>RHGH01000003.1:0-13668 GCA_005281585.1 Taphrina pruni | reverse complement strand
CCAAGGAGGATGACGCCGACCTTAAGTGGCAAGTCCTGCAGTGGGAGGCCTCCCGGGCCCGCAAGCTTGGTGTCTGCCTCGGCGCTTGTAAAAAATGCAATGTGAAGAAAGAATGTTTGGTGGACATTCCACTTCTTCAAGGAGGGCGCCAAACCTTCCGTTGTGCTGCCTGCATTGTGGGCAAGAACGCGTGCTCAATGCACGAAAAGGCTGTTGAGGCACATCAAGACTGGATGGCACTTTGTCGCACTGGTAAAGGGAAAGGTCCAGAAGGCCTCGAATGGAAACTCTGCGTTTCTGCGCGCGCGGAGTGGGAGAAGGAAAAATCCGAAAAACGAGCTGAGCGGATTGAAACGCGCGCCGAAGTTGAACAGGACCAAGTACGTCTCCGTACGCGTTCGTACGGAAGCTGACTCTTTAGGCGCACAATGAAAGAATGGCAGCCATGGCGATTGAAAAGGAACAAGCAGTTGCCCTGGCAAAGCTTGCAGACGGCGAAGGTCGTCGCCACGTCGCCATTACCGCAAATGCTGATTTGCTCGCCGCTCGAAATGTGCCAACCGCGGCCCTGTTGGAAATGCTGCTGCCGCAGCGTCTAACGATCGGTCCTGCCCCATCAGAACCCGCGCGTGTCCTTCGCACTTCCCCAAGGGGAAAAACCGGGAGTGCAAGTGAAGATGTCAATCCTACAAGCAAACCGTTCTCCAGGTCCAAACGACCCCTATCAAAGTCTGCAAGCCCGGACCCTTCTCCCAAGAAGGTACGCCTTGAGGAAGTTACGGACAAGGCATATTCTGGGGCATCCAAAAACTGTGCAAAATCCTCCACGATTAATCGACCCGCGACGCCGCGCGGAATCGCAAGGAAACGTGTTGTCCCAACCACCAAGACCGACAAGACTGTTAAGGTTGCCAAATCCGCGGCAAGCGTCACGACCGGTGACCCCGCCAAGATCGAAGAGTCCGCGCCCCCCGTTATTACCGCTGGGACTGCCAAGGTCGACGAATCCGCAGCAGCCGCTATTGTCTCTGAGACTGCCAAGGTCGACAAATCCGCAGCAACCGTTGTTGCCGCTGAGACCACAAGGGTTGACGAATCCGCAGCTCCTGTTATTGCCGCTGAGACCACCAAGGTCGACGAGTCCGCAGCAACCGTCATTCCCGCTGAGGCCGCCAAAGTTGTTGAACCAGCAGCACCCGTTACGACCGTCGAGACAGCCAAGGTCGACGAATCCGCAGCAACTGTCATTCCAGCTGAGGCCGCCAAAGTTGTTGAACCGGCAGCGGGCGTATCCGACTCGGGGGTTCGTGATGGTGAAGACATCACTATGGCTGATGTAACCTCGAAGGTCTCGTGAGGTTCCGTCCCTCTTTCCTATTATACCTGGAGCCCTTCCTCCAGAAGATCGATTTTTGTTCAGATAGCCCAGCAATGGCAGTTTATATTGTAGCTCATATTGTTCTTTTGTTTGTAGCAATACGAAGCGTACAGTATCTCTTGTGGATTGATTCTTTTGAATTGCCTTTGAACCTGCTGAGGCTACCTCAATTTCCTTTGGGCGTGCACGGTTTCAAAGGGTTGGCAGCATGGAAGGCTGTAAAGGCACGAAGCGAGATCTGTGTGAAAGCTGTCTTTTCTAACTAAGCTAACGAGAATATAAGATATAGTCGAGCTCGACGTCGTCGACGACGAGCTGGGAGGAGCGAGCCGGCGGAAGTGGGAGGAGTAGCCGAGCTCTTTCCTCAACATCTGCCGCCGAACAAGAATGCGATCGTCCTCGAGAGCAAGGGAATATGAATGCAGATTGTGTAGCGCTATCGCCGTGCGCGCGTCGAACGTAATGTTTTTGATTTGGTGTTTTTCGAAGGCGATCGTCGAGTCTGATCGGTCGAGCGCGATGGACGAACTTTGCCGCTTGCGATTCGTTGTTCGTAATCGTTCACTAACTCGGAGAAGCTGTTGGAGTCTGCTTCGTCGTACCAGATCGAGTCCGAGACTGGGTAACCAACGAATTTAACGAGATACTGCTTCTTTCCGTTTCGGATCCGAGATTGGAGGACCGATTTGGCTTCGTACTCTTCCACGTCGTTCTCGATCGCGAGAGGTGGAGGACGAGTATCTTGCCGTTCATAGGGATCGTGAGGCAGCTTGGTGAGGTGTTGTAAATTGACCACGTCGTGCATTCGATATGTTGGCGGAAGCTCGAGTCGATATGCGGTGAGACCCACTCGAGCGATGATTTTGAATGGTCCGAATCTTCGAGTGCCAATTTTCGAGTGGTCATAGCCAGGGATTTTCAGATTGGGCCGGCCTTCTACGAAGACTTGGTCGCCGGGTTGAAAGGAAACGTCAGAGCGACTATGGTCGTAGACCCGTGACATAGTGGTTTGCGCGTCCAAGATGGCGTCGTTCACCTCTCTCCTCAACATTAATCTTCTCTGTGCCGACGAGAGAACCATATCATTGCAGACATCGTAGCACTCTGTGTTTTCCAGTGCGTCCAAGACCATCCTTGGCTTGAAGCCATAGAGAATCTCATACGGGATTTGACCCGTGGTTGCGTGTTTTGCACTGTTGATGTATAATTCGATTTCGCCCAATTGTGACTGCCATTGCTCATTGAGGCCGTAGCCGACCAGGGACCTTAGGATGTTTTCCACGGTCTGATTTGTCCTTTCGCTTAATCCGTCAGTTTGTGGATGGAAGGCGGTAGACATTAGCAGTTTGGTATTCATGAGCTTAAAGAGTTGGGACCAGAACTCTGCGGTGAATCGAACATCCCGATCTGAGATAATCGCGGACGGCAAGCCGTATCTGCAATAAAAGCCGTTGAAAAACCGATCTGCCGACGTGGGGGCATCGTCAGTCGTCTTGCAGGCGATAAGCGTCACCACTTTCGAGAACTTGTCCGTAACGGTCAGGATGGCATCGAACTCGTCGGAGCTTGCGGGAAGTCCTGTGATAAAATCCATAGCCACGGTGTGGAAGCAGTCGGGCTCGGAGGCTATGGGTTGGAGCAAACCCTCGTTTCTCCTTTTGTTGCGGATTAAACAGCATTTGGGACATGCTGCAATGTAGCCCCTGAGCCTTGTAGCAAGCCGTGGGATGTAATATCCTTCTAAGCGGGCGTAGGATTTGTGAAAGCCGAGGTGTCCGGCTTGGTCGTGGCTTGCCTTGAAGAATAGTTGATGAACCGCATCAGGAATTGCCAGACGTTCGCGCCCCCGATCGACGAGCCAGAGCAGGTCGTCTCGTAAAGCAAAGTTTTGATATCTGGAGTGTTTCTGATCTTTCATCATCTGGTACGTTTTTCCAAAGTGCTTGTCCGTCGGGTAGGCTTGAGCGAGTTGTCTTTTCAGATCGTGGCTCATGCCGATTTGTAGCGAGACGCTGTTTACTTTCACGTTTTCCCCGGGGGAGAACTTTGCTGTCTCTTCTCGCAGAGATTCTGGGAACTCACTCGCCACCGGAAACCTTGACAACACGTCTGCGTTGCAATGTGATCTGCCGGGACGGTGAATAATCTGGGTGGTCGGTTTCCACTTTTGCAGCGCTAGCGCCCAGAGGGTCAGCCTCTGATTACTTTTTGTTTTTGCGTTGGTAGCATTGAAAAGCCAAGTGAGGGCGCTGTGGTCTGTGTAGATGACAAGAGGATGTCCTTCGATGAGATGGCCCAGTTTGTCCAACGCCCAGACCAGTCCACCCGCTTCGAGCTCAGTTGGCCAGTAGTTTTTCTCGTTCTTTTTGAGTTTGCAAGATATGTAGCATACTGGATGCTCGTCCTTTTTCTTCTGGCCATTTTTCGACGCATCCACCACATGCAAAGCTGCTCCAAATCCGAGTTTACACGCGTCTACGTACAGTACGAATCGAGCGTTGGGGTCGGTGGGCGCATGGGATCTAGTAATTGAATGCGACAGACGATGTTTCAGTGAAATGATGGCTGAACGGCAGTCTTCGGGCAGTTCGAACTTGTCCCATTTGTGCTTTTTTGCTTCGGCCAGGAACGTTGACAGAGGCGTAGTCAGATGGGCGTAACTTTCTATAAAAAGGCGGTAGTAGCCAAAGAACCCAAGCTGGGATTCCAGTTTGTTTATGGAGGTCGGTAACGGCATGTCTCTCATAGCCTGGATCTTGCTTGTTTGAGTCCGCAATCCGAACCTATTCACCACATGGCCCAATAAGCTCACAGACTGGAAACCCAGGAACGCTTTAGCCTTGTCTAGCGTGAGCCCAGCATTTGACAGGGTGGATAGCACCCAGGCTATGTGTTTTAGGTGCTCTTTCCAGTTCTTGCTGAAGACGACTATGTCGTCTACATACACGACCACGAACTTCCACTTGTATTTGCCTAGTAATTTATCCAAGTTACGCTGGCAGAAGGCAGGAGAGTTCAGGTACCCCATAAGGGCGCTGGTGAGCTGTTTTGCTCCGCGGTGAGGCGTGATGAAAGTTGTTTTATGCCGGTCCTCTTTCGCTATTGGCATCTGAAAGAATGCCTTCACTATATCGAAGAGCGAGATGTATGACGCCTCTTGTAGGTTATTGAAGATTTCGTCTTGCCTGGGAAGAGGATAGGCATCTAAGGGCGTTCGATCGTTGATTCGTCGGAAGTCTATCACGAACCTAGGCTTGCCCTTTTGAACCACCAATAAACAGGGGGAGCTGTAATCGGAGGCTGTTGAGTCCTCGATGATGCCAGCAGCTTCCAACTGGTCTAGGATTGGGTCGAGAAGCTTTCGTTTGTGCGCAGACATAGGATACGGTTGGCAAAGAGATGGTTTTCCAACAAACTCTTCTTTAATGGGCATTTTCATTTCTGCCCCCGTGTTCAGTCGTCCTATTCCTTGCCACATTTGATATGAGTCCAGTAAACTATATAGTTCTTCAACTTGCTGGCCTGATAATGATGCTGAGAAGTTCCACCCCTTCTGTATTACTGATTCCTCGAACGACGGTGCCAGCGCAGATCCCTCGCCCGGTTTTGAAAATCCATTAGACAATCTGACGGGTCTTCAAAGGTCGGGTTTTGGGGTTCGGCCTCGTCATTTGTGGACGTGACCGGGACCGGCCTGACGGAGGTTGAACCATTGCACGAGACGGAAAACAAGTCCTTTACGTGATCTTTGGTGACAGTATCTAGAGTGATATCGTCGAGTGTGACACCTACGTTCTTGATCTCTTCTGGTTGAAGATCGTCGGCTTGGAAATTGTCCATGTAACTGGAAAGGTCACGTTTTTGGGGTAACGTGATGGCCTTAGTACTACAACTCTTGGAAGTGGGGCAGTCGCCTACTGTACGAGGTACAGTATGAATTGTGGAGGTGGCATCCTCTGTGCTCATCATTGGAAGGACGTCAGAAGGGTCGACTTGCTTGACTATCACTTCCTCACCAGCGTGGTCTGTCATTGCGGAGTCAAGGGAGTTTGACCCTGTATTTCTCTGCCGACTAGACCCAGATTTCTCCGTCGATAGTGCGCCCGCATCACCTAGCGCACTATCCAGTTGATCACCAAGATCATTTTTCCAAGTAGTCTCTGTTTCTGCTTCTGGGACGCAGAAAACGGCGTACGTATCGGGGTCGATTGAGGTAGATACCCCGATAGCCTGGCCTCCAGTGAGGACGATTTCCTCGTCGCTGAAATTAGCGAAATTGATGGCCGATGTAACATTAGAAATCACGCATCTTGGGATGCCGCTTGGCCTGTCGTAAGAACGGGAGGACAAGGGTTCCACTAGATAGTCGTTTTCCGGTAGGTCGGATTGCTCTATCAAGACAAACTTTGCCGATTGTGCTGGGATACGCGTTGTAATTTTGTTGCGTACGGTTCCGGACACAGGACGATACGGCTGAGAAGGTATCATTGGGCAACAAGCCACTCCCTCTCCGGTAACCACGTCTACCGTGCTAGAGGGGTAATTGATGCACATGTTGTTGTATTTCATGGCATCTCCGCCTAACAAGAAACCAGTGCCGTCGATGGTTTTTGAAGTGATATGCATTTCGGCTGAAATGCGGACAAGGGCACCTGATGTACAAGGCAGGAGAAGATTCCCAAGGATGTATTTGCCCACTTGCTCGGATGGTCCACCGTTGTAACCTGCTTTAGCTTGGATCGGCTTTTCCATCTCGAATATTTGATGGTCCGGGAAATAACGAAGTCGTGTCCTTTCGTCGATCAGAGTTGGTCCGCATCCCGAGTCGGCTACGATAGGGAATTGAGTGCCGGATGGAGAGGTCTGAGCATATAGGAGCAGTTCCTTCTGACTTCGGAACAGAACTCCTTTGCCAAACTTGAACGATGGATTGATCATGGAGTTCACGATTTTGGCATCTGAAGTTGGTTGGAGTCGACTTTGTAATTGGCCGGAAGCGGCCCGAACGAAGTTGACGTAGTCTGATGACCAGCTCTCGCTGTCGCTGTGTTCCTCGTCATTTTGAGCTACGTGTTCATTCTCAGATTTGGAGGCGTACGTGACGTTGTTGATACGTTTGCGATCCGTTTTTGAGGCCTTTTCGGGACAATCGTCGAACCAGTGTAGGCTCTTCTCGTCCGACTTGCCAAGTTCTTTGCATGTTTTGCATGGGTACGGAGGAGTTTTACGTTTCTTCTGGTCTGGAGTTGTCTTTTTTCCGGAAGATTCTTTTCGAGAAGGGTTTGAAGGCGCACCACCCTTTCGGGCCGCGAACTCTTTGTTGGAGTCCTTAGCTTTTTTGTCCGAGGGCCACGAGCTAGCCATTTCCAAGTCTCTCAATGTGCTTCGAAACGAGGAGACACGAGTGTGTTTCGTGGTGGAAAGTGTCTCTCTCCATCGTTGGGGCAGGGCATTAATCATCTCGACGCATTGTACCTCCTCATCTACCATTCCGGCTCCCCTCATCAGGGTTACCATATGGTTAATGAAGTCATAGGCACTTGATGCGTCTTTCCACGTGTAGGCGTGGAGTTTCTTGATTGCTTGTCCCTTGCTGATGCCGAAGTCGCGTTTGAGAAGCCAGATCCAACCCGACAAAGAGCTTTGCCGGTTCAGATCCTCGTCGGATAGACTTGTCATCCAACTGGAGATGTTAACTAGCGCTTGGTCGAGGTTGTTTATCACCGCGGCCTCACCGTGGCGTTGCGCTAGCTGCTGCAATCGGGTGACGTAGGTTTCTATGGGCATGTCCTCGTCATCCGGGTCGAAATATCCAATCTCGGATGCTTTGAGTGATTTTTGGTGTCCTGTGGTTCGATAGGATTGAAGAGGGGAGTCCAGTCCGAGGACTTCATTCAGAACAGGGTCCTGGTCGCCTTCCACTGGTCCGAAAGGCCCGGTGTGTTGTCTCTGACGCGCTCTTTCGCCGTTGAAGGGGTCTCTCCTGACAGGGGTAGGTTGACCTTCGTTAAGGCGAGTCACGTTGAGTCGGCTTCTCATGTCCTGAATTTGCCGATTCTGAGCACTGATGATGTCGGCTTGAGATTGAATAAATCTTTCCACTGAATTTCCTGCGGCGGGTTGTGCTTCTACGCTTTGTTCCAGTCGTTGCACCGCGGGGGACGGGGCGTGAGTTGCTTCTGGAACAGCAGGTCTGGTGGTTTGAGGTCGAGAGGTAGCGCGAGAATTGCTTCTGATAGATCTTCGCTCCTCGATGTCCTCGATTCTTTTCAACATCGTCTGCTGTGTGGCGGCCATTTCTTTGAGAAGCTTGAACATGTCGAACATTTCTTTGCCTGAGGCTGAAGATAGGACCGGACTCGTGCTGGAGGATCCTGTTTCTTCGACAGTGGGGGGATTCCGAGCCTTGGATGACCTCGTCCGTGTCGATACGGTTTCTGGTAACGTCTGGGACTCGCTGGCCATGCTGGCGGTATGAGTCTCAGGAAAAGGGGTTTCGGTAGAGCGTGGTGGTGGACTTCTCGCCACCGGAGGCATTTCGATACTCACTTGCTCGAGATCGGATGCGCAGGTCCGGCAGTTTGAAAAGCGTTCACTCGTTGGGAGCCAATTGTAAAGGCACGAAGCGAGATCTGTGTGAAAGCTGTCTTTTCTAACTAAGCTAACGAGAATATAAGATATAGTCGAGCTCGACGTCGTCGACGACGAGCTGGGAGGAGCGAGCCGGCGGAAGTGGGAGGAGTAGCCGAGCTCTTTCCTCAACAAAGGCGTTCACGAGACTTGGTACATTGGACTGTAGCGAAGATGCAGGTTCCCAGGTGTCCGACTCAGGCCCATAGCCTTCCCAGGCAACAAGGTATTGTAGCTTGTTTCGGCGTAGGCGGGAGTCGAGGATCTTGTAAACCTCGAATTTGTCGTGCTCATTGATGATGACCTTCTGCGGAGGCGCGCGCTTCCGACCGGGTATATCGTTGTCAGGTACTGGTTCGAGCAGCGAGGGATGGAACCAGGGGTGTATGCGATGCATACTAGGCGGGAGTTTGAGTTTGTACACCTTGTTAGCGTATTTGTCGAGAATTCCGAACGGGCCTAGACGCTTATAGTCTAGTTTCCGCATAGGTCGGGTTGTGGAGATGTTTTTGGACGAAAGCCAGACTTTCGTCCCAGGGGCAAGGATGGGGAACGGGGTACGGCCTTTGTCGGCAAACTCCTTGTAGGTATCCTGAGCATAGCGGAGCTCGGACTGCAGCATTTCCTGCACGGAACGAATACGTTCGATCAACAAGGGTCCGGGTGTGTCGTCATGCGGGTCCGTACGGATCCTTGCATTTGGATGAAACCCGTAGTCCGCGAAGAACGGGCTTGTCTGTGTTGAGGAGTTGGTAGCGTTGTTGTAGGAGAATTCTGCGAGGTGTAGACATGGGCACCGGCACCGGGGTTTCACCGGGTACCCGGTCAAAGCCGCCGGACCGGCCGCCCACCGGTCCGGGGTCCACAAACACCGGATTTGCACCGGGTACCCGCCGGAACCCGGTCAAAACCCGGTGTTTGGCTTTGAGTACACTTTTAAGTATGACAATTTGCTCTGCTCAGCGTGCAATTGTGACGAATTGTCATAGCTACAGTACTAGACGTCTTTCTCATCGTCCTCATCTTCCTCATCTTCCTCGTCGTCCTCATCGTCCTCCTCACCATACTCTTCCTCGTCATCCTCGCCCACCTCCTCAGTCTCCTCGATCTCTTCATCTGAGTGCCCTCCAAGCAGTGCCAGGGCTGCCGCTGGGTCTCGTTCGACATGCGCGAGCAGAGCGTCTATCTGGCTCGTGAAACCTGACATGGCTCCCTTCACTCGTGCAGCCAGGTCCTCGTCGGCCACATCTTCTTCTTCTTCAGCTTCGTCCGAGCTGGCCACGAAGTCCGCCAAGTCATACTGCAGGGCCTCTATGCCCTTTCCTTCACCGACTTCAGCCAGTGCGGCCTTCTCCTCCTCGGTGTAGGAATCTTTCATGGCCTTTTTGAACGAGCTCAGGCGCTTCGCGTCGTTCCAGATGTCCTCGGTGAGACCATGCCCGAGGAGAGCTTCGTAGTAGATACGGACCCTCTCCTTCTCGACCACAATGCCTGCCTTAATCTTGTTGATATCGGCCTCTGGCGCACCCTGGAGCTTGTACTCGTCGATTAGCCTTTTCTGCTGTTGGCACAGCCTGTTGAATTCAGCGGCCTTAGCCTTCTTCACTATGGACTTGATTCCTGTGTCAGGTCCTCTCTTCTGGCGCTTGGTAGATGTTCCTTGTGCTGCAACTCTCTTCATGTTGCTGAATATTGCGCAAGGTGAGCTGCAAAAGTGGCCGTGAAGCTGCTCTTATAGCGCTGCAAAGGTCCTCTATACAAACACAAAGTTATCCTGTTGCCCTCAGAGCAATCTATATAGCGCTATGACAATCTTATCTTTTGGCTTTTCCATTTATCTAGATTGTCATAGCGTTCTATGTTATATCGAATCGTGCAATCCTATAGATTGTTTGATACATCTCATCTATACGCCGTTCAAAACAAGGACCCTGCTTCTGCTCATGTCTTCATATATACACCACGCTTCACTATCTCTGAGGTCTGCTCTGTAAGCAACATGGCGCGTACACGAAACATATTGCTGATGCAGCAAGGAAAGGGTAAGTTGCCAGCGCACAGAAGAGCACCAGCAAGAATGAGAGACGACGGTACGCCTGGCCCTTCGCGGTCCTCAGCTCCAGCAGCTCCANGGCCGCCCACCGGTCCGGGGTCCACAAACACCGGATTTGCACCGGGTACCCGCCGGAACCCGGTCAAAACCCGGTGGTTGGCTTTGAGTACACTTTGAAGTATGACAATTTGCTCTGTTTGGCGCGCAATTGTGACGAATTGTCATAGCTACACTACTAGACGTCTTTCTCATCGTCCTCATCTTCCTCGTCGTCCTCATCGTCCTCATCGTCCTCCTCACCATACTCTTCATCGTCATCCTCGCCCATCTCCTCAGTCTCCTCGACCTCTTCATCTGAGTCCCCCTGAAGCAGTGCCAGGGCTGCCGCTGGGTCTCGTTCGACATGCGCGAGCAGAGCGTCTATCTGGCTCGTGAACCCTGACATGGCTCCCTTCACTCGTGCAGCCAGATCCTCGTCGGCCACAGCTTCTTCTTCTTCAGCTTCGTCCGAGCTGGCCACGAAGTCCGAGTCATACTGCAGGGCCTCTAGGCCCTTTCCTTCTCCCACTTCAGCCAGTGCGGCCTTCTCCTCCTCGGTGTAGGAATCTTTCATGGCCTTTTTGAACGAGCTCAGGCGCTTCGCGTCGTTCCAGATGTCCTCGGTAAGACCATGCCCGAGGAGAGCTTCGTAGTAGATACGGACCCTCTCCTTCTCAACCGCAATGCCTGCCTTAATCTTGTTGATATCGGCCTCTGGCGCACCCTGGAGCTTGTACTCGTCAATGAGCCTTTTCTGCTGTTGGCACAGCCTGTTGAATTCGGCGGCCTTAGCCTTCTTCACTATGGACTTGATTCCTGTGTCAGGTCCTCTCTTCTGGCGCTTGGTAGATGTCCCTTGTGCTGCAACTCTCTTCATGTTGCTGAATATTGCGCAAGGTGAGCTGCAAAAGTGGCCGTGAAGCTGCTCTTATAGCGCTGCAAAGGTCCTCTATACAAACACAAAGTTATCCTGTTGCCCTCAGAGCAATCTATATAGTGCTATGACAATCTTATCTTTTGGCTTTTCCATTTATCTAGATTGTCATAGCGTTCTATGTTATATTGAATCGTGCAATCCTATAGATTGTTCGATACATCTCATCTATACGCCGTTCAAAACAAGAACCCTGCTTCTGCTCATGTCTTCATATATACACCACGCTTCACTACCTCTGAGGTCTGCTCTGTAACCAACATGGCGCGTACAAAAAACATATTGCTGATGCAGCAAGGAAAGGGTAATTTGGTAGCGCGCAGAAGACCACCAGCAAGAATGGCAGACGACGGCACGCCTGGCCCTTCGCGATCCTCAGCTCCAGCAGCAACGGCAGCAACGGCAGCAACAGCAGCAACAGCAGCGACAGCAGCAACAGCAGCAACAGCAGCAACAGCTCCGGCAACCGGCCCAGCAGACGACGGTACGCCTGGCTCTTCGCGGTCCTCAGCTCCAGCAGCTCCAGCAGCTCCAGCAGCTCTAGCAGCTCCAGCAACAACAGCAGCAACAGCAGCAACAGCTCCGGCAGCCGGCCCAACAGCCCATCCAACAGCAAGAAAAACAGTCCCTAAAACGACATGTAGAAGAAGGCGGGCTCGAAGAGGTGCCGCCTCTGGTTCCGCCTCTGGCACCCAGCAGCAGCAGCAGAAGAAGAAGCGAAGGTTCAAGCCGGGCACGGTTGCCCTCCGCCAAATCCGGAAGTATCAGAAGTCCATTGCTCTGCTCATCCCCAGGCTGTCGTTTGCACGACTGGTGAGAGAGATCATACAAGAGCAGGAGCGAGGATTGGAGCGACGTGTGACAGCGGAGTGCCTCTCCGTGCTGCAACATGCAGCCAAAGAGGCTCTTGTCAAGTACTTCCAAGTGCTCCAGCGATTGGCTGTCCATGGCAAACGAGTCAGTATCATGCAGAGAGACTCCGAGCTCTTCAGAGCCCTTTGTACCATGTTTGCTGCAGGGGCAAGTCCGTATGTAGAATACAGACCAAAACAGTAGAGGAGGTTTAAGGGGTGGGTGGGTGTGCCAGGACCTCTTGGAGGCAGGCCGGGTCTCCAAAATCATACCATATCAATACTACTCTTTGTTCTTTACTGTTGGAATGGTAGTATGACAATTTGTGTTTTGTAGAGTTTGAGAGAGCGCAATTGTCATACTCTGTTGCTATCTGTTCACACCAGAGTCCATGGCAAGTAGGATCTCTGACAGGCGTCCTGCATGCTCCTCAAGAAACAACTCTGGCAATCCAGGTAGAGCCTCTGCAAAGTCGTGTTCATAAGCGCTGCCATCTAGCTCTTGACCAAGAACCTTTACATCGTTCCAATGACTATGCTCCTCAGCGTAGATCTCTTCACGTACCTTGCGCTTTCTGCTGCATGCGCCTTTCATGAACATCACGTCTGCAATAACTCCATCACTCAACTTGTGTCGGTGATAGGTAATTAGGTTACGCCCTTGTGAGAACAGTCGCTCTACATCAGCGCCAGTTGCAGGGACAGCCAATACATCGCGTGCCATTGATGTAAGCAGCGGCCATCTTTGCTCGTGAGTTTGCCAGTACTGTAGGATCTCGTGAGTTTCACCGTATATCTGTTCAATTGGCGGCTCAGCTAGATACTCGTCAAGCTCTCTTGTTAAACTTGGGGGAGAGGGCTCCTCGTTTGTAACCTTCTCTGATCTACGACCAAAAAATATAGAGCTGCCAGATCTTGTTGGCAATCTAGACGGGCTTGGTGAAGCAAAGCTTGGAGCTTGGTATGACATATTGGACCTAAAATCCTCCGAGGTTTGTGTATTGTCATACTCATCCTTGGGTGCATAATGACCAAGAAACATCTTGCGTAGCTTAGTCTCGTACTCGTCTCTAAAAGGAGTATCAGGGTCTGAAGGTTCTTGCCAATGAATGGTGGTGAAGTAGTCACCCTTGATCATTGGATTCAGTAGTACAGCGGCTGTGTACGACTGTCGTGTATCTGTTGGTTCGTAGTACTTTGCCAGAAACTCGCGTGTCGCTTGCAGACCAGCTATCAACTGATTACGAGCAGGTGTAGGTCTCTCATCACCATTGCCAGTTTCAAGCTTCTCAATGTAACCATCAATGTGATCGAATAGATAGTTANCGTAATCTGAGAGCCCTAGTAAGCATAGTAGCTGTAGAATGCCAACGAGTCTTGACATCTAACTTGAGGGCTAGCTTCTTTCCTATAGCTTCTCTGACTAAATTCTGGAATTGCTCTCCTCTCTGTGTGCTGTTGGTAGTAGCCATAGCAATCATACGTAGCTTTTCAAGGGTACGAGCAAAGCCAGATAGCTGGTCTAGTTTAGGGAAACTCCTGTGTTGACTGCGCGTACTCGCTTCAAGGCCTCCATATTCCTCAGTCCTGTCAAATATATGATACTCATCCGCTGGCGTAGCAGACATAGCCGAAAGGAAGGCTATTGCGGCATTATGGATGACATGTGCAATACAAGGTATGAATTCGCTTCCAGGGTTCCAGTTGCTTCGTCGAACAAGGTTGTAAGACTCATACTTTTGCATAAGAAGGTCAGCCATTTTCTTGTTGTTAGATGCTGAAT
>RHGH01000029.1:333297-354210 GCA_005281585.1 Taphrina pruni | reverse complement strand
CAAAGGGCTTTGGCTACGTGGAATTCAGCTCACCTGCAGAAGCGCAGGCTGCCCTTGCAATGTCGGGCACTGAAATCGAAGGATTCGCTGTCAATGTCGACATTTCCCAACCACGAGTCGAGCGTGCGCCACGACAATACCAGTCTGGAGGAGCGACAGGTTACCAAGCACCACGAGAGCCGAGATCATACCCGAAATCTGAGCCATCAACCACAGTCTTCATCGGAAATCTGTCTTTCCAGGCGACTGAGCAGGACATTGCAAGCTCCTTTGCCCAGTGTGGTCCCATCAGCCAGATCAGATTACCACGATACCATGACACAGGTAAGATGAAGGGTTACGCATATTTGGAATTCGAGGATCTCGACAGTGCCACCAAGTGTATCAATTTACAGGATGTCTCTATCGCGGGACGACCGGTGCGACTCGATTACTCGCAGCCACGCCCTGACCGTGCCGTCTTTGAGACTGCCGCTGGTGGTCAACAGGATGGAGCACACTAAGTTGATTGGCTTATGGAAAAAAGAACATCATTCTTATTCAAGCACCATTGCGAACACGATCAAGAGCACGATGGAGAAATATCAAAGAGTGGAGGAGGAACACACGGAGAGGCAATATGAGGATAATCGAGGGTATTGTACTTTAGCATTGAATCTATGTCCTGGCCTGTTCACTTGCTTGTAGTTGCTTGTCCTCACATGAGTATGTGTGAATCGTACCAAGATGCCAGAAACATGAAAAGACGTCGGTGTGGTCCGGTGTGGTCCAGCACAGTTACAAGCGAATCCTGGTAAAGCGATCGCAATTGAACGAGTTGCACGGTACTCCCATGGAATCGGCTGAACTTCGGCTTTCTTATGTAACCCTAGACTGTCTTGTGAGAAACCTCAAACATTAGTCGCCCAAAAGTTTTCCGTCTTTCCTCAACCATATACGAGTCGTTTATCAGCACATCGCCAAGTGACCTTTTCACGACAGCTAGGAACAAATTGCAAATGGTACGAAGGCCTAGAGGGTTTCTGGCAGCTCTTTGCTGCCGGTGATGGACAAGTCTTTTCGCTGTTTTCATAAACTATGCGAAAAAGACGACATCCGCCCTCCGTATATTGAAATGGCCAAGCGCTCATACGAAATAGTCTGACTCAATCACTCTCCGAACCCGACGATTCTTGACCAACCGACTCTTGTCGCGAAAGCAGATGATTGTCGACGTCTTGCACCCAAACAAGGCCAATGCGTCCAAGACTGAGGTCTCTGAGAAGCTCGCTCAGATGTACAATGTCGATGCCAAGGCTGTCTCTACCTTTGGTTTCCGAACACAGTTTGGAGGCGGCAAGTCTACTGGTTTCGCTCTCATCTACGACTCGGTTGATGCTCTGAAGAAATTCGAGCCACACTACCGACAGGTCCGAATCGGTCACGCCACCAAGATTGAGAAGGCTTCACGACAGCAGCGAAAGCAGAGGAAGAACCGAAACAAGAAGGGTAAGAAGCTGTGTGTCAATGATGAATTCTGCATGACTGACATTCGTAGTTCGTGGAACACAGAAGGGAAAGCCACAAAAGAAGAAGGAGTAAGCGCTTCTCGTTGTATCTATTCTTTTCACCCGACATCTACGTATTCGTCATGGCTGTTTGCCATCCCTCTTTCCTCTTGCAGCACGCTACTGACGATTTTTACGTTTGTCCTTCGATCAAGTCCGACAGCCGTATCAGGCCAGATTATGCATAGTTTGGCACATCCTTACATTTACAAACAAATTGGGAAACTGTAAAAGCATCAACTTCCTTCCTGTTCCATGCTTCTTCTTTATCTGTAGTTGTTGCACTCATTATTTCTTGCTTAGCAGTTGTGTTCAGTTGCATGGTAACGTTAAGGACAATTTGGTGACCATGAGCTCCTCCCAAGTTCGTGGCTCGTTGTCGTGTCAATGTGAACAGGTAACAGAACCGTCGATGCAGGCGATCGCAACATTTCAGCTATATACAAGCGGTTGACACAACAAGAGGCTGTTCGTCACGCGTCATTACAATGGCTGGAATGCAAGGGCCGATGATGAGTCCGGAGTACTTTGAGCAGGCGGAAGAACAGGATGGTATCCGTTTCTCCTGGAACTCGTTTCCATCGACTCGTGTGGAGGCATCAAGAACTGTCGTGCCAATCGGAGCACTGTACACTCCGCTGTTCAACAAGGCTGAACCAACGATACTGGAATACGAACCAGTAGCATGCAAGCTACCTTGTCGTGCTGTGCTCAATCCTTTCTGTCAAGTGGACCTGCGTGGAAAGTTGTGGATTTGTCCGTTTTGCCTGAACAGAAATCAATTACCCCCTCACTACCAGCAAATCACGCAGCAACAGCTGCCACCAGAGCTACTGCCGAATTTCAGTACTGTCGAATATACGCTAAGCCGACCTGCACAAGTACCCCCAATTTTCTTGTTTGTTGTGGATACATGTCAGGAGGAAGACAACTTATTAGCTCTGCGGGATGCGATTCAGACGTCCCTATCACTCATTCCAGAGACTTCGCTGGTCGGCTTGATCACTTATGGAACGATGGCGCAGATCCATGAGATTGGTTACAGCGAATGCTCCAAGTCATATGTGTTTAGAGGCAACAAGGACTACACCGCAAAACAGGTCTCCGATATGCTATCACTGTCCGGTCGTGCTCCAACATCTGCTCCTCAGCCACAGGGTGCACGACAACCTCCTCCGGCTCAGTCCTTTAGCGCTGCTGCCCGCTTCCTCCTTCCCGTGTCACAGTGTGAATTCCAGTTCAACGCAATTCTAGAGTCTCTTCAGCACGATCCATGGCCAGTCGCAAGTGATAGACGACCTCAAAGATGCACCGGCGTCGCTCTTTCTGTTGCCGTTGGTATTATGGAGACATCTTTCCCTCAGTGCGGCGGACGAGTCATGCTGTTTGCAGCAGGACCAGCGACCGAGGGTCCAGGCATGGTCATTTCTACTGAACTCAAAGAGCCCATCAGGTCGCATCATGACATTGAACGAGATCACATCAAGTACTACAAGAGAGCTTCCAAATTTTATGAAGCCTTGGCCAAGAGAGCTTCCACGAACGGACACGTTATAGATATCTTTGCTGGTTGTCTAGACCAGATCGGAATGCTTGAGATGAAGAGTCTTGCAAATTCTACTGGAGGTCATATGATCTTGGCTGATGCCTTCAATTCAACAATTTTCAAGCAGTCGTTCCAGCGGGTTTTTAACCAGAACGATGACGGCTCTTTAGAGATGGGCTTCAATGCTAATCTCGAAATCATGACCACTAAAGAACTCAAGATTAGTGGTGTCATTGGACACGCTGTCTCGTCAGGAAAGAAATCACAATTTGTCGGAGAGACTGAGATTGGTATCGGAGGCACCTCTGCCTGGAAACTGTGCGGAATCACTCCCAAGACTGCTATCGGAGCATACTTCGAAGTTGTCGCCGCACCGGGCGCTGCACCAGCTGGTCCGCAAGGATCTATGGCTCTCATACAGTTCATCACACAATATCAGCATTCCTCAGGCCTGATGAAATTAAAGGTCACGACTGTCCAGAGGCCTCTCGTTGACGGCAGCTCACCGATGATTGCACAGGGATTCGACCAAGAAGCTTCGACTGTCCTGATGGCACGTATTGCAGTCTACAAAGCCGAAATTGACGATGGCCCAGACGTACTTCGATGGACAGATCGCATGCTCATCAGATTGTGCCAGAAGTTTGCTGATTATCGCAAGGATGACCCTGCGTCATTCAGACTATCGGGCAACTTTTCCCTTTATCCACAATTCATGTTTCACCTCCGGAGATCGCAGTTCCTGCAAGTCTTCAACAATTCCCCTGACGAGACGGCGTTCTATCGCCACGTCCTGAACCACGAGGACGTCAACAATTCCCTGATTATGATTCAACCCACGCTTTCCTCGTTCCAGATTGACGAGCCCGAGGCTCAGCCTGTCCTGCTGGACTCGATATCCATCAAGCCAGACGTCATACTACTGCTCGACACGTTCTTCCATGTCTTGATCTGGCATGGAGAACAGATTGCGGCCTGGCGAAAGGCGGGCTACCAGGAACAGGAAGACTATGCCAATTTTGCGGAACTCTTGGCGGCCCCGAAGCAAGAGATTGGCGAGTTGCTGGCGGACAGGTTCCCGATCCCGCGATACATTGTCTGTGACCAAGGCGGCTCTCAGGCACGGTTCCTGTTGAGTCGCATCAACCCGTCCACGACCCACTCTGGTGGCGGCCAATACGGTTCGCAACCGAATGCGCAGGCAGTCTTCACCGACGACGTATCCCTGCAGACATTCATGGAGCACCTCAAGAAATTGGCGGTGTCGCAGTCATCCTGAGCTGGAGCTGTCACCAGGAGCCCCAAGGACGTGCAAATTTAAATTAAAAATCCACTAGAAGTCGCTCGGACCTCATTATTCTGACCATTCCGTAGCATTTCACACAAAACCACTTTATGAATATACAGATTTCGTCCTGTTGAGCTCTAGCATCTTGTATGACACCCATCACGCATGTCGTGTAGAGTCAGGTGTAAGATCCTTGAGGTAGTGAACTTTTGATGGGTATGGGTGTAAGATATGTGCGCTATGCTAATGATGTGTTAAGTACAAGTCTTTTTCCCCAGAAACTCCAATCCGCTGCCCATGTGTTCCTCAGAAATCCCTCCTCGCTGCAATCGATTTCGAGCTGTTGGAAGGCAATGTCATTATGCTTTGATGGGCCTGTAGTTCTTCTCCACAAACTTGACTTCTGGGTGATTGGCCATGACGGAGGATACATTATCGTCCCAGACCTGTCGCCAGAAATTGATACCGACGGCATGGAGTCCATTCTGTTGGGCATACTTTTGTGCGTCAAATTTTTCGCGAGGTATGTTGTGTTTGCCCGCCAACGGAGCGTTCGGCTGCGGTGGCTGCTCAGGTTGTTCCCATACCACGACGGTGTATCGGTGGTACGGTGTACCTTTATGCGGATGTGGAGGGATAAAGTTGTGTATGACCTTGCCATTCGGGGCGTCTACGGCATGTTCAGCAGGTGAGAGTGCGACGTCCGTTTGCAGATAGTGCAGATAGCTCTTGAAGGCGTCATTCGTCTCATCGGGCACATCCTGGTCGACGATGGCTATGGAGTACTTTTTCGTGTCATCGCCAAAGGACTGAATCTCGATCTTTGGCATGATACTCGTTTCGCGAGAATTCAACATTTCTCCCGCTTCGAACAGGCCTTTGCGCTCGCCTTTGGTCCTACCAGGAAAGTTGAGTCTCACATCGACTGTCGGGCTGATGATGGGAATGACGTCCGGCGTCACTGACATTTGTGTCACTCGCTGTTCCAATAATCGCAATGCTTTTTCCTGCCACTTCTTATGTGCTAAATGACGATATATTGGCATACTGAGGTCGACATCACCTCTAGCATGACGCCAATGTATTTCGGGGTCGTTCATATCGAGTAGACCTTCCAATTGACGATGGTATACCTTGAGATCACGAATTTGTGAGGTTTTCAAGGGCGAATCGGGTTTGCTTTCGAGAGCCTGTATCTTCTTCTTCGTACTCTTCATCCTCTGTTTCGTAAGCTGACGATTATCCTTTATTATGTCCAATGCAAGGTCGAAAGCAGGAACCACCCCCAACGCAGGCGAGCGATATTGTAGTCGAGGATATTTTTGTGATAGGTCAATAGCATCTGAGGACGAAGATGAGCTTTCTGCAGCTGGTTTGTTGAAGGCAGGATTTTGTGTTGTCAAGATATCAGGGTCATCAGGCACCTCAGCAGCCGTGGCAGCCTGCGCAGACAGACTTCTCCTGCAACTTCTGCTGACGTATAGTAGCGATCTCTTCATGAGTGCCGAGCAGACCGGGAGATCGAGCAGCAGCTATTATACACCTGTCCGACTGCCGGCAGACCACAACGCAGAGCAAGCAGCACCTGGTAACCAGCTCAAGAGTACTTACAAAATTACGAGTGTGCACCTCTGAATCTCAAAAATGTCAAACTCAGCGCAACCGCAAGTCTTCGTCCCGACAGAAACGACGGAGAAACTCCGGCATCAAATCAAGACAGCTATGAGAGCTCCTCCACCGCTGTCTGGACCATCCGCCCTGAGACACAGACTTACACAACATCGAGAGATATAGTAAAGCTGGTTCGTCGTTCATCAGGGTGTGCTGAAGTTGCTGAGGTCCATTTCCATACATCGTCATCATGTCCGGCGCCCCGTCTTTCGCTTCATACATTTTGAAGAGCAAGTCTCTCACGAATTTCTTCACCCCATTGAGCAAAACTTATGCTCGCATGGCAGGATATCGACAGATGGGACTCAAGTAAGAACACCTCAGACGAAGTACAATGCTGCATAAGTAGTGCTCGAGGCGATCAGAGCTACTTGCTGCTACTGTTGACGACTTTATCCAGTTGGGGTGGACGAGAGCTGACGTGTCACCAGATACGACGACCTGATTCCAGAAGAGAACGACACCATGCAGAAGGCACTCAAGCGATTGACCGAGCGAGACTCTTACGATCGAGCTTTCCGTTTACGCACAGCTGTCCAGTGCTCGGCGACTCACCATTTGTTGCCAAAAGAGCAATGGATTACGGAGGAGGAAGACAAGCTCTACATCACTCCATTGGCAGATGAGATTGCCAAGGAGTCAAGCGAAAAGGATGAATTCGATGCATTGAAGGTGAACCGCTAAGTGTCAAACGAGCACCAACCATGCCATTGTGTATCGAGAGACAATTTTTGGGACACGGAGGAAGCATACAGGTCTGTTGTTAGCGACGTCGTTTTCCGTTCTACAAGTACTTGTTTGTGCTTGATGTTGTTACAAAATATATCTTCAAACCCGAGAACGACTAAAAAAGTGAACACTGATTCGCCCTCGCTTCGCGCTACTCTTCCGCCAACGTCTTATCATATCTGATTCGAGGTTTCCTCTCTGGTCTTTTCGAGACCTGACAGTGAATTCCGACTTGAATCTAGTTCTTTCGATCGTTCTCAATTCGCTGCTCATTCATGCTTAAGCAGTCAAAACCATCATGTGTCTACATACCTGCCCATTCGACGGTGAAGCACTTTACTTCTTCTTCACCATCCGGCTCCTTGCCACCAATCAGCCAGGCTTTCTTGACACCTGTACCCAATCGACCACCACCAATGACGTCCATGAACGAGATTGGTGCTTCCCAATCGTGACCTGATGCAACAAAGTGGGAGTGAAAACGTAGGGGATCGCCGGGGTAGGCGACAAACTGTGCTCCAAACCTGAGTCCTGGCGTCATCAAGTAGTCCTTTTCATGCAGATGTGCAAATAAATCATATCGTGCCTTCTCAGGACTCGGCTGCAAGTAATCACCTTGCGCAGCATCCGGCGCAGGTGGTCGGTAGCAGATCTGTGGAGAGACTGTATTCACATGGGCTGAGTGTGTCTCGCCTTGCACAACTAATTGATCGTGTGCGTCGTCATTCATGGACAGCTGTTCCACGAGATGCGTCAAGCCACGCTTCTCTAGTGCCTCTCGCTTTCTCTGTCTCTGTAGAGCCTTGGAAGCAGCCGCCTTTCGAGCCTTTGCTTCGAGTCCTGCCGCGTGCCATTGAGTCAGTTCCTCGTTGCTAATCTTAGCGATCGTGGCTTGATGTGTCTTTTGATCATCCACGATGTACGCATGTCCATGCCGTACCAGGTAAGCCGCTTCCTCGACCATGATTTGCAAGGGTAAGCCAAGGAAGACATTCTGCTGTGATATTTGAGGAAGTGTGCCGATGAGGACGCCGCAGATGTGATGCACTTCACGTAAATGCTTGAGCACATTGACCTCAAAGATCAAATACCGTCCATGAATGTAATGTATGACGAATGGTTCCACGACCGGATCGGACTGTTTCAGCGACATCTTAGATGACCTCAAGCTCAACACAATCTTGAATCGTTCTCCGACAAGGAATGTCGACCACTGACTGATTGTTTTGTTGTCGTTTGACTGATCAGTGTACAGACCTGATCGTGACAGCAGTATCGATCTGTTAGGAAAGAGTCTCAAGTCTTTGATTATATACTTGTAGACATGATCGCTGAAACTTATGCTGATTTCCGTGCAGCCATGACCAGTATTGTGTATCTACTGCTGACACACTAGAGAAGCATATCCAGAGTCCAAGCTCTATAACTAGCTCTAGAGTTGAAGCACTTGATCACTTGGCAGATGATTGGATCGTGCACCCGAAGTTGAGCCGACCACTGACTTCTGCCACACTCAAGGAGCTCCGCTGGCTATCTGCGCATCTCGAAGCAATCCCACCGCATCAACGAGCATATCAGCACTTGGCATTCAATCCACTGGCGAAACACTGGTATATCAAACATGGTATCCGCAGACGACAGCAGGTTGTTGGTACTCACTAGTGAGTCGAATGACGGCTTCATGGACACCAGCTAACAGTGACAGGACATGGCGAGTCTGAATGGAACAAAGTATGTTGATCAGCATCTCGATGTGAAGACTCAATTAACAACAATCAGCTCAACTTGTTCACCGGCTGGAAGAATCCCGATCTTACTGAAGTATGAGTGCTCGGAACAACTCGCGAGAGTGCAGCGCTAATGGACCAGCTCGGAGTAAAGGAGGCAGAGAAGGCTGCAGTACGATTGAAGAAGAAGGATCTGGGTAAATTCGACATTGCCTTTACTTCAGACCTCCAAAGGGCGCAGAGAACCTGCAAGATTATCCTCGAGGGCATCAACCAATCCGACCTGCAAACTCTCAAGTCTGAGAAATTGAATGAGCGAGACTATGGATCACTCTCGGGCCTCAACAAGGACGATGCACGAAAGAAGTGGGGTGAGGAAAAGGTCCACATCTGGAGACGATCATACGACGTTCCACCTCCAGACGGAGAGTCTCTGAAGATGACTGCCGAGCGTGTCCTTCCTTACTGGGAGTCTGACATCAAGCCACGAATCGTCAAGGGCGAAAAGGTCTTTATCGCTGCACACGGTAACAGTATGCGAGCACTGATTATGGAGCTTGAAGGACTTTCCGGCGAGGAAATTGGTTCGTCATCCCAGGCTATATCGCGTAATCCCCAGCTAATAGTGCAAAGTATCGCGAGAACTCGCGACTGGTGTGCCGATCGTCTACAAGCTCGACAAGGACGGCAAGTACATCTCAAAGGAGATTCTCGACTACGTACGAATAGCTCACCTGCACCATGAAATGCTCATACTGATAACGGTAGGACGCATAGATATGCTCGGACATAGATCAAGAATACATAGAAAAGCTTGCCTGAACCTCATCCTTCGACGTGCTCGTTCGAGGACCTGCGAACTGAATCAAAGGTCGCCAAAGTGGACGAACCGTTTGGAGCTCAACGTGGGAAGCCATTTTGACAAGCCATGCGCCACCATCTCCAGAGTGACGCATGAGCTCATCGACGGCCCTCGACCCGACTCTCGAAGGATACTGATACCTATTTTCTCGGTCTGGTGCAACATATAAGAATTTCTCGTGCTTGCAAGACATTGGGTGACCTCGATGAAGAATCTACTGGACATGTTGGGTCCCTCGCTGTCCTTCTTGGGCTCATTTGCGGCGGGAAATGGCATCCCGGTGACACCGTACACCCCTCCGCCGATCGAATGGAAGCGGCCGATCTGGCTCATCATGACGCTGCCGGTGCTCTATCTCAGCGTTTTGAATGCGTTGCGGGGCGTCTTGATGTTGTCGGAGACGCATCGGGATCGCAAGAATGTTGGGTGGGCCATGATTGCGTTTGTCGTCGGCTTTGTATGTTCCTTCCCGTCTCATTCGACAAGAAGAGTTAGTGGGGACAGAATGCTGACTATCGGGATAGCCGTTCCTGTGGGGATCGCAGAGTTCCGGGTCGAAAGTGGTGGATTTCGCGCTGGCGGTGATTGCGTTTGTCTTGTCGCTGCGGCTGTATCGCATCACATTCATGCGACCGGTCGCACAGACGTCGCGGTGGTCGGCGGTGGAGTACTATGGTCGACTCTTCACGTTCCCGACGGAGGAGTCGGAGGCGGAGACGTCGTCGACGCGTGACTATGGTATCTCGGCGACGCGCGAGAATGCCAAGGATCTCGGGATGGCCGGCGTCAAGATCATCGTGAGTCTCTTCTTCATTCGGTGTATCCCGCCCCCGGAGGCCTTTGACGATATGGATTGGGTGCAGCAGCGGGTATACTATGCCGTACTAGGTGGCATCCTCCTCGTCTGTCTCGAAGGATTCGTCGGCGGTCTCTTTGCCGGCTACGGACTCCTCTTTACCCGTCACATGCGCCGTGCGTCCCCTCGTCCCTTGCCATTGGAGTAGACGTCTAATTCTGACAGACATGTTCAACCACCCGTTGATTTCGTGTGGATTTCGGGACTTGTGGGGACGACGCTGGAACCTGCCGGTGACGGACGTCCTGAAGGACGTCATCTTCAAGGGCATCACGTTTCCCATGTCGCAATGGTACCATGAATCGCACAAGACGAAAGCGCACACGGCCGAGCACCGTAAACGCTCCTTTCGCGAGAATGCCACCGCTGCCTTTGCCACTTTTCTCGTGAGCGGCGCCTTTCACGAAATCATGTCTGTCCGTACTACCATGAAACCATCACTTGGTGACATTCCCGAGACGAGATTAGCTGACGATATTATTAGTGGATGGCGTTTGGGGATTTCCGGTGGGCGAATGTAAAGTACTTTTCCTGGAACGCGATCGGGTGTTCGCTGGAAGTCTGGCTGGAACACGGCGCGTTTCCGCGGTACGCGCACATCAAGCGACAGTGGTGGTTTCGCGCGCTCTTCATCGTGCTCTGGGCGTACGGGTCGGAGACATATACCGATGGGTACCTCAAGTTTGGGTTCTTTGAGGAGGCGAAAGTCTGGATCGGGCTCTTGTTTCCTCCTTTTGCCGTCAAGGAAGTCATTTGGGTGCCCATCATTGGGAAACCGGTGCGCGGGAATTGGTAATTTAATTTCGACCACGACTGCACGACTGATACAGAATATTATAAAAGGGGGGAATCCACAATTATATAGGATAAAGGGGCATGGATTGATATGACTATGATAAATCGTCACCACCACCGCCTCCGCCGCGCTTGGCTTTCTTGTACTTGTTGCCCGCCGGTTTGCCGCCCTCGAGACGCCGTTTCTTGCCCATCTCCTTGTAATACTCGCCGGCCTTGTCCTTCTTCTTCTGCACCTGGAACTCCTCCTCGGCAGCCACTTTCTTGCGATACTCGGCGCGTCGTTCCTCCTGCTTGTCCGCGCGCTTGCGCGTCTTGTCGTTGCGGATGGTCATGAGTTTCTGCATCAGGTCGCGCGCGCGCTTCTCCTCCCCGCCCAGCACGACCGCGCGTTTCTGCATGTACGTCTGCTTCTGCTGCGGCTTCATCAGCGCCGGCTTGCTCGCGAACGGTAAGGACGCCTGGATCGCCCGCGGAACCTTGAGCGGATTGAATTTGCGCTCCTGCCGCACCACGGGGCGGTACTGACTGTCTGCCACCAGCGGCGTCTTCAGTCCTTGCTCGTGACGCACGACACCCGTCAAGCGCATGCCCTCCCACTTCTTGTTGCTCGCCAGCAGCGAGGTGACGGGGTTGTAGTACTTGCGCGGCTTGATCGGGTACCAGGCGCGCAAAAAGACAATGTCACTCATCAGGACCTTGTCTTCAAAGGTCGCCCTGAAGTGGCCTTCCGGCTTGCGGAGTGCTTTTTTGACCTGGCCTCGGATGCCTGAGACCGTGCGGACATTGGCGCCCTCAAATTTGGCAATTTCCAGGGCAGAGGTGAACATGTCTTTGATGAAGGCTGTGTTTTTAAATATCTTGTATGGTGTGCCGGTGAGCTTCAGTTTCTTGACGATATCTGAAGATTGAGTAATGTCGAGGACGGTTCCGGTAGCAGAGATTCGGAAGGCATTGGACTCGGAGTTGGCCACGGATCTAAAGGCACAGAAACCTGTATTGGGCGCAGTGAGTGGTCCGTAGAACGTGGCAAAGCAATGCATGTGTTCGGGAGTATACTTCAAGAGACGGTTTCGAGTCCTGTTGTCACTGACCGAGTAGATTGGCAGGGATTGGAAACGCCGCCAGCCGATACTGAAGATGAGGGGATCATTGGTCTTGAGGATCTTTTTGTGCCATCGATGCTTTTTGATCCTGACTTGCACGAATCCAAACCTCTGTTCGCTAGTGAGCAGGCCTCCAACGACGACCGGGAATTTGCCGTCAAAGTTTTCGACAAATTCGCACGGCACGCCTGGGATTTCGAGACGCACGTAGGAGCCAGGACGATATCCTTCAACGGCCGCCCGAGAATCGAGATCCATCTCGTCAAAGACTGTTTTGTTGAGCTCGAGCTGTTTTGCAATTTTTGCTTTCTGCTGATCGTGCCAATTCATGTCTCCTCCCTTTTCATCGTCGTCAGCATTAGATCCTCGATCATCTTCCTCCTCGAATCGAGCCCGCAGCTCGGCTTTTCGCTTCTCATTGGCAGCACGCTCGGCAGCAAAGTCCACGACCTGACTGTCAGGTTTCTCGACGCTCACTGCGGTCTCGTCATCGTGATCGGAGCCATCTTCGAGATCCTCAAAGTCTCCGTAAATCTCTTCATCGGCATTCTCAGCAGTCTCGTGCTCAATTGTATCCTGGTCATCCTCGTTTGGCTCACCATCTCCTCTAGCATCCGCCCTCGGAATGCACCGCGCAAGGACTCGTGCCATAAATTCTGGGTCATCCAGTTGCGCAAGTGCGTTTGCGCTTATGATAGCTTTGGACGCATCGATAGTCTGTGGCTGATGGTTATCCTCTGTTTTGGTAATGTTGAAAAAGTCGTCATCTGCATCGTCGTCGTTGTTAGTATTTTCTTCTTCGCCCTTGATGATGCCAGTCGTCCACTCTTTCACAACGTCTGCAGCCGTGTATTCCGGATCATAGATCAGGGCAGACAACTTGCGTTTGCGTTTGCTCATAAAATCCGCCTGTGCTTTGCCAGCAAGATCACTTTTCCAGCGCAGAGCAGCCTCGTCCTCATCATCGACTCCGTCGTCAGCGTCATCACCATCCTCGAAACCCGAATCCTCTTCATCCGGGCCGGATTCCACTGAGACGTCATCACGATCGGAGAGTTCTCCGAGATCGCTGTCACTATCCGCAAAAACCATCGACTCCCGCTTGCTGGCTAGGCGCTCATCGTCCTTTTCCCTCTTGCGGACCTGCCGTTCAGCCGTGTCTGAATCGACCTCGAGCTCCTCGTCATCTGTCGGTATATCATCCAGTCCTTGATCGGCATCGTCAGCATCATAAGTGATTCGTTCTGTCCTACTGTGACGCTGCGATTTGCGTCCCGTGTCTTCCTCCTCGACATGTGTCAGGTCCCGACCGCCCTTGAACAATTGTAGACCCTGTATGGCTTGTTCATCAGTCTTGACGTCCTGTAGACCCATGACTAATCGCTCTCCAAAACCGGCCTCTTCCTCGTCGCTCGAAGCGTCCTGACCATCGACATCCAGAGACTTTTTGTGCGAGAATGAATTTGTCGGCATATCAATGTACACTGCGTCCTTGTCGAATGTGATTCCACCGACGTCCGACATTGGACCATAAATCAACTTTTGCTTTTCCCCGAGTGTCTTTCTCTTCTTGCCCTTTTCAGCTCCTGGTGCTGGGCACGGATCGGGCAGCATCGACACGCTCGCCACAGTGAGATCAGCCACTCCTGGTATATGTACACGGGCATTCTGAGCGGGGAAGTTGGTCCCTCTGCAGAATCCATACAGGGTAATGGTTCGGTCGCATGTCGGGTCTTCGTGAATCTGCTGAGGAGGCGTAAGGTCCTCCATTCTGTCTGCGAGTAAATATGGATGGGAATTTCGCCATATCAGAGGTCTGAACTTCATGACGGAAATGAATCGTGCGAGGTTCAGCACTTCTCGATCAGGGTATCGTCCATTGATGACGCCAGAAAGGTAAAACAACTTTGCACCCTGATAAATCTCGGTCCAGAACCTCTGCTTGAGTCGCTTCTTGGCCGTCCTCAACGTGGCCGGCTTCTTGAAGAGATCGAGGTGCGTCAGAACACCCATGACTTTGGGCATCCCATGCGGCGCGAGTATATTGAGAAACTCCATCGTCTCCATCTCAAAGCCAAAGTTGCCATCAATCAGCAAGAGCACGAGATCTGCAATTTTGGCCACATCAATCATCGAGTTGAGGTCGTTTGCGCACTCCATGAATGTCAACCTCCTGTGCTTGCCCGAGACGACAGTGATGGGCCCCGTGACATCAGTAAGCGAGTGCTTCGAGAACCGCTTGACGAGTGACTTGATGAGCGTCGATTTCCCAGTGCCCGGTGGACCGACCACGGCGATGATGACTGGCGGTTCAGTGTCCGGTGTCCTGTCGACGAGCGGTACATGCAATTTCTTCTGTCCGACATCTGCGCTGCGCCGCGCTAGCTTCTCTGCCCTCCTGCCAACGGCGAAACCTTTCGGGTTCTGCTTCGCCGACTGATCCTTTTGTGCCTGTGTCTTTTTCTTGTCTGCAGACGGACCAGAGTGCTTGTCCCTGTGCGGCCTATTTTGCTGCTGCTCCATCGATATTGACCTCGGCAGCCAACCCACCACCTAGTGCCCTTGCAGCTGGCACAAATATGCAGCAGTCTCTAGCGGAGTCTGTACATATATAATATTCTCAGGCACAAGAATCCGAAGCCAAATCCAGAACAAAGTTGCGCGTTGGTTGGCGGGCGGCAACCAAAATGAATTACGGCTGCCGCTGACGAGGGCCGCCGACAAGAGAATGCGACGCTCCGCAATGCGCGACTTCGCCGAGTACTATTGCGACGATAGTGTACTCGTGTCCGTCATCCCCTATATGTACACTTTGTCGTCACGGTACTTGTCTGCGCGAATCACTTCATCAAGCAGGAGCATTCAGCTTATCCACACAACCATGCAAAACTTCATCGTAAACCTCAAGGAGGATGCGTCTGACGCCGATGTCGCGGACGCCAAGAAGAGTATCGAGTCGCAGGGCGGCACCATCAAGGACGTAAGCTTCTGATATTCTCTTTTCGAATGATAATGGTCTGATACAGTGTTCTCTAGTCCTTCACCCTCATCAAGGGCTTCTCCGCCTCGTTTCCCGAAGTATAATCAATTCGCCGTATCTGGTCACAACACAAAGACTGATTTTTATGCAGGACCATGTCGGCGCGTTGAGCAAACACAAGGCGGTCGACGTCATTGAGAAGGACGGAGAGGTCAGGACTCAGTAACTCCTAGATCGCTCTCCACTATTCGCTGCATTGTTGTCCGCTCAATCTCATGCGGGGATGGAATCGCACGTAAATTGAGCAGCGACATTCACTGCGTCATCATTACTACCATTACGATTAAGATTAAGATTAAGACTACTACTATCGATCAAGGTCTAGTGGCTGCATTTATTATAGAGTCTCACCATCTTGCTTTCTGCGAAAATCTTCACTTTTGTGCCTTTGCTTCCAGCTCTGATTTGCTCTTATCACGATTCCCACTGACTATGGAGAAGAGGGTGTTGACCAATCCGCCGCTCTTGCTACCCTCGCTTGTCTTGTGTATCCTCTCTGCGTCCGCCAAGGAAGCACGGCCGGCCAAAGCTGCAGGAGGCGGCTTGTCGCCACGGAAATCTCCAATTGCGAAGCCTTCCCTCTCTGCGCGCGCATATTCCCGAGCGCGTTGACGTTGGAGCTTCAGCTTTCGCTTGTGGTAGCGCCGATCGTGCGCACCGCGTGCGTCCATAAACTTTTGTACCGGTCCCGGCTTGATGACCCCAATCTCCCGTGGGTCCAGCGAGAGGGCATTGATCTCCGATATAGGCTCCATTTGTCTGATTCGACCGTAAATGCTGACACGCTCGCGAATCATGTTGTCCACATACACCGGCTCGACACCGGTTACTTTGACCTCGGGTAGACTTTTGTGCTTTTCACGATCAGCAACGGCGCCATCGGAATCATCCGAACTGCTATGTCCATCGTCGTCCCCATAGCTCAACTTCAGTGATTGCAGAAGTGCAGCAATGTCTCGCTGCTGCGGACCTTCAAAGCGGGCAAGCGCCCACAGACTGAAATTCGCTATGGCTCGGTACATGTACTTGGCTGGCCTGCACATGGAAATGGTCGGCGTCACATGACAGCAGTCATCATAGACCTGCAGGTGGACGGTGGTGGGTCCGTACTTTTGAAGAGCCTCTCGCTGCCGAGCATCTCGCTCGAGGTAGGCATCCATGGGCGGATACTGTTGAGGATTAGCCGCCTTGTGAGCGGTGTAGATGATCTCGTCACGCAACAACTCTGATCCGCCACACATGATGAAGAGTGGACACAGACCGCCCAGAGAGCCCGCAATCACCGGAGACACAAGCGGATGTGAGATTTGTTCATTAGTGGCATACAGCTGTATTTGGTCTTTGATGGTGACCAATTTGCCATCAATCATGATCTCGGCTGTGTTGCCAACAATCGTGGCACTCGACGATGTATGTGGTCTGGTATGGCTGCCACCACCATTGAGTGACTCGACAACAAATCCTTGACCTTGCTCCGAGTCACTTCCGATAGAATCTTCGTCAGTGTCGTCACCAGGCTTCAATTGTCGTGCTTCAGCAATGTCATCTGATGTCGGAGGTGGCCACGAAATACTTGGCTTGTGCTGGAAGCCAGATGGAGGAATGTAGTCTCCACTGGAATCAGCCATGATACTCGGGAAGCTGTGGTTGAGATCGACCCAGGGACTGATGAGAACACAGCCGGCTGGTAAGGGAATACCCTGGTCTCTGAGAACGAGCAAGAGTGCTAAGCACATGCCTCCACCAGCAGAGTCACCCGAGAGAATGATATTTTCGGGCTTGTATGTCTCCAAGAGGTATAAATAGGCCGCCAGATTGTCTTGTAATCCACAAGGGGCTGGGAATTGTGGTGAGAGTCGATAGTTGGCGGCAAATGCTCGTCCACCGAGCTTGCGGGCATGTCGTTGGATTTGATATCTGTGTTCGTCCACAGACCCGAAATAGTAAGCTCCACCGTGAATATAGAGGATGACACGATCCACTGCATGTCCAGAGGTGGCCTGTTCCCGAATAGCTCTGTCCTTCTTCATCTCGATCCATTCACACTTCATGGGAACCACACGGTACTGCCACCACTTTCCACCACCAAAAGTCTTCAGGCCAGAGGGACCCAGATTGTCAATGAGTATCGCTGCTGCCTTGTCCAAATATTTGTCAGCCATGACAACCTCTTCCTTGGCGACCCAGGATGGGCACGGTATCTTGTTGGCCGTGAAGGACTGGACCTGCTCGACAGTGTGCTTTGCGCCATACAGCAGAAACTTCTTGACGAGGACGATCGCCTCGTCATATGCCAATTCGTGCCTCGGACTGTCTGTCGAAGGTTTATCGAGAAAATGCTGAAAGAAAGTCTTCAGAAAGGCTGGTGTTGTTGCTGCAGCAACCTTTTGTTGTTAGTCTTTCTGCGCCTGGACATTGCAAGACTGAGCACTCACACTAGCTGTATTGAAGGGCATGTCTTTCTTAGATCGCGCAATGCGCTATAAGCACACCTTTGTGCAGAATGAATCGAATCAAGTAGCTTGTGAGAGTGTGTGATGAAGCAGTAGTACCAAGCATCAGTTACACAGCAGGGAATGGGACGGCAAGGAATGGCAGGCCAGGACAAGCTCCTGGAAGGTGGAAAACAGCCTGAAACGGGAATCTGGGCGCTTGCTTGCTGCCTGCCCAGTTGCTTATAAGTTGTTGCAGAGATGCGCGCGGATCCAGCCACAAGATCACCAGGCGCAACAACCTGGAACGCACGGGTCGTACTGAGCGGGAAGCATTCCCTCAAACAAGCACGAATCTCGGAAATGAAAAAGCATGTGAAAGCGCGCGCTGCTGATCTGCTACAACGCAGCTTGATCACACGCATCTTTGTGGTTCGCGCTATCCCTGTAGCTACCATGTACATTCGATTAATATTGGCCTGGCTCGAACCATGTCGTTTTGAGTCAGCAGCGAGGTAATGAACAATCGGAATCGTGAGTCATATGTATGCAGACACATTCTAATCTAAGTTATGTCTGCCGTTTAGTGTTCCTGGTTGACCTAGCTGAGCTCGCTTTGAAGTGCACGAGGAGTGCTACTCGTCCGAGGATGAATCCGGCCTGAGAAGTTCAGTCTGATGAGCTTCACATCGCTATGCTTAGCACAGTTGTGCGACTTACCGTCATAAGGATATTTCCCACGGCCATTGCATTCCACTGCCTGTAGTTAAGGAGGAAGGATTTACCCTGTACTGCTGCAATCGCGTAGAGGTGTCCCACATCGCCCACCAAGAGGGCAAGTGTCAAATCACCCAGAATTTGCATATCAGAGGTGTGTCGCCAAACAAGACATGAAACCAGACTCAGAACTAGAAAAACATTGGCCAGATGTGATACAAGCACACGTGCAGCGTCATCAATGAGCATGGCCGGACTTCCTGGCAGTATGGCTCTGTAGTAGTCATCCTGAAAGAAGAATCCGTACATGAAGCCGACAAAAGTCATTAGCGGTTCAATGTACGCAAACAGTAGTCTGTATCCATAAGGCACAGGCACACCCATGCCTAGCTGATTCCCAGATTGGATATTTCTAGTAAGGTCTGTGCAATCGCTGCGCTATTTGGTGCGATTGTCCTTCAGTTATGCCGGTCCCAGATCAGAGACTATTCACGAACCGCAATCTCTGGAGCACACGTCTGTCAGAACTTGACAGCTGCACATCCTCATGAATAATACTTTCGTCCGCATCTCTATTTGCGGAGCCGAATCTGCCCTTGGTCGTGCTATCACAGTAGCTACTGACATCCATCACAATTCACTAGGACTTCGAGTTGCATTCGACGCGTCGATATCAACAGGTTCTAGAACCGATTATTTACACTTGCCGGGGTTAAAAGCAGCGCGTAGTCATGCTCTACACTGATCTTATGGTCTAGTTTCATGCTCAAGACTGGCAAGAGTTTAAGCAAGAAAATAGCGCACTGGCCAAGCCCGCTTGCATGAATGTCGCTTTGCGGAAAATGTCAAGTTGTCATATCACCATGCAGACTCAATTGCTCATCAGGAAAATACCGTTTTGCTCTAGACTGGCTCAATGGGATGAGTATTCGCGTCAAAGAGTCCCGTGCAAAGGCACCTTGGGGTCGAGATCCGTATGGTAGCCATCCAACAAAAATTGCGAAACAAGATCTACAATCCTAGCTCAAGTCACGCGGCTTTCATTCAAAAGTTATTGCAGAGACTGCATATACTGCATGACACGAGCTTTGACGTGTGGTCGATACACAACTACGGAAAGTGTCACACTTGACACTCTCGGTAAGGTCTTGCGGAGTTGTTCATTGAGCCTCACTGATTGGTCTTGCGCGGATGGTGAGTAATTTACCTGACACTCCTCGTCTTTTTGTTCATCATATGGTCGCTAGAGTGCTCGAAATTTGGCCAAGCCCCCTGGATGGTCGCCGACTAAGAGTGTCACCCTTTCGTGGCTGATAAGGTATAAAGTTGGCAGCCCAGCCCAATTATACATTGCCCACAAACACTCATTTGCAAGATGGTTCGGGTCACTGCCCTCATCGCCCTGCTATCTTGTGTTTACGGTCTTCCACAGCCTGAGGGCGAAACACACAGTCAGCAATCTTCAGAAGTCAAGCCATCAGTTGCAGGCGTCGAGAATGCAGGCCACTTTGACCAAGCACTTATACCGGCTGCATTAGAATATGGTCCCTCTTTCCACATTGCCGACAGCAATATTGGCAGTATATTCGACGACATCTCCCTCCTCACTCGAGGTCTGCACACAGGTCAGTGGCGAACACTACACACGGTGACTTGCGCGCACATGAACCCCAACAACTACTTTATTGGTCTGATGGAGATGTACACCGGCCCTGCCGGTGACCAGCAGGTCTCATCGTATCACGGCTACACCCCGACGGCATGGTTCCGAAAGTCCTTCAACGCCTACACACTGAAACGCGGCGAATCATGGTCTTTCGTGACATACAAGTCCTGCGACGGCCGGCTCGTGGGCATACACTTTGGCACCGACAAGGCCGGTGGCGGCGTCGCCTGTGGAGACTACAATTACGACGGACCGAGACCACCGTACATCTCGGACTTTATTACGTGTGAAGGTGCAGTCCTGCGTCCGCCACCCGGACGAAAGATTGTCGGCATATATGGACGAGGCTCTGGCAATCTATTCGCAAAACACCAAGGCATCATTGGCATCGGACTCATCACGGCGCCAAACTGAAAATCTCGGTGTGCGTTCTTAGCCTAAGATATAGTCGCAACAGATCTGGGAAGAACTCAATTACCTCTATATAGTGTCTATCACGTGGGAACGTGCAATATATACAAGCATTTTCCCGTTATATCTCATTTCATTTGGTCTGCATCTTTTCTGTTCTGTTCTGTGCTCGACCGCGCGATAGATGGTATGTAAGATCACAATATGAAGGGGATTTTTCAGATTGCGCGTTGTTATGTTCTACTACACTCGGACAGGAGAAAAGACGCAAGATGATATTTAAGATAACAATATGATTGTCTTTTCTTATGCGTGGTGATATTCTTCTACCACACTCGGACAGGAAAAGGCCGCATCACATGGTTGACGACGCTCTTAAAAAGTCTGAGACTGGACTGAAGCAGGGGGGCAGAGCAGTAGAGTAGACGTGTTGTGCTGTCAATTGATCTGTAGTACTAGTGCTGACTTTTGACCTGGGCGAGGGATTGGATGCGTGAAGAGGGTTCGAATGCCGGGGGGG
>RHGH01000029.1:25300-333249 GCA_005281585.1 Taphrina pruni | reverse complement strand
AGGGGGGGGGAAAAGCGCAAATCTGACAAGCGAGCCCTGGAGGATGAGAACGATTTTGCCGGACCTTTGTCGCAGATAGATTGCTCGCACCCATTAGTTTTGGGCAGCGTCCAATAGGGATGGGACGTGTATCTCGAGACAATTGTCTACAATATCGAAGGCGTGCTTTGGTGCGCGGTGTCGCAAGATCTCGACAGATGTCCCAGATCTGGCTCTTGTTAGCTGCTGCTGCTGCTGCACGCGTGGTAGTCTCTCCTGGTATACTGCGTGTCTCCCTCTTCGTGTATCCGCCGATCAGTTGTCTACAGTAGTGATGGACTGCGACCGAGGACAAGACAGTGGTCTAGTCACAAAAGAATATTATCCTATTGGCTATGTACACTCAATCCGAAGCGGGCTCTTTCGGCAGTGATATTGTCTTTTCCATCTATTGGTTCATTGAGATGTTGCCTTGGGTCCGTGTTGCCTCTCATTGGCCCAAAAGGTCGTGACCCCGATGCCGCGAATGCCCTTTCTGGGAGTCAGAAATCGCCCATTACTGTCTCCGTACAGGCCAATGATCTTCCGGTTCCAGGTGGGTTTGAGTTCGCCGGCATCACAGTTGTCGCCTTTGACCTTTTCGTATGGACCGCAAAAGACGCTGCTGCCGAGATGTGTGTTGAACCTGATGCCTATAATCTTGCGACCACAAATCTTATACTGGATAGACGACCAATAGTCGTGGTAAGCGAGTACATGTAGTTCACGCGTCTTGGATTCCAGCCCTGGTGGATCATATCCGTGATAGTGAGTCCACAGGCCTTCGGAGCCATCGGAGATTGTGTAGAGCGATTCGAATCCGACCAACTGGCCGTCCTTGTGGTAGCACGAGATTTGCCGTAATTCACGATGTGTGCTGGAATCATACTGTAGGTATCTTGTGTCATCAAAGTACTTGGGGTGACTTGTGATTTCGTCGTGCTTTAGGCCAACTTCTGGTCCGTAAGCAGCTCCAGCGAAAGGTGGGTCAAAAGGAGCAGATGTGGGATTGTACCAGAGACTAGCATTCATCGCAGTTGCAGGACCGTTGGCGCTAGGGACTTGCCCGACCTTGAAATTGGTGTCTTCCGTTGTGGGGTGGCCATACACATCGAGCACCACAACTGACAGCAACGCAGCACAAAGGTTCCTGGTTTTCTTCATTGCTTGGAATCGAGCTCTGCCTGTGTTGTATTTGTCTGCGGACTGTAGCGCCGAGCGAATACCTGGCCGAGCAGGTACTTATAGACGAAACAGGCTATATTTCCCCGCATGCTGGTCAGTAGGTCGAGAACCTTATCGCGATCACGCGATGTCTGCAGACAAGGAAAGCAATCTCAGACGCCCAAGCCACCGGTCGAGGATATATTGGTTCGGTGTGATGGGCGCTCGCTGCTGCTCTCTCCTCTTATCTCCCTCGCAAGGCGAGTACAGGCTCTGAAGAGTGGATGCTCCGATTTCTCCGATACATCCTGCACGCTTGCACCTGCCTGCGGACATTATTGTGGGTAGTAGATTGCTTGCCATGTTTTACAGTTGCTGAGACCGATTCTGGAGTGACTGTAGCTCGCCAGCATAGCTTCGTGCTACGTTCTGTTCATCCAGCGCGCTGCAATAGTCTGCGTCCAGTCCAAATCGTCTATCAATCGTGGTTTCTCACATGCAGCAATGTGTGGGTCAGCTGAGCTGCACCCGTCTGCTATCGCAAACAGGAAGCGGAAGCATGGCGAAAGTTTGCTGTAGCATGATCGTAGTATAAGCTGAACAGGTCTGACTGCTTAAGAGGACGCCCAATCTGTGCCCACACGCCTACTGAAGCAGTTCCTGTCGATCAATTGCTGCTCTGACCATATGTCTGTGCAAAGCGTGACTTGGGTCACTTGTCTGTTTCTGGTGAATTCTGTTGCTGAGCCAATTCTGGATCTCCCGCCTTGACTGAGGAGCCGCTGCCTGTGCTTCGCTGCTAGATCCGAAATTGTGCCGGCGTCTTGGCAAGAGACAAGTTTGACGTCCATGGAGTCGCATGTGACTCAAACAAATCGGTCCTGCAGCTGGCTGAGAATCGCTGGAAAGAGTGACTGGATTTAGAGGATGTCAGACCTTGTTGTACTATTCAAGGCATAGTGCGGCGGTCATGAGTCGGGTCGCCCGGCTGAACGCTGCGCAGCTGACTGTCAAGGACAGCGAGTCCTGGCACGCAGACTACAAAGACTCTGCGTACGTCTCCACACTGATTACAATTGCTTGAGCTGACGGTTCTCTAGCTATATATATGCTGGCGGACTGCCTTATGAGCTGACCGAGGGAGATGTTGTTTGTATCTTCAGTCAATACGGTGAAGTCTTGGATGTCAACCTCGTTCGCGACAAGACTACTGGTATCTCGAAGGGTTTTGCATTCTTGCGCTACGAAGATCAGAGGTCGACGATCTTGGCTGTTGATAATCTCAGTGGTGCAAAGGTCTTGGAACGGTCTCTACGAGTTGATCATGTCAATGAGTACAAGCAACCAAAGAAGGATGGCGAATCAGCGAACGATTATGATCAAGATCCCAGAACTAGCATGAACGTTGCTCCCGTGGCCCTTTTCAGACCAGAGAAACAAGCTGAACTTGGTCTGAAGGGCGAAGTCGAGACAACTGTCCACGAGAAGGATGCCACACAAACCGACTTTACAAAGGGCATCGATCCTGACGATCCAATGTTTGAGTATTTGGTCAATGAGCGTCGCGAGGCAGCGATGGCAGCTCTCGAGAAGACGACCGATAGTAGGAGGAAAGACACTCATAAGCACCGTTCCAGACGCCATAGATCCCGTAGTCCGCGCAGCGAGGATGAGAAGGATCGTCGGCACAATCACCACAGCTCATCCCGACGGCATCGAGAACACCGTGAGCGAGAGCGGCCATCGAGGAGAGACAGGAGTGGCGAGAGGTCGGAGAAACAAGACAGATCCCAGTCTTGACCCTCGTAACGGTCCAAATCTGATCTTCCATCCTTTTTAGTGCGATATTCCCTTATTGATATTGATTCCCATCAACACGTACATAAGCATAGCGATCAGCGAGTAGCGTAGCACAGCACAGCATATTGGTGCCATCATATCTGTAATGTGGCACAATTCCAAATTCATCACAATAGTGTATGGTCAAAGGGGACAACAGAAGGAAGGCATCGTGCTGGAATTATACAATAAATTAGAATTGGTCGTCTTGAGCCTACCCACGTCCTCCGTTATAATCGGCACCACCGGCCTTTCGCAATCGCACGACAATGTCCTTTTCGTTCAAGTCGCTAATGTCTCGCGCATCGACAGAGATGGAGTGGTGGGCGAGTACTTTGCGGACGTTACCGGACTGGATGGAGACTTTAGCCTTTCGCATGACTTTTGTGTTTTCGCCGATCCAGACAATCAGGACAAACTTGACACGCTTCGATTCCGTGTCGTTGGCGTACTCTACCCTCACACTAAAGAATTCGTGGTCAGCCGTCATGCACAGCAGCATAACACAGTTCATTCGACCAGTCCACAGTACATGTGGAGGGTTTTCATGAAATCGTGGTTGTGCACATACTATGCGTACTGTGCCTCGTTCGGGTCGAGGTGCTTCTGCAACTCCGCCAATCCACCGGTTCCCGAAGACTTCAGCACCAGACGATCCGACTTGGCGTCCTCGTAGTTGATGACCATGTAATCCACATCCGACTTGTCCGACCGGATATCGTCGTATGCCTTGAGGATTTCGGGCGTTTCCGCAGGATTCGAGGACATGATTTGCGAGGAAGGGTAGGACGACGAAAGGCTTCTCTCTGTTATTGTCTGGCTAGCACGAGTCGACTCGATGTGCAATTGCTTGGCATTGCTCATGGATTCTTGTCGCGTGTTGGTGTAGCTGTAGCTGAAACACGGATGGTCCGGTCTGCCTTCGCTTGGGGTTTAACTTCCGTTGTGGCTGACCAGATGCACCGCAAAGCGAGGAAATGCAGTTTCAAGCTTCAGCTGCTGCTGTACTGCAGTTGGCCCATCATGGATGCAGTAAGTTGAATAGCAAGTATGTATGTAGGATAGCTACAGCCGCGGCAATCAGTGTATACATGAATGAGCTTTACCGGGCTATGATTGTGTTCCGCGAGACTCTTTAGCATCATTTGATCGCTTGAAATTGCCAAGTCTGCAGCTACTCGATTGAAGAAGTTTCCCTTGCGATCGATTGTCAAGACGATGCCGCCGCCCATCAACAATCCATACCGGAGTCAAGAAAGAAAGTGAGAAGTCGACGGCGAACCTGTCATGTGTCTCAACTGACTTGTCAGACTGACTGGTGTTATTGTTGCTATTCCATTCTTTCTAGTGACTAGCTATGTTTTATACAAAAGAGGCATGTGGTCCACTGATACTGCTCAAGGCACTTTTTACTGACACTAAGAAAAGTCTTCCTGGGACAAGACCGACGATACGTGCCAAGAGTCATACCACCAGAGTCAGTAGCAGAGAATAGTAGCGAGAAGAGGTGAAACTCTCAGTACAAGTTGCCGCAGACTACTCAGCACATGCTTCGCTTCATGTAATTCATACATCCATTCGTCTTATGTAGTAGCTGGTGGTTCTCTGGAATCTACTCACTTGAACAGCAGCAGCTGCTGGCTCTTGATTTCGTTGTCAGCCGCGTGATTCATGGCTTTGTCGTATGCTATTGTGGAGATACGAGCTCCATGGAATCTGCTGGCAAAGAAATCCTCAGCAGATGCAACGAAGTCTACCGGGCATCGTCCTGCCCTGGTCACAAGCTCGTCTACCTCACCGAAGTAGTCTCTGTCATTCTTGAACGTCCTTGGTCTTGATCTAACCCAGTTTTGCAGTAATGCTCGACTCATTCACGGTGGTGAATCGTGGTGGCATCGTACTCTGGCAGAAACAATTGGCTCCCGTATCGACTTCCCTGCTCAACTCGCTCATCAGTGATGTCTTCATCGCCGGCTCGTCAAAGGACTCGTACGCAAAGTCTGGCTACACCATCAAGTGGACCATGGCAAACGAGCTCGGTCTCATCTTTGTCGTGGTGTATCAGAGTCTCTTGCAACTGCAATTCGTGGAGGAGTTTCTCGACAATATGAAAAAGATTCTCCTCAAGTTGCATGGAGATGAGATTAAGGCGGCCGTAAATGAGGGTACGGATGTCAGTGGCATAGTGTGCAATTTTGAGCCGTACTTTGAGCAACGTCTGGCTGATCTAGAGGAAATATCAAGTATCAGTAGTCCCAAAATCGCGATTGCAAAAAACGAGAATGGTCTAGCCTCGCCTCCAATCACACCAATCACGAGTCCGACAGCTGAACTAGCTGATCCGTTGGTGTCAGCAAACGGGGAGGATAAAATCAAACGCGTGGCGAGTCCTAAAGTCTTGAACGCGGCAAAAATCGCCGGTGGACGAAGGGCAGGAAATAGTCGCAGGGCATCGGGACGCAACACACCAGTCAATGGCTCGACGCCGAGCTCCGATGACGAGAGCATCACCAAGAAAGTCACAAAGACCAAGACCCAGCGCAGGTGGCGTGAAGATGGCACGGTGGACGACTCTGGACACGAGACGCTCGACTTTTCCACCACTACCACTGCAGATGGGAATACCAATGAATCTGCCGGGCCGGACAATCTGGATGAATTTATCGGCAATGACGAAATGGAGGAGACAAAGTCTGGACAAATGGTGATTAAGGATTTGAATGCACTATTGCAGACGGACGATGAAAAGACGCCCAAGAGTGGAGCCTTTTCATTCTTCTCCAATCTCGTATCGGGCAAAACCCTGACGGGCGAGGACCTGGCTCCGGTGATGGAGAATATGCGACAACACTTGCTGGCGAAGAATATTGCCAACGAGGTCTGCATCGATCTGTGTACGAGTGTCTCGGACTCCTTGATTGGGCAAAAGACGGGCACTTTCTCAAAGACTTCGACGCTCGTTCGAAGCTCGATGGACACGGCCTTGCGACGCATCCTCACGCCAACCACGTCCCTCGATCTCCTGAATGAGATTGCACGGGTGAAAAAAGCCGAAGCGCGACCATATACCATGTCCTTTATCGGCGTCAATGGAGTCGGCAAGTCGACAAACCTGTCAAAGATTGCGTACTGGCTGCTGGGCAATAAACTGCGAGTGCTGATCGTGGCGTGCGACACGTTCCGGTCCGGTGCCGTGGAGCAATTGCGGGTCCATGTCGTGCGACTGCGAAAGTTCATTGAAAACCAGGGTCGCAGCGGCGATGGTGTGGAATTATTTGAGCGAGGGTACGGCAAGGACCCGAGTTCCATCGCAAACGACGCCATCCTGTACGCGAAGAAGGGCGGCTTCGACGTGGTGCTGGTGGATACCGCAGGCAGAAGGCACAATGACGTGCGTCTCATGTCTGGTCTCGAGCGGTTCGTGTCGACGGTCAAGCTGGACAAGATTTTCCAGGTGGCCGAGGCGCTCGTGGGCACAGACTCCATCTCGCAGGCCAGACACTTTAACGATGCCCTCGGACCACGGCGCAACCTAGATGGGTTCATCATCTCCAAGGTCGATACGGTGGGTGAGCTGGTCGGGACCCTGGTGAGCATGATTTACGTGACTGGCGTGCCCGTCGTCTTTGTCGGCGTCGGACAAATGTACACTGACCTGCGGGGCCTGAGCGTCGAGTGGGTCGTGCAGATGTTGTTGTCGTGAGCAGGCTAAGCCACGGAGATTTTGTCTTATAGTCCCTCATTCTTGCCTCATCATAATACATACGCCTCTGCGCATCAAGTCGCTTCATCCGCCTTTTGTCCGCTTCCTTGCGCTGTCGTTGTCGACGCGGCCACAGCTGCCTTTTTCTTCTTTTGCGCCTGAATGGCGCGCTGCTTGGCCGCCTTGATCTTTTCGCGCTTCGCCCTATTCCGCTCCGTCTTTTCCTCGTCCTCGCGGCGCAACCGGTCGCGTCGCACCTCAAACTCGGCCTTTTCGCGGTCCTGCTGATTGAGGGCGTCCATTTCCGCGAGCCGTTCGAGTTCGCGGCGTCGGGATGCCTTGTAGACGTGGAACTCGCCTGATCCTGCGCCAGCGGAAGAGCCTTGCGTGCTGCTCACAAAGTCTGGCGGTGGTGCGAGGATTGCGGATGTCGAAGTACCGTTCTTGCTTGATGCGGTGATTGTCGTGTGGTCTCTTTCGGGATGGGACTCGAGATACGCCAATTGTTGTCGCTGTAGTGATATCGGATCATTCTTGACCTTTTTGCGTGGTGGAGCCTCCATCAGATTCGTTCTGCTCAATTGTTCGATGCGCGGTACTTCAAGCGAGACAAATAGAGACTCGATCGATCAGGAATTGAGACATGCCCGAGAGAAGAAATGACATGGTGGTATCAGTTTCTGCTCTGTAGTGGCACAAACAATTATGAAGGATACTTTTCCATTGAGGAAATACGTCCCGCAGATAAGATCAACAGGGCTTGGGAGGTCAGAAAGATGTCAGAGCTGCCCAATTGGGAGCTGAGATATTCATCTATAGCTACCACACACAAACAAAGACCTCACTGGCTAGGCTTGAATTGCAATGTGACATGGATTTCGTGCTTGGGACAGTCATGAAAACCAGGTTGCGTAGTCTTTGAACTGGTCAAGCAGAGAGGGACTAGAGACTCTACTAAAGAGATTGTCATAAAGGTCGATTTTACCAAGCAGGAATCGTAGCGACCCGTGTAACATCACTTGAATTGACCCACAATCGTGCACGTTTATGGTGGTTGGGAAGAGATAATGCGTCGTGCAAGCCGCACGTCCTGTGCAGCTGCAGCTACGCAGAATGAGAATAAACATTTGACACATGACCATGTTTAGGTGCAATGGACCATGACCATGGAGCACGTTTCTTGTCTGTGTATGCGTTCCCCCGACCTTGATGCAGATCAAGTGACGTGATGTACAATGGCTTCAATCCGTCTCGACCATCCGAGAAGTGCCTAGAAGTCATGCGGCCACCAATGATTGTGACGGTCCCACTGTCCCGCATTCCTGGTAAAAGCTTTCCGTGTCTGATTAGAGGGCAAAAAGGTCAGGGTATGATCATATGCAAGGTCTACTCGATTGGTATGGTCGGGAGTCCTATCGCGCATCATCCGAGGAATGTTGACCCATCATACTATAATTTCCAGCCATTGGAGCGGGACCCTTTTGTGGGCGCCCGGGTGGACGGGGTTTCGCGGCAGCTGACATCTCGGTTCAGCCGTGGGAGATTGTGACTAGGCTCTATCTTCAGCTGAAATCAAGCTTAAAATAATGACGAAATACTTCGTTGACCAAGGCTACTACGGCTTGAGAGGAGACGTCGAGAGTTCTGACGGGCGACCATAGAGCATAATCACAGACGAACGAACCATCCCTACAATGCCCATGTTGGTTTACCGGCCACATCAGATCTTGGACGCGCATAATCGCTCTAGATTGTGCATTGCAGCAGAAGCTGCTGCAGTGCAGTAGGGCGCGCAGGGGATCAAAGTGACTCCTTGCACAAGTTTGAGTTTCGGTGTCTGGCAGCCCTTGTTTGCGGCGTGATTGGACAAAGTGCTTTGTGCAACTGAATTGGGCGGGCAGACAAGTCTGGCAACTCGCCCCCAAAAGGGCAACTCACGCTCCCCAATCTGGCAAATCTGCGAAGGAGGCGTCCCAAGTTGTCTCCCGGGCTGCTGTAGGAGCAGCCGCCGATATTCTCCGCACAACGCAAACCTTGTTCCAGACAGTGGGCCCTTGTTCTGACTCTCCTGCATTCATGGCTGCTGCGACGGAAACGCATCAGTGAAAGCAAGCAAGCAAGTGAGTGCGTGCGTGCATACGTACCGGGTAAGATGAATACAGATCTGCAGTGCCTGCCACGTCAGAGTCCAGTCACCCAGCTGCTAGTACTGTCAATTGCAACTCTAGACATGTAGATCAAATCATAAACGCTGCCAGCACATCTCATCACAGGTCAAGATGCTTGATAGAGCTACCATCATATCACTCATGATTGATTCCACACTAGCTACCTACCTATAACGTGGCCAGGCATCTTTTGCTGCCATAGCCATCGCTCGATGTCATGCACCGCGCGCGCGCGAGTCTTGAAATTTTTATATTTGGTGGAGGAATGTGGAGGGAAGCCATCCGCGCGCCCCGTCCTCACAATCCTCAGAAAAGCTTTGGGCGCACACACAATCAAAACAAACGACGCACCACCTCTCACACGGACTGGGACTCATTGCGTTCCTTATAATACGTGCCTGCCTGCCTCTCATCTCTCGAGTCTTGCTCTCATCACCGACCTCTTGTAGTCTCATCTTCTTACTGTCTATCCGGCATCCACACTCTCTCTCAGTATGCAGTTCTTCTCCACCATCGCCTCTCTGATCGCCTGCGTCTCGGCATACCAGGTCCTCACACCAACCGCCAATGCAACCATTGCCAAGGGCTCCACCGTCAATGTGCAGTTCAGCACTGTCGATACCGACGCCTCGACCTTTTCCGTCTACCTCGTCAACTTTGCCGCCGGCCACTTCCCTCCGACCGTTCTCTCGCTCGCCCAGGGCATTTCTCAGAACGCTGGATCGGTAAACGTCCGAATCCCGTGCTCGGTCGACAGTGGCAGCGGATACCAGATCAACTTCATCAACGGAACCAACACCTATGTCATCTACGCTCAGTCTGCCGCCTTCCAGCTCACCGGAAGCTGCGTTGACCCGGTCGCCGCTTCACCATCTGCCGCCGTCTACTCCAACAGCACCGTCTCGACCGTCCAGACCATCATCTACAACAACCCAGTCGTCTGGTTCGTCCAGCCATCTAACCTCGTCGCTGCCGCTGCCATCTGCCCACCAGCCTCTCAGCAGACCGTCACTGTCCAAGCTGGGCCTGCCGCTGCCGCCACCGTGGTCTCAACCGTCACCAAGACCGTCACCAGCTGCCCATCACAGGCTGCCATCGTCGCTGCTCTGGCCTCTGCTGCCGCTCAGGGTGCCGCTGGCAGCCCAGTCGTCGCAGTCGCCTCCGCCGGATCTTCCGTCAGATCGTCGGTCGCTGCCTCAGGCATCGCCACTGGTCTGCCAGTCGTCAGTTCCCTGCCACGATCCTCCTCCTCGGATGCCACCAAGATCGGAGGTGCGGTCGTCGCACTCTTCGGAGCTGTTGCCGTCATGCTCTTGTAAGATGCTCATTGACTGAGCCTGCAGACCGAGAACAAAAACACACTTTTGAGTGGTTCTGTACATAATATTTTTCTTCTGATCTTATCGACGCCATTTTATATCATGTTTTATCAATACCTTTTATGAAAGAAGTGCCCGATCCCGACATATAGATGGTTGTATAGCCTCTTATGCCTCCGTCAATGTTATACGCATCGATGACCCAGTCTTGGCCACGGCTTTGTGTAGTCTGGAAGTCATACTTTCATATGCGAGGATGCAAGCTGTGGTTGCCAGGGTATCAACTGTGTGGAACTCAGTGTATATAGTGCACCGCAAAAGTCTGCAACACTACAGCCAATAGCTGCATCATGCTTCAACAAATGCCAGACTACGCTTTCGAGAACAAGCATGAGTGTCAAAAGGATGCATGAGCAAACAACCTTGGAAGTGTATGCCCATATGCATATGCATATGGACCCGAGAGAGAGAGAGCGCAACTTGGGAGTGCGACTTGCCTGAGCCACAGCAAACTTACCTCCCATAGCTACGCACGTGAATTGGACACCAAACAACGCCGGCCGGCGCCAACTTCCAGGTTGTGGGCTTGCTTGCATCGCGCTAGCATTGGCATCTACGCTTGCGGTTACAGTAGAGTACGTCTTATGATTGTGCCAACATTCGTAACCTCTGGTGTTCGTGGCCTGGACAATTCGACGTTCCTCTGTCTTCAGCGAGACTCGAAGTGTCAACATTGAGAGCAGCTGTCCATCGGATTTCTCCTCGTACAGGCACTCCTTTGGTGAAGGCCAGGCAAGATGGTCATGAAGCTGGACATCAAGGTATAATTCCATATACACAATCATCACCTTCGTGCTCATGCTGATATCACTTAGCGTACGCACTTGGCAAGGAGCGATCGCGTCAAAGCTGTAAGATTCGCTCTAGACACACGATAATGCGCATAATTGACAATGTGTAGATTGACTTTCATCCCACTGAGCCATGGATCCTGACTTCAATGTACAACGGACAGGTCTTGCTTTACAACTACCAGACTTCTGCAATCATCAAAACTTTCGAAATCACAGATGTCCCGATTCGAGCTTGTAAGTTTATCGCCAGGAAGAACTGGTTCGTTTGTGGCAGCGATGACTTTATGCTCCGTTGCTTCAACTTCAACACCGGCGAGAAGATTATACAATTCGAGGCACATCCGGACTATATTCGATGTCTTTGTGTGCACCCGACTCTCCCGCTTGTCTTGTCTGGCTCAGACGACATGACAATTCGTCTCTGGAACTTTGACAACAACTGGAAATTACAGCAAGTACGAAAATCCTACAGCAATCCGCTTGACGCATGACTAACGAGTCAGACATTCGAGGGACACGCTCACTATGTCATGTCTCTTGCTTTCAACCCTAAAGACACAAACACATTTGCTTCCTCGTGTTTAGACAAGACAGTCAAGACTTGGTCGCTCGGTTCTTCTCGCGCCAACTTCACCCTTGATGCTCACGACAAGGGAGTTAACTTTGTCGAGTATTACCCAGGATCCGACAAGCCATATATGATAACCACGGGTGACGACAAACATGTCAAGATTTGGGACTATCAGACCAAGGCTTGTGTACAGATACTCGAAGGTCATACCTCGAATGTCTCATTCGCCGTCTTCCATCCCGAAATACCAGTCATCATCAGTGGATCAGAGGATGGAACCGTCAAGATATGGCACAGCGGTACATATCGATTGGAGCAGACCTTGTCTTATGGACTCGAAAGGGCGTGGTGTGTAGGTGTGCTGAAGGGTCGCAATGATGTCTGCATGGGCTTCGACGAGGGTTGTGTCGTGATCAAGATGGGCCAAGAGGAACCAGCAGTTTCGATGGACAATTCGGGCAAGATCATCTGGGCTAAAGGCACCGAGATTCAGACTGCCGTTGTCAAGGGCGCAGAGGCAGATGTCAAGGACGGTGAGAAGTTACTGTTGAGCACGAAAGACCTCGGCAATTGCGAGGTTTATCCTTCCACGCTGCAGCACTCTCCCAATGGCAGATTCGTGGTGGTGTGCGGTGATGGCGAGTACATAATATACACAGCACTGGCTTGGAGAAACAAAGCATTTGGGTCGGCCACTGACTTTGTATGGAGTATTGATTCTAATGAGTATGCTGTGCGCGAGAACGCGACGACTATCAAGGTCTTTAAGCAATTCAGAGAACGTCCGGGCCACATCGACGTCGGTTTCTCGTCTGAAGGAATCTTTGGAGGACAGTTGCTAGGAGTCAAGGGCAGTGACTGGGTGTCTTTGTATGATTGGACGTCGGGCCATTTAGTCAGGCGCATCGATGTAGGTGGCAGTAGTGACATCTTTTGGTCGGAAACTGGCGAGCTCATGGCTCTCATCACTGACGAGGCCTTCTACATCCTGCGTTTCGATCGTCAAGCTTATCAAGACGCCGTAGATAATGGCACCGCCGACGATGATGAGTCCGGTGTGGAGGATGCCTTCGAAGTGATTGCGACGATAAATGAAACGGTGACCACTGGTCGCTGGGTCGGCGACTGCTTCATCTATACAAATTCGGCGAATCGCATGAACTATCTTGTGGGCGATCAAACTTACACTATCTCACACTTTGACTCTGGCATGTACATGCTCGGATATATCCCACGCGATGGACGTATATACCTTGCTGATAAGGACATCAATGTGTCCTCATATGCTCTCTCCTTGGCAGTGGTCGAATATCAGACACTGATCATCAGAGGGGACCACGATGAAGCTGCAAATGTCCTCGAGACTATACCCGCGGACCAGAAGACCAAGATTGCTCGTTTCCTGGAAGGTCAAGGACTGAAAGAACTCGCTCTCAGCGTGACTACCGATTCCGAGCAAAGGTTCGAGTTGGCTTTGTCGCTTGGCAGGCTTGATGTGGCACTCGATATCGCGAGATCTGTTGACAGTGAGAACAAGTGGAAGACTGTCGGAGACGCAGCTTTGGCAGCCTGGGACTTTCCATTGGCGGAAGAATGTTTCACCAAAGCGAGGGATCTCAGCTCGTTGTTATTGCTGCATACGTCGACCGGCAATGCAAAGGGTCTGACCGAGCTCTCAGTCATGGCTCTCGAAGCAGGACAAAACAATATCGCATTTGTGTCGAATTTATCGCTCGGAGATAGCTCCCAATGTGTCGAGACCCTGCTAAGGACGCATCGCTATGCTGAGGCCGGACTCTTTGCTCGGACGTATTTGCCGTCACGTGTGGAAGAGGTCGTCTCCTTGTGGAAGGCTGATCTCGAGAAGAATGGACGGTCAAGGGTGGCTCGCAAGCTGCAATCACCGGCTGAGGACGTCGAGGCATTTGAGAACTTTCAGCAAGCAATACAGGAGGAACAGTCAGGCTCCAGCAATCTGATAGAGCTCGACACCGGTGATGCCGAAGCATCTTCTAATCAGCCCGAAGTGAATGGTCACGAGAAGGCACCGTCAGTCGATTCCATGAATGGAGAAGGAGTAGTGGTGGATGCAGTGTCTAGCGCAGAAGATTGATGCGATCATGTAGCTTGAGCCAGAACCAGAAAAAGTACTTTTCGTCTGGCATGCGAGTTCAAATGTCTGTATTCCTGTGCTCCTGCGCCAGGCCATGCTTGCATGATGGGCGTCAAATCCAGCTTGGAATACATACAGTACAGTAACGGTGCAACGCCGGTAGGCAACCACACTGTCGGGTCAAATTGCCCGATCGAGTCTAAACAGTCTCGTATTACTCGTAGCGCTCCCGGTTCGCCCGAAGAGGCAGCTTCACCTCTTCAAGGATTCGTCCCAGAAAGGTCAATTTCGTCGCCTTTCACCTTGAAGAGCTCGATCTCTCACAGCACATCGTCGCCCGCTTGCATAGTGAGCCAAGGTAGAGCGCTCCTTCCCAAGCTCGTCGCAAGCAGCAATCCTGAAGTTTTCCGGCCTACTCAGTCCTCGCAGGAGCGCGGCCAATCCTGTCGCAATGGCTCAACCTCGATTCGTCTTTGCGGTCTTCAATTTTCCGGGCACGACAGAGGAGGATTTGCCACTGGTGGCCGGCGAGCGGATCGAAGTCGTCTCGAGAGACGATGAGTTTGGCGACGGCTGGTGGGAGGGCATCAATGAGAGGGGACAACAGGGCTTGTTTCCCAAGATTTATACGTCGGAGAGTTATCCTGTTGGCGGCAGTAGTGCTGCCGCCAGTCAGTCCAGTCTGAATGACTCCCTGTCCCGTGTGGATGAGGAGCCCGAATCAGAGGTGTCTGCAGAACAGAACGACCGTCAAGTACTATCCGCCGTACAGTCACCTGCGGCGATTCAAACCTCGACCGCTGCCAAACCGACCATCGAGGCCGTGCAAAGCTGGTCGCCCGAAGAGGTATCCAAGCACTTTGCACTCCTGGGTTTGCAAGATGTTGCGCCAAAGTTCACGGAGCACGAGGTCAGTGGGCGCATACTTCTCGAAATGCAGCACACCGACCTGCGCGAAATTGACATCAATGCCTTTGGCAAGCGATTCGAGATTATGCGGGAGATTGACATATTGCGACGTACTCACTTGTCCAGTCCCATGTTTGCACAAGATGTGGCGAATGATTCTGGGGCGTCCACGCCGCCCTTGGACTTTTCGCAACGCTCGACTGCGAGAAAGTCACGACTTTTGACACAACCGGCTGAAAATATCACGACGAGCAGCTCCGGTGGCAAGAAGGAAGAAGAGCTTGATCGTGATGGCGTCAGGCCTCTAGTGCCCAGATCCAATTCTGCTGGCTCAAATTCGCAGACACAGCACCTCGCGCCGTCTCTGATCCACGATGCCGCTGGTCATGCTCGTACAGACTCGGGTCTCGGCAGTTCTCTCAATAGCAACTTGGCAGAGACGGTCGCTGCAACCTACACGACATCACAACAAGGCACTAACAATGCGCCTAATAGTGTTCACCGCAGATCCATGTCAACTTCATCCATTCTGGTGGGCAGCAACACGGGAGACCCCGTCACTGGCAGGAGAAGTCCTGACAAGCGACACTCGAGGACGTGGTCGCAGGATACTGTCAAGATCAACTCACACAAAAGAGGTCCTTCTACCGGACTCGTTCCGGTTGGTGAGGAAGTGGCTGCCTCGATCATCTCCAGTGATTCGATGCCGAGGAGTCCGTCGAGTCCGGCATCAAATGCCTTGAGTAGTCCATCATCAGCCAAGCCAACACTGTTTTCGAAAACATCGAGATTAGGCCGTCGACCAAAGTGGAAGCCCAATGCTGTGTCTGAGAATCTCGAAAAGGTCGCCGCGGCCGACGCCGCCAAGGATGCCGATTTCAGTGGTTGGATGCGCAAGAGGGGCGAAAAATCCTACAATTGGAAAGTGAGGTATTTTGTGTTGCGTGGTACGCGATTGTCGTACTACACATCCGACCGAGACGCCAGCGAGAAGGGCATCATCGACATCAACTCCCACAAGGCCACCGCGGTCGACGACATCCTGTTCTATGGACCGAGTCGCAATACCTTCAAGCTCATACCGCCTGCACCCGGCGCCTCTCGCTCACTCAATTTCACGCCGCCAAAGACGCATTACTTTTGCGTGGAGACGAAGGATCAGTTGCGCCAATGGATCGCGGCAATCACAAAGGCCACCATCGGTCGAGACTGGTCGACGCCCGTCATCTCCTCCTGCACCACAAAGACCATCTCACTCAAGGCTGCCAGGGACGCACGGGGCATCGATTCGTCATCCGCTGCTGGAGAGGGCAAATCGCTCGAGCCGGGCTTTGATATGGATAACTTGCCGGATCCGCAAGTCCTGAGTCCCGACGAGGTGTCTGCTGCTCAACAACAACAACAACGTAGTCATTCGCCAGAGAGGCCGACTGCTACTCGCGAACGTAGCGACAGCCGTTCGAGTGACTCTAGTCTGCGCAGGGCCGTCCTCAGTGTCCCCACCGGTAATGATGCAGATACTTGATCGCAAGTTTCCTCATCTTGTGTCTTTGTACTTATGCACAGAATTCGGCAACCTCGTGTGAACCGGTTCACGTGTGTTTTCTTTTCTATTCTACTTATACCGCGAATGCATAGCGATCACAGATACATAACAGAACAAATACTAATAATCATACACAATCAAGAAGTTGGGCGTAGCACTTTAATTTCCTTTCAACGATTGAATGTACGCTTGTGTTTCATGAGCCACCATTCCACGTCCTTCCTTTAGACTTTTTGTGTGCATTGTGTGGCGGTGTTAGTCAGCGACGCCACGAAATCTGTTCGGTGAACGGGGCCGCGAGTCGCCATCATTTCGCATAAACTCTAATTGTCATACATATATTAGAGCTATACAGATCGTCTGACGACGACGACTGTTTGGAGATGGTACAGGTAGAAGTATCGTATCGCGGAAAGCGACACCGGTTCGAGGTTCCGGAGAATAGTACCGTTGCCACTTTGAAAGCAGCCATTCACGCATCCGAGTTGAGGTTGGCGCCAGAGACGCAAAAGTTGCTCGCCAAGGGAACAGTACTGCCCGACGATGCGCCCATACCCAAGACGACGACCACGACGAGGACAGCGGCGAATGATGTTGGATCTGGAGTAGTCAAGTTGATGTTGATTGCCACGTCCCCAGACTCCATCTCCGCCATTGCCGAGTCTCTACAGCTCCATCACCAACAAGCAGCATCAAGGACGACACAGTCTCGACGTTCCGGGGCGCGGTTATATGAGACCAAGACCGCGTCATCGCCATATACGTTCGACACCATCGTATCCCTACCAACTTTACCAAACCCAGCAAAATCCCAACAGTTTCTGGAAAAATTGGCTTCCGATAAGGCCGTGGTGGGCGTGATGCATCGACACCAGTTTCGCGTGGGAAGAATGACGGAACTCGATCCACGGACATGTACTTCGCACGACACCAAACTCCTCGGCCTGAACCGCAACCACGGCGCCGAGATCCTACTCCGTCTACGAACAGACTCACTCGACGGGTGGCGCGATTACCGCACGGTAAGGGCCACACTTGTCCATGAACTGGCGCACAACGTGCACGGCGACCACGACCGAAAGTTCTGGGACCTTTTCAACGTTCTTTCGCGGGAAATTGCGCAGGCCGAAAGTAGCAGGGTGCTCGACCCGAATGAAAGGGTGTATATCCCGCCCGAAGCGATGCACAGCGACCACGGCGCCGAATGGACCGGCGGCACCGCAATGCTCGGCACAACCAAGTCTTCTTCCACCACGATGAAGACGACGCAGAGTGGTGATGCTGGTGCGTCTGCTACAATCACGGACGAGCGCGAAGCTCGTGCGCGAGCAGCAGAGGAACGGAATCGTGCGAGCCGGTCGTAGAGGTGATCAGTTTCGTCGCGCAAACACCGGAATGATTGATATTAATGATGGATATTAATGAATATAATGAAAGAATAGATCAAACACTGTAAATATTTGTAAGATCAATTGTAAGAATTAAAAACACACACACCTACACACGCACTTGCTCGAGAGGAAACACACTATTCCTTACGGCACCGGCCGCAACGAAAGACGGTCTCTGGCGATGTCGCAACTACTAAGTGGCGGCTGAGATTCTGAGAATATCGGCCCTTGGTTGACCTTGTAGGAAAGCGAGTCTGTATGCTGGTGTCCCGGTATGGCGCCAAGTGATTTTGCCCTGGGTGGATGTCTCATGGCAGAACCTCTCGTCCTGCGACCGGCATAAACTTCGGTGCGATTATATTGCTGCTCTGGATCGTCACGGTTGTACGAATTCACGAAGGAGTGTGTGATGGTCTGCTCAATCTGGATCGCGGACCAAGCCGCATCCGTCAGACTGAATTTCGGCGAATGTATATTGCCCAGTTCCAAAAGATGGTCCTGTCGTGCTGTGCTGGCGTCAGATTGAGCAGTCACCAGTGTCGAGCCCAGCAACGACGGTCCGGGGCTGTCCATTCGTAGACACTTCATCAAGTTGTGCGATGTATCCATGGACTCGAGAGTGTCACTCAGGTCCAACATATCAGGGGCAGATTGGTGCCGCTTACATGATGCATGAATTCTAGAAGAGGTTTGCACCTGTCGTGTGCTCGCATTGGTGGTCAATTGGTGTGTTGAGCCTCGCCTTTCTGCTTTTTCTCCGCCAAAAAGTTCGAAAATCTGATACAACAATGGTCGCAGTACCATGAGCGATTGTACCATGAGCAGACAACTCTGCTCGAGAGTCGACCATAAGATGAAAATGCTCGCAGTAGAAATCTCGAGCAAGACCACGAATCGCAGGACCGCCGCACAGATGCAGAGTAATCCCAATGAGAAAATCAGTACCAAGGCAGTCTTCTCCCGACCATTGAGCCGCAATCGACGTAGAAGCGCAAATGGCAAAATGGTCAGTACCACGGAGGTAAAAACATCGAGCGGCCCGATACAGTACGTCTCCAGCAGATCATGTATATACTGCCATCCGGTAAATGTCTCTCTGCCAGAGACGTTGACCACCGCATTGAAACTGGCCATTGGTATCACATACATCACAGTCACAAATATCCACGAGACAGCGAGTAAGACAGCGACCATGCGAAGCTGTTTCTGCATACACAATCCAGACAACAATCTTCTGTAGAGTAAGAAGAGAGAAAGCTTTGCGCTCCATATGATTTGAGAATACAGTACGTGCAAAGACCACGCTTCGATACGTGCCTTTTTCATTTCTTGCGGGAGAAAGTACGTGCCGTTGTGCGTCATGTGCATAAGATCTGTGAGTACGACCAGTTGTACAAGGAAGAAGGCCAGTGCCAGGACCAAGAAGCGGTCATCAATGCCAAACAGTCTGGGCCGCGTCTGTAATCGTACATAGAGTCGCAATGCCACAAGGACAGTAGTCATGCCGTAGAGCAACCACGCTTGAGGACGTAAATACATAGGGTTCGTGATAACAGGCGCTCCACATACCTGCTATCAGCATGTTCTGACTCGACCGATAGTCCATTTTCGACATCGTGTAAAAACTTATCGAACTCTTGTTCGATCAATCGTTCCCCCTTATGAAAGTGATGGGCGACAGATGTATTTTATGTTAGGGAGGAATCAGTGGTTGTGCTGTCCAGTCGAAGCTCGCCATACTTGTGCCTTTTCAGAAGTTTTTCCGATGGAAGATTTCAAAGCAGTACAACAATGTCGATGCGCATAGACGAGTAGAGATTGTTTGCAAGCGTTCTCAGGTATGATCGACCTGGGCTTGATTCGCTGGTGTAGCGACCAGCAGCTACTTGTCCATCGCACCGCGCACATTTGGCTACCGTCATGCGTCTGTGTTGGCGGTCATGTCTGGAATTGATTGCGTCCATGCATGGGAGGATCTTTAATTGGCCACATACGATTCATCATCGAGCGACGGCACGAGCCGTCAGTACGGGAAAGGTAATCTTGAGCCAGCCCTGGGGAAAAAACTACCCAAAGTAGCTATACGGCACAAACAGCCAGCAATGAATTAAAGATTGAACCAGGTGCAGCATATCTATTGACTCTTCTTGTCTTTTGCACGAACCTCAGCGCGGCGCTGGGCGGTCAATTTGCCCAATTTGTGTTCGAGATCCTTGTTCCACCCCAGACTGAAGAGAATCTCGAGAAAGACAAAGAAAGGGGCGAGATAGAAGGCCTGGAAGATGTTGTCCAGGAGAGCTGGCTTGCGCCCTTCGTAGACGCCATGACCAACAAACTGCATGACCCATGACAAAACATGAACCACTCCGCCGTACCAGTTTGCGCTTGCTCCATAGGTTTGCGTGAGATAGCGCGCCGATACGACCATTGCCAGTACAACCGGAGCTGCCAGTAGACCGGCGACTGGCTGCATGATCACATAGCCAGGGACACTCAACAGCGCCAGCAAGGCAGCTGCATTACTCTCAGGAAAGAAGGATGGCCAGATGCCACTTTGCTGATCGATGAGTGGACCGGTATTGGATAGGAAGACAAATACTGTATATAGTATGACAGGAACAAAAACCATGTGAATGGAGATGTTCGTGGGATTTGCATGGTATGCGCCATAAAAGGGCATCTGATGCTCGAGGCTAAGCAGTTTTGACATGTTTTGTAGCTGTAAATATCTTGATTTGTGCAATTGCAATATTGTAGCGCACGCAATACACTTGGATCCTGAGGTCATATGTCAAGTTTGACGACCACGATACTTCTACCGCGGTAGTGTAGCAGCCTACACGCAAGTCGATGGGTGTCCTCGATGCGGGGGAGTTGATGCACTCCAGCGCCGTCCGTGGAGCTCAGATACCCCGAGGCTGTGATGGATGCCCGTAGATGGCGAGCACGCGGTCAGCTGCAGCTGGCAATCCGCCACGAAAGTCGGCAAGTCAGTTTACAACGAGAATTATGATTACTGCCTCGAGCTCAAGCTTATCCCACCTTCGTAACAGAGGATTGCGGCTTCAGATCCGAGTCAAGGAAATGGGCGATCCTCTTACCAAAGTCGTGCGCGAAGCTATTGATCGATTGAGCGGTGAGCATGCATGAAGCTATCATAGATGACCTGGGTAAGGATAACGTGATCCCACACCTGTGCCAACCCACTCATTGTGATGGTGCCCACGACAGGTCCATCCGCAATCGTCCGTATGGGAAAACACCCGCCGTGGGCAGCATACTCCGCCTCTGGTAGACCAGCATACTTTGTAGCCCATGATTTGCCGGACTGGTGCAAGGTCCTGCCAACGTAGTATGATGACCTCTCAAAGTGCTTAACCGTCCTCTTCTTGCGGTCGATCCACCAATCGTTGTCCCTTGTCGTGCCGGCCATTGCACGGCGGAATATGCAACGGCCATTGAGCTCTATATCAACCACCACAGGTTTCATGATGCTCCGTGGGAGCTTTTCTACACTCAGTATTATATCACTTCCCACCGCAGCCAAATAGTCAATGTCCAGGTTGGAAAAGACGAGATTGCGTTCTTGAACAAGTAAGCCTGCTATAGTCTCATCCTCCAAATCAGGATGCTTCTTTATAGCATCATCATTGATTTTCTGCAACTTCTCGAATGACATATTGCAGCTATATGCTACAGACAATTGTGGACAAGTTGAGTCGGTTCTGGGTAGTGCTTGACAGTCGCAAAAATCCTCTCGCCGGAGTTTCACTTTCTACACATGCGAGAGCGGGCTAGACAGCTCTAGCTAATTGGATGGCAGTTCTACGGTAGCAGTGATCATAATCTATGATCATGACCACCGAACAAAACATGCCAACACGTGCCATTCAGTGCGGAATTATTTTAATTTTTACCCTATCCTCGATGTTGAGTATATATACGACCAGATCGAGGTGATCCTGCTGATCGATTGGCTTTCATTTTTCTACACTCGAAGCGTCGGGCCGCGCCTGCGCATCTCGCATCTTGTGGAGGCGTGCATCGCATGTCCGTGGAGAAGAAAAAGCTTAGCAGTCGGTTGCATTTGGTGGCAGTGCTAAGACATTTGTTCTGCTCGACGTTGCTCTGTACGGCATTTGTCCCTGGGTATTGCCTCGGTCACGGACACTTATCATACTTGCAATGACAAGTCTATCAACGTCACTTGCCTTCATATTGCTAGATCTCATGCTACAAGCCTAGAACATCGCACTGTCTTGTAGGAGATATCAAGTTTCCTGCTGCGTGTATACATATGCAACCTTCAAGCTCGCTTGTAAGAACTTGCGGAGTCGTTTGGACGGCAGACGCTGCAGATCATGTAGAACGGCTGCCAACAGATGCGCTCAGTGGCGGCTGAGGGTCGCGCGACGGTTGCACAGCTTTGACTCCGGATCTCCATCGTGGCACAACCATCGATTGCCTATGGTCTACTTCTAGTATGGCTTGCTTTCAGGATTGGTGGTGTAGACTTGGTCTAGCGTTCGGAACTTGCATTTTCCCCGAGCAGCAGCACCGAGCAAAATGCTTAGCGAAAAGCCATTGCATGTCCACAACTTATCATACGACGATTTTAGCATTCAATGTGTCGTTCGTGGAGGCACAGTTCATGGCCTGTTCCGATTGAGATCCGGACCGGAAGATCGCAGTCTTGAACCATCAACTATAAGTATGGCAGATGTCCAGAGGGATAGTTCGTCAAGCCAGACACACAGCAATCTCTTTCGAGTCGATCAAGCATGGGCTTCCTCTCGCTATGCCTCCTCACTCTTGCCGCAAGCACTCAGGCCACTCCACTCGAGAAACGACAGAGTGATGGCTCTGCTACCCTAGCCCAACGCGTGTCCTTCTTGTGCCCTCCAGGTATAGATGCCACCCTGCCACTGGATGCCGGCACCGAGGCGGGACTTCGATTCTGCTCAAACATCGACCGATGGAGTCCAGCCACTCTTTACTCATCGAATCCATTGAACGTGGGAACCGGAAACTATCGAATCGCAGCGTCCCGTTGTGCAGCTCTTTGTACAGGACGATGCCAAACCTTTTCCGTGGCACCATCTACTCCTGGCAATGCCACCTTTGGCTGCAACTTGTACAATGCCACAGTGCCATTCAGAGGTAACACCAATGGGGGACTCTTTTACGCAAGACAGCGAGTAGCCGGCGCTCTACCCAGCACGACCACCGTCAGTGTGATCCAGACCAGAACCACTTGTCCTGCTGCAACTCAAGCAGCTCCAAACTCTCCTTCAGTTGTGACTGGCCCTACCAACGTCGCCGCAGTGGTCTATCCAGTAGTCTACCACCCTGTCGGTCAAGCACCGGTGACTGTTACCAATGCCAACCAGGTCGTCACGCGTACCACTACCGTGCTCAGGACGATCACAACTACAGTCCAAGGACGAGCGACTACCACTGTTCGATCTATCGCGCAGGAATCTACGGCGCCATTCGTGGTCTTTATTGGACAGGTCGGTGAGATCAAGATTCAGCAAATCAACGTGAATGTCGTCACCATCATCGTCGTTAAAGTGAACGGCGACGTGAACGACCCTGTCACTACTGTGACTAGCGTCGCCCCGACCGCGACTCCAAATACATTCCAGTGCCCGGCTGGCATAGTCGCTCAGTACCAAGACACCACCAATGCCGCCTTCACCTTTGATCTGCGATTCTGCTCCAACGTCCAGCGTTGGTCACCAGCCGATCTCTTCTCATCCACGCAGATTCAGGGCGCTTCCTACGCCTCCGCCGCGCAAACTTGCTCGGAGCGATGCAACACGCTCACATGCCAGACCTTCTCCGTCGCACCGACCACCGTGGGCGGCTCCACCTTTGGCTGCAACCTCTACAACGCGACCAATGTCTTCAACGGACCCACGAACGGCGGCCTCTTTTACCAGCGACGACCGGCGGCCACCGCCTCGAATGGCCAGGAAGCGCAGTGCGTCGGCGCACCTGGCGCAGTGACCCTCTCCGCCTCGGGAGACTCCTACTCGCGCCAATTCTGCTCCCGCACGGAACGCTGGTCACCGGCGACACTCTTTGACGGCACGGTCCAGACGGGGCAACGACGCGGTCCAGACGTTGCACCCATCGTCGAAGCAATCGACAAGTGCGCCGCCCGCTGCACCTCCTTCGGAACCCGGTGCCGCACCTTCTCCACCACCTTCACCGACCAAAACGCGCCCCTCGGCGACGCCGCCCTGCCCGTCGAGTTTAATTGCAACATCTACAACGACACCCTCCGTGTCCCCGGCAATACCCAAGGCGGCGCGTTCTACCTCAAGGCCGTACAACAGTCCAGCACTCCGTCGCTGGCATCAGCTGCAAACAGTACCCTCGCCAGGCGATACCTCCACTAGATACTCAAGGATACATCTTGCAGTCCAGCGTTTGTAGCCGAGGTTTTGAGGTATCCCTCTAAATAGTGTGCTGAATATCTAATAACGACGATAATGATAATGGACTTCCATGCTATCCACGTCTCTTAAGCTTTCGTTGACAGAACATTGAGATTGGATGGTTTTCAGGATGACTGCATATGGTTCTGATCTTGACGACTATAAGTGAGACACACGACCTTCAATATCACAGACAGCTTGGTATGAAAAGCTATACATGGATATAAACAAAGAACAACTACATAGCACTGATCTGAAGTATCCGACTACTCAGGGAATTGCTGAATCTAGGCAATAGCGAACCAGACTTTCTCCAGGAAATTACGTGGAACCGGTACCACCGAATTCTTTTCGTCCTCATCGACTGCATCCTTGCCTGTCAGGAAATCCATTTCGCTATAGGGTACAAACTTTGGTCGCTTGACAACTCTGTAGATGACCATTGGCAGAAAGAAAATTGGGATCCCAACATAGGCAGCAACAAAGTCTGACGCAGAGAAGTCACCGAAGAAGACAGGGAATCCTTGGATGAGGATGATGAAAATGCAGCTCCCGAAGGCCCAATAGCCCGTGTATGGTGCAAACCAAGCTTTAAAAGGCAAGGTCGAGTGAATTCCTTGGAGGATTGCTCCTTTTCGGAATCGAAGATACGTGAACGACAGAGTGACCCAATTGAATAATCCACTGACAGTTGTCAAGTTTGAGAACCATCCAAAAGCAACTGATGAAGAGTTACTGACATTGAGGTATGACAACAAGCCAATGCCGAATGTCGCTAAGACAGCGACCCAGGGCACACCGTTCCGATTGACCTTAGCAAAGACCTTTGGTACGTTCCCAGCCAGCGCGAGGGCGTATAGATTCCTGGAGCTACTATACATGAATGCATTTCCGGATGACCAAGCGGAGCTGAGGATGACGGCATTAATGATGTGAGGAAGCACAGAGATCTCTGCGTTCTTGATTGCAATGACGAAGGGTGATCGTCCAGCTCCAGGGGCACTAGATTTGATAGCGGCCGCAAGAGTGGGATCGTTATAAGCTACAGTCAGACTGATTGCCAATATACCTCCAAGGTAGAAAATGAGAATTCGCCAAATGACTCGATTGCAGGCTCGTGGAATATTACGCCGTGGGTTCTCCGCTTCAGCCGCAGCTACTGCGATAACTTCACTGCCACCGTATGCGAATGCAGCGTACACGAAGGTAGACAGAAATCCTAGGAACCGACCAGTGTTCCCCTCTTTGAGGTATGGCTTCATTGCTCCCGGATTCTTCCAATACTGAAATCCTAGTCTGTGGTGATTTGGTGCTCCACCGAGATCGATAATGAAAGCCAAGATCAAAAGAGCAATGATGGTCACAATTTTCAAAGAAGCAAAGACAAATTCTGCCTCGCCATACCCCTTGACTGAGAAGATGTTGAGCGCAAGAATACCGAAAAGTATGATTGTTATCCATATTGCGATATTGACTTTCGTCGTCCAGAATTGAATCACAATTGCAGCTGCCGACACTTCAGCACAAATCGTGATGGCAGCACCGAACCAATAGTTGACACCAAGTGCAAAGGCCACATCATCAGAAACATATCGTTTGGCATAAACGGTTAGACCTCCAGCGATTGGCAAATACGTAGCCATTTCGCCCAAGACTTGAATGACTGAGAGCAGGATGGTCCCTGCACAAGTCAGAATGGTTGCACTTGTCGTGGAGAGACCCGATCGACGTACCAACAATGGTGTAACCAAGAAGAAGAGAGACGGGTCCTGCTCTTGCCAAAGCACCTCCGGAGCCAACAAAGAGACCAGTGCCAATTGTACCACCAATGGCAATCTGGATGCTGTCAGCATAGTCATAACAACATAAGACATTGGGAATTCACGAATTGAATGTGTCGAGACTTGAGACCTCTTTGTACGGTCCCATATTCTTGCTCAAGAGTGACTGTACCAGCCTCTAGTGGCTTCGTGCTAATATCGTATACGCCCTTCTCCTGGTCGGGGTACTTGCTCATCTCCATCCTGTCCACAGCACTAGAAAGCAAATGAAGAGTGGTTCGAATTGCTTGCTAGAAGTTCAAAACTGGGGCCAAGGCTGGCTTCTTATATGTCTTGCGGGAGCGTGGCTCTCCATCGGCCAGCTGTGTTACTGGTGAGACCTCCTGCATGCAATAGATTGGTGCATCAATCTACCAGACTTTCTTATCTCCTGTCAAATTGGCACTTGAGTGCTGAAGGGCGCCACCAGCTCCCTATGTGGACCTCTACTCGAGTACTTCTCCCAAGGCGGTGAGCTTGGTGGGACTTCTGCCTAGAGCCCTGGAGTGAGCTCTTGCGGGTATGTGCGTTTCCAGGGCACAATTAAGGAGCCTCGTATTTCTGCAAGTGGTCAACGTGTGGTAGTAATCTATGTACCGTCGATTGTGCGCAAATCACCTAGACGCTCTGATTCCATTCGTCGCCTCCGAGATTGATTATCATCCGTGAGGTATCAGCTTGCATGCTCGAAAGAGATCAAAGTCGTGTTGCCTGGACTGGAGATCTATGCCAGAGCCATGGGTCTCCCACCTGCCTCGCAAGATTTCATAGGTATAGCTAGCTTCACAATTGCTCGAGTCGATACAGCCCGAACCAATGCCACCGTAGCACAATCTCGCGAGCTACACGTCGGTTCAGTCTGTATACAGAATGATCAGCGTGACATGTACAGCCCTAGCACAGAATTTGACATAAGCGAGATAAGCATCAACTGCCATGGCTTCTGCCTAGGTAGCTGGAATGTCTGGCTGCAGCTGGCGGGAGACAATCCACAGACAGCTGCAGTCAAGTTTACACTCCTCAAGCTTCGCACTGCTCACAACTGCAATGTACCGGTCCGATTAGCTACAGCACCATACTTTGACCCTGCTTTTCATTGTTGGTGGGTGTAAAACGACTTTCAGGCACAAACAGCATCATATAACCTGTTCCAGCTCCGCAGCTACTGTAGCTATAGCTGCGCGCCATATGCATCCTAGAAGTAGACATATCTGGCATGCCCAGCTGTAGCAGGTGAGTGGGATGCGCCACCTCTGGCAATTGAAAGCCTTTCCAAGGTTGGAGTGGGACGGAAGACATTCGGTCCGACCTCTAGATAGTGCCACCAATCATGTCGTTCCTCTGGTAATCTGGGGTCTTTTATCAGTTCTGTCAGGCGACTTTCAGGTTCCAGGCTCGAGGCTGTCGTGGATAAGGGATCGCATCACGCTCTACTTTGGGCATAACCTGTTTAGGCAGGTCGCATAATTGGCCTTAGGTAGCTATATGTATGTACGTACGTATCTACATATTCCTCGAGAAGTTTTGTGTCAACCTCTTGGCGTATTTATGTATCTTCACACAGACATGATCCTGGGTATTTTATACATGTAAGACTATGCTATGCAGCCATAATTCGAAACCCACAAGGCCTGACCTTGCAATCTTCCTTATGCTTTCAATTGTATGCAAGCTCATCTCCGCAATTGAGTTCTCGCTCTTTCCGCGTCGGTCAAACGCGTTGTCCTTGAGCTTCGTTCACAGCTATCAGTGTCTAGCCATAGCAGCAATCCATGCTTGGAAGCAAATAAACAGAACTCAGCTCTGCCATAAACTGCCATGAGATGTGTTCGCAATTCCGAGCGTAAGCTCAAGCACCGTATGCAAAACTACAGCTAAGGCATATGATATGTCGTACATATGCGTGCATTCGAATCGCAGGTCATTCATACATGCATATGGTTGGTATGTCGACGTCTATTCCCCGGGTTCGCGGCCGAAGCTGGTGTGGCTGATACAGCATGTGCTGCTGCACTTGGCGCTTTCTTGCCGATCTGAGTCGTGGAGCTTCACTACAGCCAGACTCATATCTACGATTAGCTTGATTATAATTGTACATGCAGCTTCTCTAGCTCAGGATGCGATTGCCCTGCCATACTTGGCTAGCAAAATGAGTATAGCACAACTTCCTAGTGTATTTGTGCTGCACGTTTTCTAATTTTCTCACAACGAGCACGAGTCTTGCGGCAAGACTCCTTCTAGTGGATTTCTGATCACCTCCATTGAACGCTGTGATAGCCCAAGAAAGCGGTCTCCAATGGCTTCTGATTCGGAAGAAACACCGTTGCTAGATAGCGGCTCGCGGGCCAAGCGATTGCCAGATACGCTGCGAGAAGTACCGCTGGACAGTTGGCTTATGCTCGTTGGTGTCTGGATAGGTGTTTTCCTATCAGCGCTAGATGCCACCATGGTAGCAACATTACAAACCACAATTGCATCGGACTTTCACAAGAACAATTTGAGTGCTTGGCTCGGTACAGGTTATCTCTTGTCTGTTGCAGCGTTTCAAGGTCTCTATGGGCGAATTTCCGATGTTGTGGGGCGCAAGAATGCAACCATCTTTTCGATCTCAACTTTTACTTTTGGCACTATTCTATGTGGTATTGCTTCCTCCATGGAAATGATAATCGTGGGTCGAGTCATAGCAGGTCTGGGAGGAGGTGGCTTAACAACATTATCGTCAATCATATGCTCTGATCTTGTGTCACTACGACAACGAGGCACTTTTCAAGGACTTGCTAACTGCCTCTTCGGGGCTGGCGCCGCACTCGGAGGCCCACTCGGAGGACTATTGTCTGCTCGTTATGGCTTCAGGTTCGCCTTCCTGATTCAAGTACCTCTCTGTCTCCTGTCTTTGGGCATTGTCATTTGGAAGGTCAACATACCGCTAGCTCACGCGAACGAAACCGCTCAAGAGAAAATCAAGCGCATCGACTTTTTAGGTGCTCTAACACTAGTCATTGCAGTAACATTCTTAGTTGGTGCCTCTTCAATTGGTGGCAATGTATTGCCATGGTCATCGCCATACATCATTGCTGCACTCGTGGCATCGAGTATTGGTCTGCTTGTCTTCTCATATATCGAGGTCAATATTGCACATTCACCGGTGCTACCTCCCTCAATCGTGGTTCGAAGGACTCCAGGCTTCTCTGCTCTGGTAAACTTCTTTTCTGCAGCTGCCTCATTTGGCTACTTGTACTCTGTACCGATCTATTTCCAAGCAGTGAGGCAACAGTCTTCACAGTTGGCTGGTCTTCACTTGCTGCTAAACGCTATAGGTATCCCCGTAGGCAGTCTTTTAGCTGGAGCTTTCATGGCACGGTACGGAACCTATTACAAGCTCACTCTGATCTTCACTCTGTGCTTGCCAATGTCGGCGCTGAGCCTGATGAGCTGGGGTAAGGATCCCGCAACGTGGCGAACGTGGTTCGACATCTTCTTCAATGGCCTGGGTACTGCAGGAGCAACCACGACAACACTGATTGCACTACTTAGTGCAGTACACCCGAATGAGCTCGCCGTCGCTACGGGTCTGTCCTACTTGGCTCGATCTGTTGGTCAGGTCTTGGGCGTCACGATATCTCAAGCGGTATTGCAAGACGTCCTCAAGGTCGAACTTATTCGTAGAATCTCGGATGAACACCTCGTAAGGACAATCCGTAAGGATGCAACCATAATTCCAGGTCTGTCGAGGATGTTACGGCTTGCGGCAATTGACTCGTACGAAATAGCATTGCGCTACACCTTCCTGTCCATTGCAGCCATGGGAGCACTGGCTTTCCTCTTCTCCACACTGATCCTGGAGAAGGAGGCGGGTTTCACGGAGATGCCAATAGCCGGTGAGGCAGATTGACAGGGAGGAATCTCCATATATCGGCACTAAGACAGGTCAGCTGACCTCCTGCCCGAGATGCCTATCTATAGGTCGGCTGCACCTTCCCCCAGCTTTTGCGTGGGCGATTGGCGATAGGAGACTTCGTATCAGCAAATGCCTGCCACCAGAGGCGTCCTATCTTCCCCGCACCCACCCACTATGCAGGACCGACCCAATACAATGCAGGGAAATGGGCCGCATAAGCAGCCATCGAGTCGACCGCGAACCTCAAAGACCAAAGACATGACAGTGGAAAACAGCTCTCTAAGGGAGCCAGGTCTGCAGGAATGACGAACAATAGGTGAATCGTCCCTTTGTCGTTTGTCAAGGGAGAAGTGCAAGGTGTCAACGCTAGCCGCCCAACCTGACGTTGTGAGCACACACCTGAGCACAGAAATCCACGTCGAATCAAGCAAAATTAGGCGCGCAGAAAATCGCGGGAAACAGGCCGCGCGATGCGTCAAGCCACCACGTTGTCCACCCCCGGGTCTTGCAAGATGCACCCGCTCAACCGTGCGCGCGCGCGAGAAGAGATCGCTTGATTATCCCTCGCAGCGACACCCAAATCTAGACTAGGTACCTTATCTACTGTGGGTGGGTGGGTGCCGTAAGTACCCCAACCGCCAGTCGAGCTCAGACCCCCCTCCGACCTCTTGCAAGTATATGTAGAGCACGCCTGCTTCTTCTTGTCGATTTCCTTCTGTGTGAAAACCCGACTCTTCGTTTCCTGCACAGCTGTAATTAAGCACAGCGAGCATGAGTTCTCAACTCTCTCAGTTGACTGAAGCACAACGATATGGAGGTAATAGTGGATCACTCTTGCAATCTGACATGATGACTCATCATCTTCAGACTCCTATACTCCAAAAGAGACTGCACAGCTCATATCCGATTTGGGTGTGAGAAAGGCACGACAGTCCATCGGACAATTGATCATCAAGTCGTTCCTGGGAGGCGCCTACTTGTCTGTCGGTGGTCTCTTCCTCCTGATCATTGCCGGTGGAGCGCCTGGTCTCGCTACAAACTACCCTGGTGTGCAGAAAGCACTCGGTGCCGCCGTTTTCCCCATCGGGCTCATCATCATTGTCATTGCCGGATTGGAGCTGTGTACCTCGAACTTTATGGTCATGACAATCTCGACCTTGCAGAGACGCACCACTCTCTGGGACTTGGCTAAAAGTTGGATCGTCTCCTTCCTTGGTAATCTTGCGGGTGCCATGTTCTTCGGCGGGGTCCTTGTCTACTGGACGGGTCTCGTAAGCGTCGCTCCGTACAAGGCGTATAGCATCAACCTCGCGGAGCACAAAGCAGCAGGGGCAAACTGGCGTGAAATCTTCCTTCGTGGTATTGGGTGGGTTCCCAAAAACTCGACCGGCTGAACTAGTGCTTATAATCGATAGCTGCAATTGGCTAGTCTGCATTGCCGTTTGGATGTCAGCCAGTGCCAAGGACGTATGTTTTGTCCTTTAGATGCGAATGATGTACTAATAATCAAGATTGTCTCGAAAGTGATTATTATCTTCCTGCCAATCTGGTTCTTCGTGGCCGTTGGATTTGAGCACGTTATTGCCAATATGTAAGGACATGTTGATCGCTGTCCCTACAAATGCTAATAGAATCAGGTTTTTGATTCAAATGTTAGTCTTGCCTTGATGTCCGTTGCTATGCTAACTCATGCAGGGGAATGTACTTGGGCACGAACTTTGGCGTCGGTTACTACATATGGCATTCGATGATACCTGTCTGCTTGGGGAACATTGTCGGAGGTGGACTCTTTGTGGGCGTCGCGCACTGGTACATGTTCCTCTACAAGGGCGGTGGAGAGGGTACCTCTGTCGGTGCGCCGGGTTTCCTGACTCGAGTCTTCACGAGCAACTTGTCTGCAGACAATTCCGAGCATGAGACGATATCCGCAGCTGGAAAGCCCGAACGGATGGTCTAGAACAAGATGACAGAACAAAGGCACGACGATGAGATGAGTTTTTGAGTACATTCTTTGTACATAAGTTTTCGACCTTGGCCAGTGGTTACATTTGATACATGATTCGCACGATATGCAGAATGATTACATAGACGCAATATGATCTCTTTTTGACGAGTCCGGTTCCTGCATTTATAACCTGTCTTCCCCCTATTTTGATGACCGACTAGCGTTGCATGCACATAAGACATTTCCACCTATGCAATTCCGTCACTCGCTTACGTGTTGACCAAGCCAATCATAAAAGTGGCCAGGAAACTGAGCTTGAACGTGAGGTCCTTGGTGAGCAGCGTGACGATAGGACTCTCGCCGGCCTCGGAAGCCCTCTCCGCACGTTCACCAAAGGACGTCCGGTTGAGGAGAAACTGTCGCGCCCTGCTCCAGGGGATATTGAGCTGCCCCAGTCCCGGAATCACGGCACCACCACCACTGCCTCCGAGTGCGCGGAGGACGAGAAAGCTTCCGCCCACGATGAGAAAGAAGAGTTTCCCGAGTCGTTTGAAGATTAAGCCGGCTGCTATGCCCAGTACCGAACCCGTCGCGAACTGGTGCGGATCCAGTAATGGTTCCGTGCGCCTCTCCAAGAGTGTCGAGCGCGACGACGAGGAGGAGGTAGATAAGGAAGGGGAGGAGGAATCGCAGTGGAGTTTTGTGCTGGGTTGCAGGTGGTGTCGGGTCACCAGTCCCGTGGCCACGAGAGAGGGTGCGACGAGAAGTCTAGCGAAGGACATTTGTCGAATGAATATGTTCTTTCGCTTGGACACAAGTGATTAGTTCTTTTGAGACAATCACGGTGGTGGTGTCGATGACGGTGATGGTATGAATCTTGGTACACGGTAAAGAGGCGAAAAAGTGGGGAGCCGAGTTGTTGTGTGGCACAAACGCGAGCCATGGAGTTGTCTAAAGATTATTATGAGAGTTCTATATATGGCAGGGTCGCAATCTGAATGAGCTATTTACTGATTTTTATATAGTTAGAGTCCAGGATATTATTGACTTCTTGCATCATGCTCACTGATGCTCAGGAGATAATCGACACCGGCATTCGTACTATCATCGCTAATGAAGCGTGCTGTCCGTGTAAGGTAATCTGCTTAAACAGGATTCCGCAGAACTCACCTAGCTTCTCACTGTCGAAACCGTCCGCAGCAGTCAGATCTGGGTACAGTGCCAGTATCGAATGCCCCGCAGGCATGTCTGATTCCGAAATGACACTGTCTGCCGAAGACTTTTGCGTGATGTAGTCCGAGTTGTGTTTGCCGGCGATGGGATCGTAGCGCGCCATAGGCTCTTCATCATAAGGATGGAAGCCAGAAGGTATTGAGGCATATTTTGATGGCGTATGTATCGATCTTGAGAACCACCGCGTGATGATGGATAGAGTGTTCATGGTAGATGTCAAGTCTCACAAAACATGAGCTCAGCAGCAGTTATATACTATATTCCCACCTTCGGCTTGTCACTTTGAGTAATGTTTGACGCACGGTTGTTTTGTTCTGTTTCGACCAAATATCGTTTCAGAGTAATTGTCCATTCACGAACATGATACTTGCAGTGGTCCTCGAAGCTGCACAGTACCTTATAGCCTCGAGGCACGAAGGCCTACAAGATCGCCCTGACCAGAATGATGTAGGAATATTGTGCTGAGAAGAAATGCGAAGGTCAAGTAAGCAAATCACTCGCTGTCACTGTCCAATTCTGCTTGTAAAACGCTCTCTCGTGGCTCAAGCTCGTCCAGATCTTCCAGAAGAGGGCGACTCATGAGATTCGGAAGAGCAATATCAAAGACTCTCGGTTCTGTCAGCAGTTGATCCACAAAGCTATCCATGTAGTCCAATCTAAAGCCGTTCTGACTTCGTATCTTGAGTTTGCGATAATCGGTCAAGAGGGGTTCCAAAGTAAGATACACGTCCTTGGGCGAGAATACCAGTCTGACATATAGTGCTGCTAATGCCCGAAGGTACTTGAATTCATCGTCATGCAAATAGTGGAGAATGATGTCCCTCTCGGGAGCTAGTTGCAGCAGCTTGAAGGTCAAGCAAATGAACTCCGTAGGTCTTCCGACGGAGTAGATGCCCCCAATGTATGTCAGGCCGACTACGCGATCTAATATGGTTGCAGCCGTGAGTCCGAAGCATTGATCTTTGAAGTATAGCGAGTCGAGTATTCGTTCCCGAGTGATTTTTTCGATCAGAAAAGCCGGATTAACACCATGTACAGTAGTGTTGGCATCTGCCTGCCCTCTTTGAGCATAGAAAGGCTCAGAAATCTTTTCTTGTGCCATCTAGATGGCTTGTCCAATCACAATGTTTAGTGTTCGTTCAATTGCTAGCTCAACTTGGTATCTCATCATGTTGCAATAGGTCAGTGAATAGAATGCATGCTTCTGATGTTTCCACATCTTCGGCCATCGTCACAAGCTGCTAATCGCCTCGAATCTGTCATTGTAGTTGGGCAATGGCACAAATCAAGGTGAATTCCCTGGTTATTCTAAACTATGTGGAGAACTAACTTCTCGTCTTCGTCGTAAATATGCACAGCTCGTCCTCAAAATTTCGACTGAGACAAGTCTTCGGTCACAATACACACACATAGAATTGCTGAGAAGAGCGCGACAGTCAGTGGCCTGACAGCGTCTTTGCAATATCGAATGCTGTCTTCAAGAGGAAGCGTTCGGCAGCTGGTCAGCACAAATTCCCGCTCATTCTCGATAAGCTCTATTCTCTGCGCGGACAATTCTGCCAGTGATGCCATCTCGAAGCTCGTCGGCGATCTAGACATTGGTTTCAACAATAAGAAAACAACAAGCACCGAAAAGGCAGCTCCTGTGAATCCGTTGCCATTTACTCCTCGACAATTGAGGTCCGACACTGGCAATGTCTATTTCCGTCCACAAGATACTGAAAAGTACAAGTTGGCAACGAACAAATATTACTTGCATTGTCTCACAAGTCACTCGAATACTCTGCTCACATTGACGAATCACAAGCATGAGCCGGTCATGTGGACATCTGCTGGTCTGTGTGGATTCAAAAAAGCAGCTCGTGGTGGTTACGAAGCCGGATTTAGAAGCACCACCATGATGCTAGAGAAGATGAAGCAAAAAGAAGAAGAGGATGCCGCTTTCGAGTTGAAAGCTCGTACTGAGCCTCAGCGAGTTCAAAAGACACAGGCCAAGAAACAAAAACCTCAATTCAAGCCTGCATCGATCGAGCTCATCATAAAGGACTTCGGACTAGGACGCGAAGCTGTCATGAAGGCCTTGATGGGCGTCGAAGGGGATCACTATCGAACAAAGATCACGAACATTGTTGATGCCACGCCGCTAAAGTTTGGTGGTGTCAGAGCTCGCGCCGTTCGACGATTGTAAGCATGTTCGACAACGTGTTGTACAAATCTGTCTTTGGTCTCCTGTGCGTCAACATCCGTTTCATGTGAAACATGGAAATCATCTACAGTATCCAACGATGACATCGATCTTGGCTGCTGTCAGGCATTGCATGATTGCGATGAAGTATGTGGTTACGACAGATGGTCACCTTATCTGTCAAGCCCTGATGCACAAATGTATGCTTGAATGGCGTATGCACGACCTGCACTTCGTCCTACCTCACAATACGGAACGAATTTGCGGTGTGCGTCAATAATCAGCAACCTTGAGGACTGCTTGTTGCACGGAAGACCATTTTCCAGAAATGGTTCCAGATATCGAAGACGTTACATCCCGCATACTCGCCCTCAGCCGAGTCCAATACCTCTGACATTCCTGTCACACAATGCCAGGGACCTTGTGGGCCGGCAGACAAATAGTTTATCATATCAGCACGGGCTCAGATTTTCATGGTCGCCGACACAAGACCGTGACATTTCGACGTCAAGCGATCCACGCACGATGACTAGTCTTGAAATTGGGTCGCAGCACAAGATACAAAGACATCGAATTAGGTATGCTTTTGCGACGGTTTGCTCTTATATTCTGCTAGTGCTCACAGTCGTTGGCTATTCAATCACTGTTTGGTCCTCGAAATCTTGGCGAACAGATCCAGCTGAGGTTGCATTTTCGGTTCCTGCTTGGGCAAACGACCTTGTCGTCGCTGGTCTGCTCATTGAGTTGGTTGCATGCATAGCCTTTTGTACTTGTTGTAAGCATACGCGCTAGCCTTTCGTCATAGATTGAAACCTTTCCTGCAAAACTTTACCCTGCCGTGCGATGTTTTGACTCAGTTGTCTTGACATTGCAGTAGAATCAGAGCGTGGCTAGCACGAATTGCTCCACCTTGTCCTCGCCTGCTTCCTTGGCGACGGCAATGTAATGGCCTCGTTCCTCTATAAAGTGCAGCTCAAAGTTCCACGCTTGCGGCGCGTTTTTGACGAAAAGGGCAGCTGCACGGTGTTGTCGTGGGTGCGAGGCATTGACGTACTTGATGTCCCGAAACTCAATGGTCTCCAGGTCGCCGAGGATGCCGTGTCCCGTGGCCTTGACGTAGGCCTCCTTCAGTGCCCAGTGTTGTGCGAAGCGCGTCAGGTCGCCGCCGATTTGTGACCACTCGGTGGGTGAAAAGACGTCCTTGAAGCTGGAGAGGTAGGATTCGCTTGTGGTAGTAGTGGTGGTAGTGTCGAGTTTTTCGGGGACGGTGACGTCCACTCCGATGCGGCCGCACTCGAGCACGGCGGCGAGGGCGACGAGTCCCGCGTGGTGCGAGACGTTGTAGTCGTGCGCCCGGACGGCAGAGTTGCGGTATACCGGCCGCTTATTGTCGTCCCGTACCACCGGACCGATCCGGTCCATGGGTTGGCCCAATATTTCCGCGATGAATTTGCGTTGTAGCAGGATTGAGGCAAGTGCCATGTAGCGGTCTTTTGCAAAGTGAAATTTCGTCACGTTCTGTGCGTCGATGGGCGGGATCGTGCCGAGTCGTTGTTTGAATTCTGTATCTGTCCACTTGGTAGTGTCGACATACCACCGGATCAATTCGCCCTTTTTTGGAGACACGGCATTCGCCCAGTACGGTGTATGATATGGGACCTCATCGGGCACGAGATGGCTAAAGTTGGTGTTGATGCATTCTTGAATTGTGTTGTAGATGATTCGATACCCACTACCGACCGGATGCAGGCCGTCCCTGAAGTAGGCGCACAATTTTTCGTCTTGTGCAATCTTGAGACTGCCTGGCAAGGCGACGCTCTCGTCCCCATTCCAGCCGATAGCTAGCATGAACGCACTCCAGACATCGGCACAAGGAACTCTGATTCTCTGGCATAGATCCTTGAGAGCTGCACCATATTGGTGAGTTACCTCGGCCGTACGTGTCGCTCCAAAATCGACATCATGTGAGTACCCTTCGATTGGCGGAGGCGTGACGGCGATTACCTTGCCACGAAGCGCGGGCGATGTCAGAATAGTCTCACAATTCTTGATATAGTCTTGCAGGGGAACATGCTGCGAAGTGCCGGGTAGTGCCGCATCGTTTGCACCGAAGAACACCACCACGACTTTGACATCGTCGTCGCGACGAGGAAATATCCTGGGTAGCAAATCGAGCGCCTGAACTGTAGTGTACCCTGAGAATCCGCGATTCTTGACGTCCAGGCGCCTTGCGTATGCATTCGCCAATGCAGATCCTGAGCCAAAGAATTCGGGGTTGAAGGACTGCTCGGTGATTGAGTCGCCGAAGAGCACAATCTGACCATAAGACTCCAGGTCCCCTGGACGGGGAATAGAAGAGGACATCTGAGCACGTTGTAATCTCTAGGACAATCCGAAGAACAATGCGGATTTGCAAGGATCTGATCTGGACAGATGTATCCTGTATCGAAGCCCTTCAGCTGGAGCACGTACGGATCGCAGTTTCGATCTTTCGGGTGCCGAATTGTGGAGAATATTTTTTGTTCACCCCACAATTCGGGTTGTGCAGATGAGCCAATCACAATTCGGCGCCGGGGAGGGATCGCCCGTCAAGTCGTCTGACGAAAGCAAATCATTTCGGTAGAGAACTTGTTTCCTCCATCACAAGCTTCTTATGACCTTCAAGACGGTAAGAGGTCCTGTCGAGACATTCGGCAGATAGCCATGGGTGACTTTGTCGAGCCTGGAGCGGTCATCAAGCGCGATCGAGTCGTCAATGTGCTCGTGACTGGCTTCGGAGCGTTCCGAAGTGCCGTCAAGAATCCTTCATGGGAAACGGCCAAGCTGCTGTCCAAGCGTGGCATCTCCAGCGAGGACAAGAACAAACAGATCTCCCTCGATGTTTCCTATGTGCCGACAGAGTACGAATACACGACCAAGATTTTGGCTCATCTCCACGGACTGTCAGATGATGCGCCAACCATTCCACAGAGCGTCATAGATGACCCTGTCATCGCTGCCAGAAGCGACTTTGATCCCCGAAAACGGTACGATCTCATTCTACATATCGGGCAAGGAAAACCCGGCGGGATCGCAATCGAGACGGTGGCTCATCAGACTGGCTACGACAAAGCTGATGCCGCGGACCGCTTCGCACCTCTGGTGGACGACAATGCACAAGAACAAGATGGTACCCGTGGTCACAAAGTGACTGAAGTCGTTCGCAGAGAACTCAATATGGACGGCGAGCTACTCACGCAGATTGATACTGCCAAGATAGTCGAGCTTGTGTGCAAGCGCTTCCCAGAGATCAAGATAACGAAGAGCACTGATGCTGGACGCTATCTCTGCGACTTTATCTTCTTTGGCTCCTTGGCCGCAGCCATACAAGCACAGCACGACGGCCATAGTGCTGGTGTAGATTCTGCAAGAACTCAGGTGCTGTTTGTGCATGTGTCGCCGGAACATGATCCGCTAAGCATAGAAGACATGGCGAATGTGCTGCAGAGCATCATACAGGAGGTGGCATACACGCTGAATGGAGGACGAGCTTGATTTATGACAGGTTGGTGAGCATTAGATGGCAATGAGAGTAGCGCAGGGCACGGCATACAAGGTATATAGAATCATGATATTGATAGGAAGTTGCACATTAATAGACGGACCCAAAATGCAGCTCCAATTCCCCCGCAAGTGGCCGCGATTATTCCACACATCTGTTGAGCTCTTCTGTAGAGATGCGCCGGCAGCCACGCGCTCATAACGCTCCATCTACTAGCTAGCTTGATTCGTGCTACAATTTGCAACTGCACAAGTCACTAGTATTCTTCAATTGCTAAGTACTGTGCCGGCCGGCCGTCTCCTTGGTGGCACTTGCATGAAGAAGAGATCCATCAGTCCCGAATCGGGTGATGAGTCCGATGATTCTTCGAAAGGTCCGAAACGAGCGAGGACAGATATCGATGAGTGGCCGGCCTCGAAGGATTCCATGGCGGCTGCGCGCACGTTCATCAAGGATGCAGCAGCCTCGAACGCGCGAGTCGTCATTTGTCCCGACAAGGATGTACGTACATATAATTATGTGTGAATGGAAGCTCATGGAGTAGGCAGATGGGCTGAGTGCTGGCACAATCATGCTGCGAACTTTGGTCACATTAGGCCTCGATGCGAGTTTGATTTCGGTCCACCTATTGTCCAAGGGTACTGGCATTCATTCCGCCGAGGAGACTGAAAAGATAGCAAAGCTGGACCCCAGGCATATAATTGTCCTTGACCAGGGGAGTAGAGGAGGGCCGCCCATACTGTTCGATATCCCTACACTGATCATCGACCATCACTACTCATTCGAGTTCCCGGAGCAAGCTACTGTTTGCACGGCCGCATACTCACCTCCGATCGCGACGTCGGCGCTGCTGACGTACTGTCTCTGCGAGCCGCTGCACGGAGATCTCAAGGCCAAGATCAACTATGTGGCCGTGATAGGCACGGTCGGTGACTTGTCCTCGACAGTCAAATGGGTCGAGCCATTCCCGCCGTACTTGGGCGAAGTCATGCGCGATCAAGGCAAGAAGAATGTGGCCGATGCCGTCGGTCTTTTGAACGCGCCCCGGCGATCGCACATTTACAATACCATAGAGGCCTGGAACTCTCTACAAGCTTCGAGCAACACTTCCGACATTATCCACCACTCTACGAACCCGCACCTCGTCAAATTGCTAGAGGCGAGGGACGAAGTTGCGGTTGAGAACGAGAGGCATGGGCGTAATGCACCGTTGTTTTCACTGGACAAACGCACGGCGTGTCTGATTATACATTCCGGCTGCCAGGTCCACCCGCTGATTGCCACGAAATGGGCCAGCTTTCTCAAATCGAAGGATCTGCTGGTGGTGATGTGCGCAAACACGGGCTACATGGAGGGCAAAGTACACTTTAGTTGTCGCGTGCCGAAATTTCGCAGGGCCGACGACGGCACTGCGAATGCAGTCGATCTGCAGGCCGTCCTGAAGGAATATGCTTCGCGCAATCCGGACCTCGAACGGCGTCTGATCGAGGGTGGTTCATTCGCCAAGGGCCATAAGGAAGCGAGCGGGGGCGTGCTGGACACTGAAGTATGGGAGGAATTGTACAAGACCATGGAGATAGGGAAGCCAATCAAGAAGACAAAGGAGCCGCCGAAGAAGCAGGCGAACGTCTTGACGAATTACTTCAAGTCACCCGTGAAGAAGAAGGTCTGACAGGGCATGGAGCGATCTGTATGACTAGTGCAGATATCATTGTTTGTATCTTCTGCGACGCTGTATCTGCATCAATTTGCAATTGTCGATGTACATATATGGCCCCAGGGAATAGCGCCCAGCAATTGAACTTGCGACTTGGGAGTCGGGTGTCAACCTTGGAAGTGCCACAAGCGGGTACTCGGGTAGATAAGATAAAAAGAGGCTCGTTTGTTTCGTAGCACCAGAAAATATGCTCCATATATTTAAGATCTGAGAAATCACCGCAAACCTCCATCGACGGCTGGTGTATCTACACGACCTGGAGGATCTGTTGTTTGGTGACAATGGATATTGAGCCGATAGAAATCACGGAGGAGCAGTTGCAATTGGATCGAAGGTTTCTGGAAGCCTGTAACGACCTTGACTTGCAAGCGATTCAAGCACACATCGACAACGGCTGCGATGTTTGGTTTCAGGACCCGGAGACTGGTCATGGGGCACTCCACGTCATCGCCATTGCGGCACATACTCAGAACCAGGAACAGCAGGGCATCGAGATCCTGAATTATCTCCTCGGTAATGGAGGTGTCTGGAACCAAATGTCGAAATCCAACGAGACGCCAGGTTGCACCGCGCGACGATTCTTTGGTTCGTCTTCTGATATCTACGAGACGCTCTTGAGTGCCGGCGTCAGGGCAGAGTTGCTGCTCACAGCATTGGACAAGCAGTCAGGATCGCATGACCCTGCAGAACGAAACAAGACGTTCTTGAACGGGAAATTGGTCTACACCGCCCCGACAGAAGATTCCTCCACGCTTCTCGATGAAGAGAACAATGCCGTGATGATGACGTGGGAGAAGGACATAATGGAGAAATCGGCCGTCGTCGTGGTACCAAACATTGGATCAGGATCGGTGCTCAATGTCGGATTCGGTTTGGGCCTGATTGACTCTGCTATACAGGCGCGCAAGCCGAAACGGCACGTCATCATTGAGGCTCACCCGGACGTTCTGCGAGAAATGAAGGATCAAGGATGGTACGAGAAGGAGGGCGTCGAGGTCTTGGAAGGACGATGGCAGGATGTGGTGGACGACTTGGCTGATCGCGAGACGTTTGATGGCATCTACTATGATCCTTTTGAGTACTGGGAAGACATGCATCAGTTCTTCGACTCTGTTGTAGCGCTTCTGAACCCCGACGGCGTCTTTTCCTTCTTTCACGGACTCGGGGCGGATAACCAAACCTTTTACGACGTCTACACCAGGATCTTGGAGATTGAACTGTCTGATTTCGGGCTCGAAACGTCATTTGTCGAACTGGACATTGAGACTCGCGACGAAGAGTGGGTCGGTGCCAAGAGACGCTACTGGAGTCTCGACAAGTATAGGCTGCCAAGGTGCAAGTTTATACAGTAACCGGAGTAGTCTTGAAGTTACACGAAAGAAGCATCACCGGAGAAGACACACATATGAAATATTGTTGCACGGATTGAATTGCTACTGCGGCAAAACAAAAGTCATTACTCATTCAGTCATTCATCCATCAATCATTCCCAGCTCTCAATCATTCCAAACTTTTTTCACCCTTCACTCGTGCAGCCACTTCTGCAAATGCGTCTTGTGCAGCAATTGTCGGACACATCTCTTGACGCGGGACGAGGACGAAGAGGCAAAGGATGGAGCAGAGCACGGTGACATCTCCGTCATCCCTAGAGGACGTCGCTGGCCACCGCCATGTAGCCCGGTGCAGTCTTCCCTGGAGGCGATTGGTGAGGCTTCCATGTCAAGCGAGTAGTGTGAGACGTCGGCGGAATTGATGACAAAGGCAACACTCTCCTCCGATCTGTCCGTACAGTGTGATGCGGGACGAGGGGTGCGCGGACACAACAGCCCGCACGTCACATCGTCCACATTTGCATCGAGCGAGTCGGAGCCGGAAGACTTGTGGTCTTCTGATTTACTGCTGCTGCTGGTGCTGCCGCAGGGCATGTCGTTGCATCGCAGGACCTCGCCCCTTGGTTTGTGCGAGAAGGAGCCACGGCCGCATCTCGTTCGCAAGCCGCGGAGTACGGGTAGGACTTTGTCCAGCGCGCATGGACTCTTGAGTGCAAAAAGCCTGCTTAGCAGTCGCGTCGTGCGGTCCTGCTCAGGCACTGACGAAGACTCCCTAACCCGTTGGAACCTGGAGGACGTCCTTTGCTTGGCGAACGGTCTACGGGCCCTGCCCATGACTGATCAATTGTCTTATGGCGCGGATTTGTTTTGGTTGTGTACTTGGGAGACTCCAAAGCAAGATCTCACTATACGAGAAATTGTGCAATTTTTATAGACTCCTTTATTACGAGTACTTGAGTCCTCGCTGCCCTTATAGAAAATTGTCTACATTAAATCTAGATTGGATCGCAATCAATATTGATGGCACATGACATGAGATGCGAAACGAGGTATATAGCGTGTATGCCGATAAAGGGGCTCTCGAGAGCAATCGAGCATCTACCTTGCACGAGTGCCTCCGGAGTTTGTCAAGAATCTTTGTCCTTTTCTCATGGCAGTACCGGTGCTGTCTGTGGCCATGACTGCTAGCATCCTCCACGCAGCGCCAGGACTAAATGCAAGACACTCCCTCCTTCCAGACCAAACTCTGTGGCCGTCTTCTCGTCGCTCATTTGTTTGCCACCAAAGATGAGACGCTGTTGTGGCGGCGGTATGCCTTCCTTCTCCTCCACTCTTTCCTTGATTCTGCTTACCTGCCATGGTCAATACGAGTCGTTGTCGAAAGATCACCCTGAGCGTGACTGATAAGCTCCTGAGTGCGTCCGAGTACTTTCGGCGACACTTTCAGGTGTGGAAAATCATACTTTGTCCGATGGTTCGATGTCCAATTCAATTTCCTTCCCGGTAAGTGTCTGGCTATCGTTAGATTTATACCTTCTGGTACCAGGATTCAAGACGGACCTTCACTTTAATCAGCATTGTCGAGTGCTTTGGTACTTTGTCGCCGTAGCTTCGATGCCTCAAGGACGACGCGAAAGCTCAAGACACGACAACACACGTATAGGGGAAGCAGGATAGGATGAATGATTGTGCATCGCCAAATCGTGGAGTAAGTGTTGCCTCTGCACGTGAGGTTACCGGCAGTTATGCCCGCACAGCTTCAACTCAACTTTGGTTGCTAATGCATCTAGAAATCTCTGCGCTCTCGCTCTTGCTCAGTCATCAGCGCCAGTTTCGCCAACTTGACTATCAGGCACAATGCAGGGCATATAAATGGTCTTTGCCTCTATCTGTAAATTTGCGCTCATCACGATCATCGCAGGTCTCATACAATCGGCCTTGTTCAAAATCTCGTATTCTTCGAGAGTCCCATCCATATTCAACACAGCAGTTCCACCCAGTCTGAATCTCACCTCGATGTCATTCTCTGGCCCAGCACGAAAAGTTGCTAGGGTCGTCAAGGCGATCGAGCAAGCTGAGGGCGCGGGCGCAAGAGTTCGAAGATCTATCGGTACTCAGCAGCTTCGCAACTTTTCACCATTCTTGATGCTCGACCACTTTAGAGTGCCGAAAGGCGCAGGGTTCCCTGATCACCCGCATCGTGGGCAAGAGACAGTGACATACATGCTCGAGGGTACCTTCCAGCACGAAGACTTTGCTGGCCACGCAGGTCAAATCGGTGCTGGCGATTTGCAATGGATGACAGCGTAAGACGTTCGATGCAATGCAAGATCACAAGTTAACAAAGTAGTGGCAGAGGAATTCAACACGCAGAGATGCCCCTGCAGGACAGTGACACTATACCAACGGGACTGCAACTCTGGGTGGACTTGCCGGCCAAGGACAAGCTTTGCGAACCACGTTACCAAGAACTCAAGGACGCCAAGATACCGCGAGTCAAACCTGATCCGCTGGTCGAGGTCAAAGTGATCAGTGGCGATTCGTATGGTGTTTTATCCCCGATACAGACCCTCGTGGGAGTGTGGTACATGGACGTGCGTATCCAACCAGGCGGAAGTCTCAAGCAGCCGATTCCAGAAGGATGGAATTCGTTCTTGTACACAATCAAGGGTGATGTCGTGCTGGATGGCAAGACCATTAGTGCATACAACACCGTGGTCCTGCGTCCTGAAGGAGAGGGGCTAGAAGTGCACAACCGCAGCGACGAGCCTGCTAGATTCGTGCTGATTGCTGGAGAGCCTCTCGACCAGGAAGTGGTACAGTATGGTCCATTTGTCATGGACAGTCAATTCGGCATCCGTCAGGCTTTCGCGGACTACCAGTCGAAGACAAACGGCTTTGAGCGTGCTGCGACATGGAAAAGTAAGATTGGCGAGCACATGATGTAGACTACAGTTGTCGATTATCCATTTGTATGTATATGTAGCATGAGTACGAGAATATATGTGTATGTTCACCATCACTAAGCTTGCAAGGGTGTCGCCAAAGTGAGAACGCCAAGGCTCCACAAGAGGACATTTTGGGGCTCCTTCTCAAAAAGTTCAACTTTCAATCTGGTCAAAGTAGTTTCTATTCATGTCAAATGACTCACAGAAGCAGCATTTTTGTGAGCTGAGCTAGGTCATCTGGGCAATTCATATCAGGCATATGAGTGGTACAGAACTGCTTTCCAATGATCCGGAGCACGGATGGATTGTGCAAAAGTTCGGTGGCACATCAGTCGGCAAATTCGCGGACAAGATTTGTTTAGATATTGTCAAGTGAGTACAAAGTCGTATTATCAACTGCTAGGGCTAACATTGAAGGACGCATGTGAAGAACAACAGGATCGTGTTGGTCTGTTCTGCTCGTTCGACAGATACCAAGGCGGAAGGTACAACGAACAGACTAATCAAGGCGTCGAAAGAGGCCGAACGACTCCCGAGGACGGACGACTATCGCAAGATTGTCAAGGTCATCGAGACCGATCACATACAAGCCGCGACGGACGCCATATCGAGTTCAGACATTCTCGCGACACTCACGAAGAACATCGAGGAGGAATGTGCATTCCTGCAGGGACTCCTTGGCGCAGCTCAGTTCCTGCAAGAGGTCAGTCCCAAGACGATGGACAACATCCTGGCGACTGGAGAGAAGCTGAGTTGCCTGATGATGGCTGCGATGCTGAACGATCGAGGTGTCAGTGCGGAGTATGTCGGCATGGAGGACGTTATTGGAGAGTATGACGCCAGTAATGGACTGGACGTCAATTTCTATGACTTTGTTTGTGACAAGATGGCGAAGCGTATACAGCAATGTGGAGATCGTGTGCCTGTTGTCACGGGCTACTTTGGTGTTGTCCCGGGCAGTTTGTTGGCCATGATTGGCCGTGGTTACACGGATCTGTGTGCGGCTTTGATAGCGATCGGCTTGACAGCAGATGAGCTTCAGGTCTGGAAAGAAGTGGATGGTATCTTCACCGCAGATCCACGCAAGGTGCCTACCGCTCGACTTCTCCCGCGAATCACTCCTGAAGAAGCCGCGGAACTGACATACTATGGTTCCGAAGTCATTCATCCTTTCATCTCAAATTTGGTCGTCCGAGCGAGGATTCCCATCAGAATCAAGAATGTCGAAAACCCTGCTGGAGCAGGTACAGTCATCTTCCCAGATGCAGATACCAGAAGTGGTTCTGCCACACCCGTCAACGTGCCGCACAAGAACCCGCTAGATGTCGTGAAGCACGGCAAAACCCCAACTGCGGTGACAATCAAGGACAACATCAATATTCTTGTGGTAGAGAGCGACCGAAAATCCGTCTCCCACGGGTTCTTTGCAAAAGTCTTTGCAATTCTCGACAAATGGAAGTTGACGGTCGATCTCATCTCGACGTCGGAAGTGCACGTCTCGATGGCAATTCATGCCGAAGTCAAGCTGGCGGCTCTTAAGGGAGCAGAGGACGACTTGCGCAAGGTCGGAGACGTGCAGCGGAAGAGAGACATGGCCATCCTCTCCCTGGTCGGAAAACAGATGAAGAACATGATTGGTGTCTCTGGCAAGATGTTCTCCACTTTGGCACAGGCAGGCATCAATATCGAGATGATCTCGCAAGGAGCGAGTGAGATTAACATTTCCTGCGTCATCAACGAGAAGGACTCCATCAAAGCTCTCAGCGTCATTCATCAGCATCTGCTCACGACGAATAGTTTTAGCGACAAGGGCTGGCTGTTTCGGTAGTGCATGACCTCTCACAAACTGGAAAATGGGAGGACAAAAGAAAGGAGCACAGGTATCGGACAATGTATAATTATCAATGTAGAGGTTAGAACAATTAGCTGGACGGCATAGCGATAAAGACAAAAGAATATAGACATAATAGAGCTCATGTATGTTGTATCTGATAACAATGCAACTACGTAATAGCAGGATGAAGGAGATGTCCAGGATGATTAAAAGTACTGACAAGAGGTGGAGATTTGAAATCGAGCAGTGTGGAAAGTCTGGTTCTGATCTGCCATCTCTTAGAGTTGCCCGAATCCCAACCTTGTGCAGACCCATCAGAGATGGGTCGCTGGTCCGCGAGGACTCTGAGAAAAAACGGGCAGGCAAGAGTTGGCGTCCTCGATCCGACTGGAAAGAGCGTGTCGATCTGATGAGGAAGGGACAAAGGACTTGAAGACGCACGACTTTTTCCAGTCACGCACAAGTCATTGGATCTTCAAGTCCATCTGCCTTGTCGTTATTCATATGCGAGTGTTATACATCTATAGCTATACGGAAAGGTTTGAACCGTGAAAAAGGACTTGTATATCAATACTGCAACTGCAATGCAAGAGATTTGCCAGGCAAGAGATCGAAGAGCCAAGCGGCAAGTGATTAACCCAAGTACAGAAAAATGGAAAATTGGCTTGTTGCTGCATCTCCAACACGAAACGAGCATCTCGTGACTGTTGAGCTTCCAAGTTCGATCGACAAAAAGTCCGCGGAAGTTGTAGCGGCACGGAGTTTGTGCCCGCAGCCAATCAGCGACCTGATCTGCGCGGCGATGGCGTGATGTCACGATTACAAACCCAGAGCATGCACGTGATTAGAGAATCTCGGCTACGGGGCGTGAGATGCAGGTGAATATGTGGGCTGGTTCCTCCTCCCGCGCTTTGCTCGGTCAACGACAAATTGTAGTGCAGTACATTGCACATATACCATATCATTTGGTCGAGCAACACGTACAACATCAATTAGTCTTTTCGAAAGAGAAATCGCGCGGGAGCGTCTATACTGACAACAATTTTTGAAGGATGCCGCCATCCACACATTACCTCAACCTGCTCAATCTCAATCATGCGGACGAGCAGGCGCAGCAATTTGACTTTACCAACGAAGACATTGCGAAAGAGCTGGAGCTGTTTACAAACACCAGCTTCCTGGATACGGAACCATTCTACCCACAAAACTTTGGCGCTGCCACCAACAACTTTGATGCGCAACTGCTCGACGGACAATCGAATCCAGCATTTCACGAACTCAATAACGACAAGCTGAAATTCCACGGCAATGCCACACTACCACGAAATCAGCGACCACAGTTCCAGAATCTGCCAGGCACTGCTACGGGTGCAGCGACAGAGGGAGAGCAGTACTTTGACCAGCAATTCGATGCCTCGTCCTTCCAATCACCGACCGTCAACAACAATAACAAGCGTTCGGCAGAGGACGCTGGACTCGAATACAGCATGACACCCTCCTCCAACGCTGATGAGAGCGAGGACAGGAAGAGCAAGACACTGGATGAGGAAGACAAGAGACGCCGCAATACTGCTGCTTCCGCGCGATTCAGAGTCAAGAAGAAGCAGAGGGAACAGGCACTCCTCCAGTCCGCCAAGCAAATGACGGACAAAAACACCGCACTCGAGACCCGCGTCAAGGAGCTCGAGATGGAGAACAAGTGGCTCCGCAGTCTGCTGAAGCCCGTCAACATGGAACAGAGCAAGAATGTCCTCGCGAGCCTGTAGAGCGCGGTCGCTTTATTCCTCCTTCCTCCATGTCCCCAGCGGACAATTTTCACGACTACATGCACGCCAACCACACAAACCCAAAAGTTCGTCCTTTCATGTTCGCTGCACAAACGCCGGTCATACATATATTAAAGGCCAGAAGCAATCTCCTCTACCCGCTTTTCAAGGAGTGGCAAAGTCAATTTAGCAGTAGCGATCCTGGTAGTCATCGTTTTATATATCCCTAAAAAAAGGTTGAAACAAGTCGTCAAGTATATTTCTCTCATCAAATATCGCCGTCATGCTCAATCACTATCACTGATACCACCAGATTTTATCACATAGACACATTCCCCCTCGCCGACTGACACAAATCAGTCATCGGTCCACAATAAAGGCAACGCATGGGACGCACCATCGGGACTATCTTGTATCTTTGCGACTCGCTCCTCACCACGTCCTTTTCGTAGCAAGATTCTGGTCGCAGAGGCATGTGCAAGGATATGTCCACCGACCGGCTTTCGATCGGCGCTCGCAAACATAGCCGCGGCTCCAGGATCACTCTGGACTCTATTCGCGTCAGCTCACCATCCATTATTTGGCATGTCTTAAAAGTACTGGTTGGTCAGGAAGACTGCAACGTTGAATTCCTCGCTGAGTTTGCAAAGTCTCGAGAGCATCACATTCAATTTCTGCTGTCGATCAGCTAGCTCTCCACGACCAGAGTAGTCGACACGAAACAGTGCCATGATGGAGTCGATGACCAGTAACTTGTAGTTGCCCTCTGCTGCAAATAGTCCACACACTTTGTCGATGGCTTCCTGCTGCATCTCGGTATTGAAGCAGCGGTTCACCACGATGTTCTCCATGGCTGCTTCCTGATCTACGCCGAAGCGCTCTGCAATCGATCTACAACGCTACTGAAATCAGTCAGGTCGCCGTATCGACAGCAGCCTGCAGACGTCTGGCCGGAAGGTGCCTTCAGTGTCAATGTATGCTGCCTTGCCCTCGGCACCTCCCATCGACTTTGGCAGCTGTGCAGTGATGCACCTACAGCCATCAGCATTCATCGTACACACTTCTATTGAAAGTGGAGCCACATACATGGTGTGTGCCAGTTGAGTCTTGCCACATCTAAATTCTCCAAAGACTTCCGTCAAGGACATGGTCATTATGCCGCCTCCAAGCATCGCATCGAATGCTTTACTGCCAGTCGAGATTGCACACACTTTTCTCCTGATCTGCGATATCTCTATGGCGCTCTGAAACGTAGTGCAGGGCTACTGCGTCAGGACAAGTAGGTGCACGAGCGAGATAATTCATCAACCAGTAACTTTCCGCAAGCTTCTTTAATCTTTTCAATCTTGGCCTCGGAAAATCCTTTGATCTTTGCCAGTTGTCGACGAGTGGTCATCTGTGCTCCTGACACAGTATGTATACCTGCCTGCTTCAGCTTCATGATGTCTGCCATGCCAATTCCTTGATTCTATCATCATCAGTCTGGGTCGTTTGACTTGTAAGACGCATGACCTGCAATTCCTCGATATCCAGGAAGCCAACCTCTTCCTCTTGTTCTTCCGCCATCACTGATACTACTGGCTATAGTTAATGCTTCCACTACTCTCTATCACTTGAAGGTATAGTGCATCAAGCAGCAGGAAGTAGCTCTTGCCTAATCACTTTACAATTGATCAAGCTTTTACTGATCACTGATCATCTACAATGATTAGGGTTAAACCGATAATCAAGGGTCTGCTCGTAGATTTGATCACGATCACAAATTTTGTTAATGCTCGAAAGCGTGTGATTTATGTTGGTGACCACGTAAATATCGTCTGATAGACCGGGGATTCGTTCGACCAGAGTCAATCATGGCGCTCGAAGACTACATAATCGTTCCAGTGACGGTACCGAGCTCGGATGCCACAAAAAATAGAGTCACGCATCATTTATACATGCGCAAGAACACGCCTCAATTCCCGCTCGAGGATGATCAAAAGACAATCTTTGTCGCAAATATACCCATAGACTCCACGGCTGCCCACTTCAAAGCACTGTTTTCATCACTCGGCGGCCGTGTAGAAGCCGTTCAGTTTCACACACCACAGAATACGGCCAAGTATGTCGCTCCAGAAGACATTACCATGGAATTGGACACCATCACGGACGAGACCTTCACCAAGGATGTCAAGAGGTTGAAGCGTGCTTCGGTCTTGCCAGTCACTTGGTCGCGGCCCGTCTTGCGTGCAGGCTCAAATGCTCATGTGACATTTCTGGAGCAGGCGGAACTGCAAGCGGTCCTGAAAGCGGTACGCAAGCTGAAGGTCGAGCTTGTATGGGGCGCCAATATTCCAGCTGGTAAGGTCCCGCCGTTAGGCTTGCAACGATATCACGAGCATATCGCGGCATCGAAGCCAGATCCTGCCGTGCTGCAGACGGCCGTTGATGCATACATGGAACTCTTCAATCAAGAAGAAATTCTGCGCCGTCGCAAACAAAAATTGATGCGATCAGAGCCTGATGAAGACGGCTTTGTGACCATCACTCGAGGCGGTCGGTCCGGCGCCGGTCGAGCTGCGGATGCTGAAGCAATCAAGAAGAAGGCAGAGGGTAGAGGCATCGTGAGCGATCTCTACCGCTTCCAACGCCGCGATGAACAAAAGGCAAAGATGAACAATATGCGCATGAAGTTTGAGGAGGACAAGAAGAAGATTCAGGAACTTCGATCGCGCAGACGTTTCCTTGCATAGATTTTCATGCGTGCATTGTACATATTAGCGTGCATTATAGCGACAGGCGTGAAAATTCATTCTATTCTCAACCATTCTGCCATGAGACAATCAATGTGAATTGTATGATGATGATTATGATACATGCAATGATAAACATATGCTCGATGATCGCTAAAATCATGTCTATTGCGCCACAACTACGCTTGCTTGAGCCAACTGATCCGATACCACACAACTTGATAAAAGAGAAGAAAAAATTAGACATCGTCACACCTGCATGAGATCGTAGTCGTCGAGTTTATCGTTGTAGGTGGCAATGTTGCGCTTGATGCGACTGCTGTCGACCCAGGTAACGTAATCCTCGAGCGATCTGGTGACGAGATAGGCCGGGTCGGTGACGACCTCGGGTCCGACGCGGACGTGCCCTTGCTCGATATACGTCACCGCCTGACTCACGAGCTGGCACATCTTCAGTCGACACATGACGATGGGCAGTCGGCGGCGACAAAATGCGCTCACGGTGAGGGAATTGTTGATGTCGCTCAGTTTCGCTGCGGACGGCAGGAGGCCCATTGAAAAGGCCTTTTCCAGCAACTGCGTCTCCTGTCGCTTGCGAAAGGCGTCGTCGGCCGGGAGTAATGCCAGTCGATGCGCCAGGTGTTTCATCGACCCGGCCAGCTTGTTGTACTTGAAGTAGTCCTCGCGGTTCTGGATGTGGTAGCGCTTGATGACGGCCAAGTCACGATGGTTGTTTTCCGATTTATACGTGAAGAGGTCGACTTTTTTCAGCAACTTTTTTTCATGGTGCTTCAGTTCCCTCATCTTGTCTTTGCGATCGGTAACCTACTGATCGGCACGTCCCGTAAAGCGTTGCAGAACGGTCGCGCAACCACGAGTTCACCCCGAGTCAAGTATAGTCGGACAGACGATCGAATCATGACCAAAGATAAGTTTTTGGTGGCGGTATCGCCATCCCGCGTGTGCCGATATCGATCAAAAGTTTCGTCCTTTCAAATGACGCCGCTTCGCTTCAGTTTCGCCATCTCACCAGTACCAATATGTATATGCTGACCACTCGAACGAATACTCACTAGCTTGATTTCCCATTCACCGTCAGTATCTATAGGCAGGTCTCGATACAAGGCTACAATCTCAAGGGAGAAGAGAATGACGCAATCGACACAGGCACTCTCGCTCTATAGATCAATCATCCGCGCCGCAAATCCACTACCCTACAACTTTCGTCAATACGCCAAACGTCGCGCGCGCGACAGTTTCACAGAGTTCCGCACGCTCGAGGATACGCGGCGCGCGCAAGAGGTCTTTCAGGCCGGATTGGAGGATCTGCGCATGTTGCGTCGTCAGGGCACCATCCATGGCATGTTTCACACGGACCCGCTCGTCGTCGAGGTATGTCTATACTCTTTTCCCTCGCTTCTCCACCGTCCATATGATTTTTTTTCTTCTTCTTCATGTCAAGTATCCTATCGAGTCGAAACTATGAGGGGCGCGAGAGCGATGGGGTTTTCGCCTCAGTGTGCTGACTTTTGGTCATAGGGAAAATTGGCGGGCAAGCAGACTGGTTCGGACAATGAACTCGTGAGGACGCGCGAGATTGGATACGATTGAGCCCGTACTCCGTAGCTTGTATGGCCTCGGAGACTCATTGCAAGTTTGTCTCTTCTTATTTCACACGGACACAACTCTGGGATAATCGTGCATCATGGATTCATGCACAAAACTCCGACATTCGACAACCACACGGCGATAGGTCGACTGCATTGGGTTTCGTCATCATCGTGTCTTGCTCATTCTAGAAAATATCTACATGATTTTTTGTTCTTTACTTTAGCTAGTCTTTGCGGATCTATGCCTGTTTCTGGGGAATATGTTCCGGCGTTCTAGCCATCAATCCGTCTCTGAAGATATCGAGCATCGCTCCCTTGGTCACACTCATGTCTGGTCGTACCGGTGCCGGCATCTTGGCCGTCGGTGTCTTTGGTGTCGTTCTGGCATCGACCTGGACGTCCGAAAGGATGCCCAACCATTCCCCGAAGCCATCGTCCCCGGTCTTTTTGAGTATCGCGTCCAGCCGCGAATGGCTTACTTGTCTTTTTTTATTCAGATATGCGCTGTACGTGTCTATTTCCTTGATGATGCTCGCCCGCTGTTGTTCGTCCATGTCCGCAACACTATTCTTGAGCTCCATGGCGGGCGTGCCCGTGTATGCTTTCAGGCAGTGATGGTACCAGCCAATGTATCCATCCCTCATGCTGGGCGAATTGCGGAGGATTTGACTCGCAAACTTGACGAAACTCGATTCATGATTGTCGACCAGGGAGACAAACTTGCTGATATTACCATTGCCTTCCGAAACCGCGATGAGATCCGTCAAAAAGTTCTGTGCATCGCCGAGACCTTCTGGTAGATTGACGGCCTTGTGTAGCTCAGCAATGATGGGAAAGAAGACATCTAGGCCAGCGCGGATGGTGCTCGTCAAAACTTCGTCACCCGTCAGGATTCTGATGAGCTCCATGCGATCGCGTCTCGATAATTGAAGTTCCAGGTACTTGAGACAGTCGGCATGCTCCTGTTGGCTGAACTGCGTGGTTCCAAGTATGGCTGCAACAATACTGATGCCCTCCGCTTGGCTCTTCTCCCGCAAGGCGATCTGGTCTGCGCGAGATGTGTCATAGACATACTTCTTGAGTCCATCAGCCCGCTTTGTAGGGAACCCATCTCGCTCAAACGCAGCAATTCCCTTTTCACAGCGACTTTGATCTTGTCCAAGAATAGTGGAGATAAGCGATTGCAAGAGCGCCTTGCCACCAAACATTGACTTGGCAAGGAACACTTTTATCAGACCCTGCACCATCTGTGTTGCATATGGAATCTTGAGTGTCTGTCGAATGGTCCAGTAGGGCAGTTTCTCGTGCAATCTTTTGAGGATGCTTAGTGTATCAGCACCATCGGGCGATGCGACGAAGAGGTAGTGGAGTAAGGAGGCGAGAGTCAATTTTATATACAATGCCGCGGCATATTGATGCGCAGGCCAACTTTCCGTAGGTTTGGAGGCCTCCAGGAGAGCCAGAGCATCTGTTAGATTGGAGTTGTAGATCATACCGATCTTCCACGTCCTCCATGCCTCTGTCAAGTCGTCGGCCGACATGTTGTCCTTCCTCAGATCTGTTTTCAATTTGTCCTGGTCGTGATTCTGATCTTGGGCCACCTTTCCAAACAGTCCCCGAGCGATATTTGCGAGAAAGACAGAGACAGACATGCCCAGGACCTTTCGCTTCGAAACCTTGCCTTTGTCGTACGAGTCCGACAGCGTGGACTCTGCCATATTTTCCAGGATCCGTTGTACTTTGTCTCCCCAGAACGAGGAATCATCCTTCACTTTGGAAAAAGCTGGGAGCGAGTCGGTCAGGACAAATTCGCGGGTACATTTTTCGAGGATGGGCGAAGGATCCTCCTTTGGATGTGCAGGATTGGCTACGAACGGAGGGCCAAAGGCGGCAATTCTGCCAGCTTTACTTAGTTAGTCATTTGACGGCAGACCAATTGCTACTGCTGTTGTACATACGGACTTTGAGCGAGGTGAATTCGGTAAAGGCCTCCACATGGCACAGGTAGTGAAACAAGGCGTGACATTGCTGAGTATTCAGCTGGTTTCCCTTCTCCATGCTGGAAGTAGATTGTTCCCAGCGGTACCTCAGTCTGAAAAGGTAAGAATTGCTGGCTTCTGCGCCGATTACTGTCGGGCAGCAGCTAATGTACACTTGAGCCGCCAATCTAGATCTGAAAGTGACGTCGGCCGCAATACAAGAGTGTTGGGCGCGTCTGCAGTTGTGGAGAAGAATGGAGAAGAAGAATTGGCACGGTAGCCGCAACCAACACGATCAGATACGAACAAACAATCAATCGTGGGCACCGCGTCCTGCCTCTCCATCTTTATAGCTTGCAGGAGTCGTCTCATTCCTGCAAAATTCAAGATGTGTGAGCAGCAAGGACCTGGCAGCAAAATTCGGGTCATCTCGATTCAGAGATGCAACATGGTCACTGATGCACTGATGAGTAATTTTCAATTTACGAATGGACCTTTTTCTGCCACTGAGAAGATCCGTTCGTGCATATGCACAAAACGGTCGAGTTAGTCCCTAGTCTTGGGTGGGTTGTATTGCAGCTTCCTGGTCTTGATGGGAGCCCACTTGAATCGCTTGACCCAGACGGACATGCCAAACAAGATCGAAAGGATACATACAGCCTGGAAACCCATCTTCTTCCTGTCATCGAGCTCTGGCTCGGCCGACCACTGCAGGAACGAGACTACATCTTTCGCCATTTGCGATGTCGTAGCCGGAGTACCTGATAAATTAGCCACCAGATTTCTTCAACTTTGCCCGTCCTTGATTGACTCACCATCTTCGTACTCGACCAGACCGTCATACAAGACTCGAGCCATGGCAATTCCTGTGCCTGGGAAGTAAGGGTTGAAGTTCATTCCTTCGGCTATTTGATGTTAGAACAGGTGTCCTTTTTAAGAAGCTCAAGGATAGACTCACCAAGGTGAAGTCCGGCAGGTGGGTCAACGTAACCAGTGATGAGGGAAAAGACGTAGTCGGATCCTCCATGACGGGCCTTTGTGATGAGGGATAAATCGGGAGGCAGAGCGCCGGCATTTCCAGCTCGTGCAGCCTCGTCGTTGGGGTATGGTCGTGGCATGTAGTCGGACAATTTGCCTGGTCGCTGAAACATCTCGCCATTGTCGTCCGGACCGTCCTCATATTCGACCTCCTCGCACATGCCCTTGGCCTCGTCCACGGTGTGTGTCACTCCGACCAGATTTCTCCAGGCAATTCGATCGAGTGAGTGGCAGGCTGAACAGACCTCCCGGTAGACCTGGTAACCACGTCTCAGAGACTGGTGGTCATATGTCGAAAGGACGCCATCCTGTGGCCAAGGGTAGTGAGGACTGTGGAGACCGTTGTCGGCGGGACTGTTTGCACTGACTGGGTTGCCGTATATGTATGCATACGAGCCCACGAGACCGATGGAGGTGAGGGTCGTGAAGGCAAGGGCCGAGTTGGACTGCGACTTTGCCGAGACGGTCGATGCGAATCTACGCAACGAACTGGCAGTTCTCGGGATGCGAGAAGAGAACATGGTTCGAGTCGATGCTCTTTGCCAAGGGGGAGACTGGCCACTGGAGAAAGAAGACGACAGGCACTAACGGATTGAAGCAGCCCGGAAAAGGTAGAAGGATTGCTGACCCTACTGGTAGGAGGACAGGCAGGACAAGGACAGGCAGGGGAGCGACAAGGGAGGACGGGAAGGAGGAGCAGCAGCAGGGAAGGCAGGCAACGGAAGCACACACCACCCTGGAAAGTCTCTGTACGGTACCTAGCCAGCCTGCCTGCTGTAGAGCGCAGAGGCTCCAGCTTGGAAACTTGGTCAGATCTCGGCTACTCCCAGCAAATCGTCTAGCCGCTTTCATCAGCAAATTGTGATTGGCTCAGGCAATTTCTATTCCCCCCTGTAACCCCCGTACGTATACCTGGTAGGCACGTAACGTGATTCACTTAGGAGACAAGATTCTTGCAATATAGGCAGACTGATCTGGTCTTGTCTGGTATAGGCTGATCTATACATAAGCTGACGCGCTGCACACCACAACGCCTGAACGCTAAGAAGCAGGCCGCCACGCTAACCATTTTTCCATGCAATCTCGTACAGCACTTACAAACATATATGCATGCTTGCTTGCATGAAAAAATTCACTACATCACATCGATCGTGGATGCAACACATCAACCGGTCCAGCGCACTCTCCGCAAAAGTGCTTCAAATGACTAACCTTGTGATATCGTCCTCACAGCCAGCTACAGACGACCGTCGTTCCTCGTGCAGCTTTTTGTGGAGCAGTTGCTGCATGAGGCGTACCTTCTGTTGCTCCGTCATGCTCGAAGCCCGAGGACTCTTCTCCGACTTCTCTGCTATGGGAGTCAACGTGATGTGCTTGTTCTTCTTCAGTGGGGCTGCCGGAGACTCTGGAGCTTCTTTGGCAAAGTACGATGTGGTTGCTTGATCGTGTGATTCCTTCGAATCTTTCTCAGCTGTAGCTTGTGCATCGTGTATATTGAGTTTGATGATGCTGTGTCTTTTATGAGATTTCTTGGGAGAAACTCGGGGTGATGTGCTGGATAATGCTTTAGCTCTACGTTCTGCGAGATCCAGAGCGGACAGGCTCGTAGACTTGTAGATGGCTTGAGCTATAGCAGGGGTGAAAGGCGTGAGTTGTCCTCGACCTGTGAATGACTGGTTGCGATAGAGGTGAGGAATGGACTTTGGTGTATTGTAACCTGTACCGCCAAGAGATCTGCTCTCCATAGCAGGCACGGCAAAATCGAGTGTCGTCGCTCGGACCTTGGGAGACCGCTTGGCGCCAGTCCAGGCAAAGGACAAGGTCTGAATAATTGCTGGTAACTCGTCACAAAAGAGTTGTCGGAGCTTCTTCTCAATCTGGCACTGAAGGAAATCTCGAATCACTGGGATCGAGTCGAATGTACTCGTTACAAGAACATGATCTAGAGGATCATTCCGGAAAACCATGCTGAGTCCTTTTGACTTTGTGAATAACAATATAACTACACCATTGACTTTCATGTCTGATAGTTGCAGGAACATTGGTACTGTGAGAGGTGCATCAGCTGCAACCATTTGGACCGGAGAGAATGGAAGTTCGGTGGTTGGCCGATTGAGCAAGGGATTTGCCTGCACCTTTGTTTGCAGGACAAGATGCGCATCTCCACTGTACTTGAGTCGAAAAACACCACGAAATTCATCCGTAGCCAGATCTCCTAATTCGACCAATTCCAGCTCTGGAGGCTAATTGAGTAAGACTTGTGCATACATGGAGGAGGAGCATGGTATGGCACATACCTGAGAGCCCATGTTGAGTTCTTTGACTGTGATATCATCAGCTATGATTGATGGTTTCGCTCCTTTGTTCAATGCGGCAGTGAGCAGGTCTTGTGATTGTCTGACAAAGCCAGCGGAGAATTCGTTCCAACTGAAATTGAAGGCCATCGACGCTGCGGTCTAGAATCTATGAGTACTGGAACCAAAGTCGAAACCAGCGTGAATACGCGTTGTGCTTTGGATTGATGTGTAAGGGCACGAAATTGTCTCGTGTGATGATGACGATTTGTGAATCAATGAGGAGACGAGCAGTCTAACACGGGTTTGTGCGGGCGAGATCCCGGATGGTCAGGGAGGAGTGCCCAAGTGAGTGTCCAGACGTTAGCGCGCGAAAAAGAGGTGGACGACCGTTCCACCCGTTGGCGGGCATTCGGCAACAAATCACAACAACCTCCTGCGGTGGTAGCGAAGATCGCAAATACCGTACACATTCAGTCGAAGGCAACCTCTGGAATGATGAGCTCCGTCTGCAAGGAATGTATGTCCTCTGACAGTGCACGAAGTCTAGCACGCGAATTTGAATCTACTACTTATTGAGCGGCTCTAGATAGAGCATGAACAAGAATTAATCTGAGTACACCTTTCAAGCCCATCTGAGAGGCTGCCAAGTGCATAATATTGTCTCCCTAACCTATGGCTAGACACAGCCTATATATACATCGTGTCGACCTAGTAATCTGCACTGTCAAGCTAGTGACACTGCATGAGCTCTGCATAACCATCGACTTGGATCGAATTGCCCACATTTCTTGACGTGATCAACTTATCCTTGGCACATCTATTATGTATCATGCAGCGCAGGCTTTTTAGTGCAAAGAGAGCCCTTTCGTCCTACTTCCCAGATGTCGAAGGGGTCAACACGAACATTGGTTCAACATGTCGTCCGTGGTAGACTGAGCCTTTCGCATCCCAGCCTTTGACATCCTTCATAATCTCTGCTTCTCGAGCTTGTGCTGCCAGACGACGTCGGTATGTGTCTCGGTCGGCTTCTGCCTGTAGCATGGGCGTCAAGTATATTCTCGACCACACTCGTTCTCGCTGTAAGTCACGTTTTTCCTCCATGCCCTGTGCGTTTTAGTGCTCTGCCAATGTTCTGATTCTTTTTATCGTACAAGTGCCAGCTTATAGAAACCGTAAGAACAAAGTGCGCCCATAGCAAGTAGATAGTAGGAAGGACGAAGACCACGAGCTGGGAGATTGCGCTTGTACTGGATCGGAGCAAACCCACCTATTGTTTGTCAATGGAGACCTCCACATACATCTCTCCTTCGTACCTTGAGGGGGAAGATCCTGGATTGTTCCACCAGGCAATTGAGACGACATTTTCGAAGTCGAGCGACGATGTTTGCCAGATCAGGGCACTACTTATATCGCTCCTGCACAGAAGTCTTGCTATACATCGTCGAGCATGCAGCACAACTGTTGGAGGTCAGCCCTGTGAGAGCCATTAATTATGGAGGAGCTCACCTAGATGCGTCTGAATTGTGGAGTGTTAGGTTACTCCACTATATATGAGCTTTTTTTTTGTAGAACAGCATGAATTCCGGAAGGATATCCATCGGTGATTGCTATCGAATCCTGATCTTATCAATCGCGGGTGAAGTTGCTATTCAAGGTGGAAAGAGAGAGGTAACATTCCTTTTACAAACAACACATGACGCAAAACGGGGAGGTCTCCTCGGCAGCGATCAATAAGGTCGAACTCGAACACTGCACATATGGCTGGTCACAGACACTCAAGGAAGTCGATGTATCTGTTCCAGTACCGCAAGGCACACGCGGTAAAGACTTGAGCGTCACGATAGGCAAGAATAAGTTGTCAGTCGGCCTCAAAGGCAAAGAGGTGTTCTTTGCTGGTGCCTTGACTAAAGAGGTACATGTCGACGAGTCTACATGGACGATCGATGACCAACGCGAGCTGAACATACATCTGGAGAAGGTCAATCAGGAGTGGTGGAAATCAGTGATAGAAGGTCATCCAAGCATTGACACAACAAAGATTCAACCAGAAAACAGTAAACTTGGAGACTTGGATGGCGAAACTCGTGCAATGGTCGAGAAGATGATGGTAGCACGGCAAATACGCATGCCAATACATACTGACCCTGATAGTTTGATCAAAGGCAAAAAGAGATGGGCAGGCCGACGAGCGATGACCTCAACAAGGAAGAGATGCTCAAAAAGTTCCAGGCGCAACATCCAGAGATGGACTTTAGCAATGCTAAGATGTCATGATAAGACCGTGATATCGTAAGGTGGGAAAGAGTAATTATAGGCATGATACTATTGAGCTGCTTCGGCCTTCATTCGCTTCAGTTCGCCCTGGTGCTGACCTTCCTTACCACTGCTGTCTATGTATCAGCCCTGCTGCGACCATGATGGGGCATAACATACGGAGGGGACTTGGAGAGCTCGAGCTCATCCTTCGGAGCACCCGCACCACTAGAGAGCCGTGACCCGACAGAGGGACGGCCATTGTACGTCTGCGCCAACTCTGCTTCCGACTGCCACAAATCAGTCCATGCCTCGTTGCTGCACGATCATGCTTCACGCACCTTGTCAGGAATTGTGATAGCGTCTGACATGCTGGATCACAGAGCAGCGATTCTTGCAGTCTCGAAAAGACTTTGCGGACACCGTACGTTTACACAGCTATAGGGCTTTATAAGACTCGAGATTGCGCACTGCCCCGGTGTCGTTGACGCAGGAGCGGGGGCCACCAAGGCATAGATTCCGGCTCGTGTCACTCCGCTGATCGGTCGGTGTAATTGGGATATCGCACTTGTCAGCCACTTTATACGATCAGATGATCGATTGCTCGCACAAACTCCAGTGCGCGATACGACGTTTGCTACATGAAAATTGTGATTCCAGCGGCAAGAAAGTTGAGAGTTGCTGCAATTGTGGGTTCTGTTGCAAGGCACACATTAATCCTCCTCCATTGCATTTTGCTAGCAGCAGAAGCAACAGTATTATACGTGTAAAACGAGACACCTCTCGACTGCTGCGCCCAATCGACAAGAAATATGCGTGTCCATACTTGCTACTTCTGTTCTGGTCCTGTGTACCCCGGACATGGAATCATGTTTGTGAGAAACGATGCCAAGGAGTTTCGCTTCTGTAGGTCAAAGTGCCACAAGAACTTCAAGATGAAGCGAAACCCTAGAAAGGTCCGCTGGACGAAAGCATTCAGAAAAGCTGCTGGGAAAGAAATGGTTATCGATACAACCTTGACATTTGCTGCTCGCAGGAATGTGCCTATCAAATACAATCGCGATACCGTGCAAAAGACTCTACAGGCCATGGAGAGAGTCAGCGAGATCAGGAAGAAGAGAGAATTGGCCTTCTACAAGAGCCGTATGTCCGGCAACAAGGAGCGCGAGCTGGAAGCTGCCAAGAAGCTGATCGCTGCCAACATACCGATGTACGCGGAGCAAACGGAGGAGGTTCCAGATTTGATGGAAACCATCAGCGAGGACGAAGAGGAGGAGAAGGAGGCTGTCAAGATTCCAATTCTGTTGAAGAACAAGAACAAGAAGCGACAGGTTTCATCCAGGATGCAGGTCGACTGACCTCGGAGTCTAACATTCACTTCACCATTTCTCGCCTTTTTTATCGGTTTTCAGCACTTGAGCATTCTCCAGGCGTCACAGCGAATAGCATAATCTTTCAATAGCCAATTTACTGTCTCACGACCTCCGGCGCAAGACGCGCATCTATAGCCCTCGGACCCATGTGGGTATGTGAAAGCAGTCCGACAGTAAAGTCGAGGCATGGGCACACTGGTGACTCCTGAATGTTGAAGAGTACTACCTGTTGAGGTGAATTTTTGTGCCGCCTAAAAGTTTCCGCTGTGCCGCTGATGCACAACCTCCGCAAAATCTGGTGAACGCCGATCCAAATCTCTGGACACCTGGTACTTGTACGGTCTACCCCTGTGATATTTGAGCACTCATGCTTGACTTCATGAGTGTTGACGCGTATAGAATTGCGACTATCTGAGTACGAGGCCCGTCAATGCTCAATTACTCTCGTTGACACTAGCTACCGCAACCATGAAAGTACGAAAATCGGCACATGTGCCAATATTGGTATCTACCTTATGCCTTGTGCATAGCGGACTCTCTCTGTCCTTGGAACCATTTTCTCCGAATGTATACTGGCCTGGCGACAATGTTCCTCTGTCCGTGAACAAATTGGTCTCTACTGCGCATGATAAGGTTTACAATTACTATGATTTACCATTTGTTTGCCAGCCCAAGGATGGCATCACGCAAGCGGCATTGTCTATGGACGAAATACTTCGAGGAGATCGAGTGTATGCGAGTGACTTCAAGCTCAAGATGCTCGAGAATGAAGCCTGTCATGTGCTATGTACGAAAGAGCTTGATGCTGATGCAATACAAAAAGCGAATGACTTGATACGGAAGGACTACAAGGTAGAGTGGTATATCGATGGGCTGCCTGGAGCAACCTCATTCTCTACGCATGATAAAAGTCACAAGTACTACGCGTCAGGCTTCCGTCTTGGCACAGTAGGAGACGGTCGACTCACGTACCTCAACAACCACTTTACATTTGTGATCAAGTACAGGCATTCCGACAATCACGATGACACTCGGGTCGTCCTTGCGTTTGAGGTATATCCAAGATCAATAGCCATGACTGAGAACGATCGCAGAAGCATAAATCGGAAATACCCGGGATCATGCGAGATTGATGCATTGGAGACTGTCGAAACAGCACCTGGAATACCTCTAGTATATTCCGATACATCGTCGCGCGAAAACATCACAGTGAATTATACTTACAGTGTCTACTTTCGCGAAGACTTGGACATACATTGGACCAATCGCTGGGACATGTACTTCTACTACAGCGACACGCGCATCGTATGGTACTCAACTGCTCTTTCCGCAGTGATATGCATCCTGCTTACCTCAGTGGTCGGAGTGATCCTTGCGAGGACGTTGTCTATCGAACTCAGCTCAATCTCAAAGACGACGAAGAACGACCTTGATCTGATTGAGGATGATACTGCTGGTTGGAAGCGCTTGCGAGCGGAGATCACAAGACCACCCGCACGTCCGGACCTTCTCTGTTCACTAATATGCAATGGTATGCAACTCACCATATCAGTCCTTGCCCTCTTGATTCGTGCAAAATTATCCTCGTCAATCGGTCTTTTTGTCTTGCTTTTCGCTGGTGTTTTCGCAGGATTTTATGCCGGCAGTAAATACAAGTCCTTCGACAAGGACGATTGGCAGAGACAAGGTGTTCTGATGTCTGTATACGTGCCCAGCTTCTTTTTCAGCATACTACTTTTTCTAAACTTCTTCTTGTGGCTACAGGGGACCTCGGCAATACCAGTCTCGACATTATTTGAGCTCGTTTGTCTCTGGTTCGGCGGATCGGTGCCACTGGTGCTGATAGGTGCCTACACTGGAGCGAGGAAACCTTCGACTGGACACATTTCGCGAGCAAATCCAGTTGCACGCTCCGTGCCACGTCAACCAATCTTCACCAGACTTTGGCCATCGCTTCTCATTGCCGGGGCTCTGCCATATGCGGCAATCTGCGTAGAGCTGTACTTTATTCTCCAGGCCTTCAAGCTTCACGAGGACGGATACTTGTCCTTCATCTTCAAGTCTCTGACTCTGGTCATTTTCATTGCCGTCATCACCACGGTGGAAGTCACAGTCACCATGATCTATCTGCAGCTCAATCACGAAGATCATCGCTGGCACTGGCGTGCCTTTCTCTACGGATCGGCGTCTGCAGGGTACATCTTTGCTCATGCGACGTTCTACTTCATCTCCACACTCCAATACGGATTCATTAGCGGCATTGTTTACTTTGGCTACACCATCCTATTTTGTCTTTTGTATGCATTGATTCAGGGCATGCTGGGGTATGTAGCGTCATCCATCTTTGTCGCCAAGATCTACAACAGCATCAAAGCGGATTAGCGGGTCGCCCTCGATGTCATGAGGACAATGATTAAATTTTCCTTCACGTCATGCGAAATAATCTGTATATATACAAATATAATAATTACACATCTATGATGATTTATCACTGACACTAGTGCGACGGCTCTTGTGTATACGCAGGCAATCGGAGACGTCTGAAGAGACGAATCTGATCCTCGCGCGACAGGGCCCCACGCTCGCGGCGCTGCGCAGCAACTTGGCGCACGGAGTCGCCGTAGGTCTCAGAAATCAGTTCGCGGCCATACGTCTGTCCCTTACCGTGCCGAGACTCGGGTTCGCCTGTGGTCGTGTGCATGGCGTCGTGGTCGTCGTTGTCGCAGATGCGGCTGAAGGTGTAGTGAAAGGTACTGGTGGTACTTCGTGCCTGCGTCGCGGGAATGACGGTATCGGCGGTGACGGTGACGCAGAATCGGGTATCGTTCTGAGCGACGACGCGGGCCTTAAAGTCGAGCACTGATCCGATGGGGACCGGGTGACTGAAGGTGAGTTGACTGCTGGAGAGGAAACGGGGTCGATGGGCGAGGTGGATGTTGGCGGTGATGAAGGCGAGGTCGTAGCTTTCCTTCATGAGGTACCCGCCAAAGACATTGTTGCGCAGATTGCGCTGTGCCGGATGGCAGAGCACGGCGCGACCGAGTTGCGTCTGTCGCGGCGAGATGGAGCCCGGTTTCGGCGTTATGTCTAGGTCGTCGAGGCCGTAATTCGACGACCACGTCTGGTGGATGAGCGCAGACTCTGCCGCCGTCGGTGCTTGCCGCGAGAGATCCGTCCGGCGCGCAAGACTCGCCTGCTCCTTTGCCCGTCGACCGGCCTCGAAAATCTCATGCTCGAGGTGAGTCGTCAGTGCCAGTGTATTTACCCTTGCCGCCTTGTCCGTCGTCGGGTCTCTGGCGACAAACGTGAAGCGCGCCAGCATGATGGGAATCATCCCGCCGTCCGCGTCCTCCCTCACTTCCCCTTCCTTCACGGATGACTCTACTCGCACCGTGATCTCCATCGACGAGCTGCCGACATACGTGACGTGTCCACTAAGTCTCATGTCCCTATCAATCTCCAGAGCATTGAGCAGGTCGATCCGATCCACGCTCGCCGTCACGATCGCCAGTGGCAGCGTCCTGTGGTTCCGATCATCGCAATGCTTGTATGCAATTGCTCCACTCAATGCATCCAGGTCTTCCAGCAATTTGCCCAACCGTATCCCTCCAAATGCATTGATGTAATCCTCCCGCACCACGGGATCAGTCGTGAAGGGCAAGTATCCCTCGACATAACTCTCCTGCATCCGCTTCGAGATTGGGTCCGTGGGTGTCGAGTCCTGGGTGTCTGATCCATAGGATTTATACTTGTCGATTGCCTCATCAATGTCCCGCATACGAGTCGTCCATATCCTCTTGGTGAATGAAGTCCTCTCCGGACGAGCCAAGTCACTTTGTCTACGGATTTGCCGCCGTTCAGGAAGCTGTACAATAGGGGTGATCCGGCTCTCTTTCAGGATTAATCTTCTAGAGTGCTTCAACATTCTCGACAAAAGAGACACAGAGTGACAATTACGAGGTCTGAAACAGCCTTAAACGTATAGCATGGCTATGAATGACCCGAGCAGTAGAAAGAAGTTCTTTAGTGTTGATGCATATGCATGGATTTAAAGACTTCTTGTCAGAAGTTGTTCATCTGTTCGGAATTTTGTGGGGACTAATTGCCGCCGCCATCTGTTCGGTACTTGCATTGACATCACTCAACCAGGAAATATATATACCTGTCGACCTTACCTTGCAATTGAGTGCTCAGCACTCGTCTTTTGTCGACATCGAGAGTGCCAATTCCAATGCCTGGAGCATTCGATGCCTTTCTGTATGTACCGGCTACTCCTCCAGCAACGCCTTCACCGACCAAGAAACCATCCAGGGACGCCCCTAACTTTCTCGCTCCATCATTAGCAGATCTGTCCTCTCCAAAGCTGGAGCCGTCAGCGGAGGAGATAGCAACAACGCTCAGAAAGCGTAAGAGAGTGCAAGATGTGCTGTGGAATTGTCCGAGCGCGCAGAAGACCACGTCACAGCGTCGCTCTCCACGACTCAGGACCGCTGTAGTAGCTTCGCCCCCTCCAAGTCCCCATTCATCACCGGCCAGTCCGGACCTCGATCTCATGTCCAAGGTAACAACAGATACGGAAGAGATAAAGACAAAGAAGAAGAAGAAGAGGAAAGCTGCACGTCCGTATGCGGACCCATCACTTTACGCACACCTCCCACAACATCTTTCGGACGTGATTGCAGATGACCTGATCCTCTTAATGGTTGGCCTGAACCCCGGCGTGATGACGGCACAGACGGGCCACCACTTTGCGAACCCGACAAATTTATTCTGGCCACTGCTCTACCACTCCGGCATCATCACCGCACCCCTAAAGGCACGCGACTCGTCCCTCTTGCCACACCAGTACGCCGTCGGAATCACCAACATCGTCGGCCGACCCACGGCCGAAGGCGGCGAACTCTCCCGCGACGAGTGCGTCGCCGGCGCGACACGGCTCTTGTCCCGCGTCAGACGGTACCGGCCCCGTGCCATCGCATTGACCGGTAAAGGTATTTGGGAAGCCATGTTTCGAGCCATCCATGGCCGCCCCATGCGAAGGAGCGATCATTTCGCTTTCGGATGGCAAACGGAACGGGTCACCGACGGTGACGGCGACGGCGACGGCGAAGACGGCGAGTGGTCTTGTCCCATCTTTGTCACTATGGGCACCAGTGGTCGCGTCGCCGCCTACTCGCCCGCCTATAAGCGAGAAGTCTTTGGCTGGCTCGGGGACTGGGTCAAGGCCGAGAGAATCAAATTGGGCATCAACCAGCACAGGATCGAGAATGGTGAGATCAAGCAGGAGGGACACCAGGAGTCTATAGTTCGTGCCGATGCCGAGATTGAAGACTGTAAACCACGGCTTGCAGAGGTGAGGGAAGGCTGCACAGTCAAGGTAGAGGAGTGACGAGACACACATTGCTCTGGGCCCCTGGTGAATATGTACATGTAAAAACGCCAAATTCATATTGCTGTCGCTACGTGCTACAACTCGCAAGACTATATTTTTTTTGATTCCTCCACGCAATCTTTTGGTGTGGGATATTCTGTACAACGCTATGCCAAATAACATTCGCTCAAATTATTTTTTTTCGCACGCCCCGATGTACCGTGCACTTCAGTTGTCCAAGAAACAATGAAAAGTAGTCCAAACTGCATCATCAATCATCATCATTCGTGCCTCACCACTCGAATTCGCCATTGGCCTTGTTGAAGGCAAAGTCGCGACCATTCACGTTCACGATGCCGTCCTTCAAGATACACTTCCACTTGTTCTTTGTGCGCTGTACCTTGTCAAACAGACAAAGGACTGTTTGGACATCACCATCCTGCTCGTCTTCTCCCTCACCACGCAACGCATCGTCGTCAGAATCGTCCAGATCAGAATTGATGGCTTCGTCATCGAGATCAATGTCAGCCCGAGGTGCCTTGGTTTTTTTCGACCTTGGCTTATCCCCTTCACTCTTGATGCTCAGACTGCGTTTCTTGCCGTTTGTCTTGTGGGACGAACTGGAGTCCAATGACAAGTCCTGCGGATTCATCGAACTTGGTAAATCAGGCTCCTGCTTGACACTGACCAAATCACCGTTAGCGTTCCCATTTTCGCCATCTTGTGATGGCGGACTGTCGGAATTTTGAGCCTGTTGCATGAGATGTGCCACGGCGGTATCGGCCTGATGTTGCTGTATCCCACCATTGCTCCGCGCTTGAAGCTGCTGTATTTGTTGTGCTGCCCTCATGGCCGCCAACGCATTTCCACCTTGTGGGAATGTCGCAGGAGGCGTACCAGCATTCGATTCTGTCTTTGTACTATCCTGCTTTGAGCTCGTCGAGTCTGGCAGCGCAGTCGCGCCGGTCGCAGCGATCTTCTCGTTCCAGCGCTAGACATCAAGATTAATCAAGTGACACGCCTAACCGATCCGGTAATTACTAACAGTCTTGAATTCCTGTAGAGTAGCCTCAGTAACTCCGTCGTCCTGGAAATCCTGCCTCGACTGGTTCACCACCTCATCCACGATCGCTTCATACAATGAGGCCTCAAACAGGTCAGAAGACACCAACAGCGCTTTTGTAAATGACTTACAACGATAGATGCACTCATGACACAAGGGACGATGCTGATAGTAAGAGTGTAGGTTGTGCCCTTTGATATACCCAAAGCACGCATTGGCGGACCTCGCACTTGTCGTATCTCGTGAGATCCGGGGAGGCGAACCGTGCGAGGGCGGGATGATCACTTGAACACTTGATTTTGAGTCGAGCGACCACCTGCAGTGTAGCTCTCGTATACGTAGTGGTCATCAGCCAGCATTGGTAGCAGGACTCTGGCTTCTCGAGCATTGCGTGTGCACGTTGTCTTCACCTTCCCAGTCTCTTTATTCATAGACGTTCAAGGATAGCCTTTCGGCAAGTATGAACAGGACTTTATCAAGCGTGACACATCGCCATAGTGCCAATTTGCTCTGCAATGGCATGCACATGAACCAGACCCGTCTCTTTACATCCCCAAAATACCCTCACGTACACGTCCACAAACAAGGCTCCAAGCAAGCAGCAGTTTCTTACCTGCCCACTCCACCGACGGAATCGTCCCGCGCCGTGGTAGGGTACGCCCCACTGACGGGGGACGGCACGGACATTGACCTCTCGCGGCCCTCCAAATTCAGAACCAACCCGGCCTTCATCGAGGCCCTGAACGAGGTATGTCTGCGACACGCCCACGACGATCCCATCTGTCAGGCCATGGCCGCCACCCAGGACTCGGGTCACCTGCACATTGCCGACGAGAAGAACCCGCCGCCATACGGCCGCATACCATACCCAGAGGACATCATCGGCACCATCAGGATCGAGCACGGGAAACTCGTCCGGGGCTCCTTTGTGCCCATGCGAGAGGCCTACCGACCCGTCAGTGGTGAAGGCATTGTCAAGTTGAGTCAATACCTCGAGGGTAAAATGCTGAGTTTGCTCCGTAGCGAGGCAGACAAACCATGAGGATTGATCTCTGATCAGTGGAAAAAAGTATTTACTATGATGCTCTCGGACCTCTAATGACTCACGATTCATTAAATACTAGGTGAAGAAAATTCGAGCTGAAAAAATGTATAGTACAGTGAAATGGTTTCGTGACTCGGGAACCGCCTTCTCTTACAGCCACGCATGTCAAGCTCGCCAGGCCTTCTTCGATAAGGGCGAGCTGATTGATGGACGAAACTTAGCACTGTTTCGACGAGCTAGCGCCAATTGCTTGTGTTCAAAATCAGTCAGCTCGACGGATTTGTCAGTCGTGCGACTCGTCAATAAAGTCGGACGAGCCAGACTTTTCGTCTTGCCAGGACTACGAGAGAGCGGTACTTTCTCATCCTCCGTACCAAAGTCCACCGGAGCGAGGAATTCTGAAGGGGCGAGGGCGCCGAGTGGCTCGACATTCTTCGTGGGAGTAGTCATGGACACGGATCCGGAAGACTCTCGTTGCGCCTGTGTCAGCCTAGCGAGTTCAGCGTCGATATCAATTTCGTGGCCCTCTGTCCCTATCGTGAGACGACCACTATTCTTGCATTGCGTGACCCACGATAGACCGATGCATTTGACATCGACGCCCAATTGCCGAGCTTCTTTGACCTTCTTGAGAGTCCTCACGGCACCACCGAAATAGACTACATGAGTCAATCCGACCCTCGGCTGTCGTCTCGGAGTGGTCTGAGTCTCAGGGTTCCAATTCCAGCGATACAAGGTCTTGGCGCCCAGAGCAGACAATATAGAGGAGAAATACTCTGAAGAGCAAGTGTCATCTGTCGATCTGCAGTCCACATAGACTTTGATCTCAGGCTCATGTTTTGATATGCCACTATCTTTTGCAACCCATTGATCCGTCTTTGGTGAAGGAACAGAATCCTGTTTGATTTCCTCGCCGTCATCGTCGAAGAAGGTATGGGCAGCTTCTTTCAGAGGCTTCTGCAGATCTTTGTCACTCAGACTCATCTCGGAGAACGACCGTGTCAGGGTGAGGGGAATTGATGGTGTCCACAGATCATCGTCATCCATCACATTATCCTCACTCGGTGGTGATTGGGCGTACTTTGCTGTGTAAGGCGATCTGATTGGAGTGTAAGAAGGGGCGGCTAATTCATCATCGGTATTCGAGAGAGCTTTGCGTGCTGGTGTGCTGCGTCGTTTCTCTGAACGTTTAACTTTGGTACTCGTCCTCGAAGGCGTGGCTAGTGTCAACTCATCTACAGAGCTTGACAAGCTTTCGTCCATCATGTTGATGGTTGAGAATGGAATTGCATCAGAACTCTCCACTTGAGGCCGTGCTGGCTTCTGCTTCAGGGGGGAGGCTTCTTGTGTGACATTCGAGGAAGTATTACGAGGTTTTCTTTCAGGTTTCATGAGTGGTGACCGTTCCTCCAGCTTATGTGTCAGGGATACGACTGCTGCAGACGTGACGATCTGACCATTCGCTTGGCTAGTCTTGTATATTGATGAATCAAGCACAACAGCTTGCAATGACTTCGAAGGGACTGATGCTCGCATGGGTGATCCGAGATTACGCTTCGCAGGAGATTTCGAAACAAATTCCAGTTGCAAATTCGGTGACAGGGCCTTCTTCGATCGTGTAGGACGCTTAGCCGGTATTGCATTACTCTTCGGCACCCTTCGTGCTGGACTTCCGGAAATTGATTTGGAAAGAGCCTTGTGCGCAAGTAGTGGTTTAACGTCAGAGAGTGGTTCCACTACGAGTGAAGCTGCTGGTCTCGAGTTTGTCGCTGTGCTGCTACTCTCGCGAAGTGGTGCACGTCGTGGAGAGAGTAGGTCATGCGATCGTAAGGAGGATGCTCGAGTGGACATGACGTGTCAGCTGGCGGTTGTGCCCAGCTTCGCTAGTCTTTGTAGTAATGACTTGTTCACGCGATAATATAGAGCGAGACTGAGAGTCACCGGAAATGTGTTGCCTGGCTAGACTGTAGGCCAGGTGTGGTAACTACTGAGTCCACCAATCCTGCTGGTTGAGCATTGTGTTGAAGTCTGTGGTCGATCTGTTTTGACGCAACCGTTCATGCACAAACCCGCTGCCAGATCGGGCAATTCGTACCGCTAGCCTGGAATCTTCAATTCCAGACAGCTGCTCACTCATTCATCGGATTATCCGAGGTCATTATAGCTACTACGGTTGCTTGCCCGCTAAATGCAGAGCGCTAGTCTAATTTGCAGGGCAAAGCAGCGAATGGATATCCTGTCATTTGTACAGATTTGTCTGCTTTATTCAGCTACACAAGCTGCCTAGTATGACTAGATAGCTCTTCTTTTTTTTTTTGAGGTGTAAACCGCATGAAATCTAGTGATACACGTCTCTCGCGTCAGTCTTGAAAATGAATGTCGGGCGTCGATTGTGGGCAGTGTCATAACACAGACCGACGCATGCAAATAGTTGATGCGAAGCCAAGCATCGTGTAATATCTAAGGCTTCTTGAATTCGGAAAGCACCGGATAGATACTTTCGAAGGCTGCATAGATTTCCTCTCTGACCTTGGCGCCAGTGAGTACAATCTTACCAGAAACGAATATAAGTAGGACAATCTTCGGCTTGACCATGCGATAGATAAGTCCGGGGAACAATTCAGGCTCATAACTCGAGAAGTTGCCATGAGAATATGCCAAGCCTTCCAATCTAATGGGGAATTTGACATCACACGAGCCAACGATATTCTGAATCTTGAAATCGGTGAACTTCGCATTGAAGCCAAGCTTCTGAATTATGCGAGCATATTTTCGAGAGGCCAATTTTGAATCATCTTCAGATTTAGCACCAGTAACGACCATCTTTCCACTCGCAAAGATCAGAGCTGTTGTCTTCGGCTCTCGGATGCGCATAATGACAGCAGCGAATCGCTTGGACGTGTCAGCGCCCATTGGAATAGTCCAAGGACAATAGCTCTTACCTTTGGATTGTACTCGGCGTTTCGAGCATGCAATGCAATCGTCTTGAGATCCAGTCTACAATCAAGATTGACAGTCGCGACAATATTTCTTGAATTGTGAGCGTGAATGTGAGTGAAAAGGCTCACAAGGACTTACTGCAACGTCGGAACGATGCCTGATACTCCTTGCCAGCCAGGCGGCGCATTTGCGACAACAGCAGTCTTTTCCACTTCCTTTCCCTTCTCGGAGTTGGGTGGTGTCAATTGCTCGTTCATGTTACCACCAGGAAAGGAAAGCGAAGCTGGACTCATGAAAGTCGTCGCTTGCGCAGCATTCTGCGGCAGGGACGTAAGCGACTCCATGACGATCGCGCTCTACCGATGGTCCTCTAGTGAAAGAGACTTCGTGTAGAAGGCGAATTGCACACCCTACTTACAACTCTCGAGAGCACGTGAGTCTCAAGCAGAGCAGAAGGAGCGCCCAAGAGAAGGGAGGAAATGAAAAGAGGCGCAGAGACGACAACAGAAAAACGCGCGAAAAAGTGGGCGATCGCTCCGGTATATATACCCACGCACTACCTTATCGATAAGAAGCGAAAAATGGTGAGTCATCACGCCATTGGTGGAGGTGTTTGCCAGATTGGCGTTCCCGGGCTGTGTTTACAGCCAGAAAAGCGGGCCAGCCAGCACCGGCCGACCACTGATCTACCTACCCATCCATATACCTGCCCTGATAGCTATGCAGTGATCACGAGCAGGAGACTTGAACAAAATTAAGTTACCCTAAACAGCATACATATTTTGCTAATTGTATGAATCGATATAAGGTATTCTAGCAAATTCCATCAATCTATCGTGGCATTTTGCGTATAGATTGTTGTGCACATGCAAGTAGCGCAGCTGCAGCTCTCGAACTACTACTGCGATCGCAGGCTTTGTAATTACACGATACCGTGACTCCGAGAATTGCTGGGCCCCCGGCCAAAGGCCGTGTTTCAAAAGTCCTCGCTACAAAGCACCGCAAGGGACTTCACACGGCTGAGTACCCAGTGAATGAGCAATAACTATCAAATGACCATAACGTGAACCCTCATCTGACCTTAGTCAACATGTCAATCCTTTTTGGCATGGACTTGATGTATTTTCGAGAGAGAAATTGCAGATTCCCTAGTCACCCTGATTTAACATGCCGCTACAAGGCTTCAAATGAGCCTGAAAGCTCAGCCTATGTATCTAATGTCCTAAGGTTCTGGTCAGGCTGAGTCTACCCGTGTTCAATCACTATGCTAGCAGCGTATACATTCTTTGCAAGGTGTGCCTCGAGTGGTGAGATCTCTGTCCTTCATCAAATTCTAAGCTGTTGTGGCTAAAGTTCAAGAATTGCTAGAAAAGTTAATTCTTGCTCAAAACAAACCAAAATAGTATCATTGTAAAGAGCNAACATGTCAATCCTTTTTGGCATGGATTTGATGTATTTTTGAGAGAGAAATTGCAGATTCCCTAGTCACCCTGATTTAACATGCCGCTACAAGGCTTCAAATGAGCCTGAAAGCTCAGCCTATGTATCTAATGTCCTAAGGTTCTGGTCAGGCTGAGTCTACCCGTGTTCAATCACTATGCTAGCAGCGTATACATTCTTTGCAAGGTGTGCCTCGAGTGGTGAGATCTCTGTCCTTCATCAAATTCTAAGCTGTTGTGGCTAAAGTTCAAGAATTGCTAGAAAAGTTAATTCTTGCTCAAAACAAACCAAAATAGTATCATTGTAAAGAGCTTGTCAAGTACTTTCAGAAGCTATGTAGAGCAAACGTGAGAAGAAGATGTATTATGTAGACCAAGCTTCTGTGTTTGGTCACTCACGGCCCACGTGGTCGTAGTAGGGCCCAAAACTTTTTGGAGTCACGGTAGTCCTTGGATTCTCCTCAAAAACGCCACGCCGCATTTTTCTACCAACAAATCCATGCCTATAAGATAGCTACCGTACGCGGATATATAGCTACGCACGTATACGCGTAGAGCTACCACACCTGCAGTCCGACACTAACTACGGTGTGCAGCTATAGCTATAAGTGCCATAGGTCCCGAGAATCGTCTAGCTTTCAACTTTCGACTGGCCACTAGTAGTCGGACAGAGAAGTATAGTGCACCAGCTGTACCATCTTTAGACATTAACGACGTCTGCCCTTCTTTTTTGTTCCATGTGCTTTCATACATAAAGCACCACAGTAGTCATTTGAGTATCCGGAGCACGGTAGAAGAGATTATTCATACGCAGCCATGAGTTACATGCTGCCGCACCTGCGGACTGGCTGGCACGTCGACCAGGCCATCCTGTCAGAGGAAGAACGGATCGTGGTGCTGCGTTTCGGCAGGGACAGGGACGAGGAGTGCATGCGTCAGGACGAGGTGCTCTACAAGATTGCCGATCGTGTGCGGAACTTCGCCGTGATCTATCTCGTCGACCTCGACGAGGTGAGCGACTTCAACAAGATGTATGAGCTCTATGACAGAAACACAATCATGTTCTTCTATCGCAACAAGCACATGATGGTCGATCTCGGGACCGGAAATAACAACAAGATCAATTGGGTGCTCGACGAGAAGCAGGAACTCATTGACATCATTGAGACTGTCTACAAAGGCGCCAGGAAGGGCAGAGGTCTCGTCATAAGCCCGAAAGACTACAGTACCAGGTACAAATATTGAGTCGGACATTGTGAGTCAGGCTGGACAGCGACAATATCAACAGGAGGCAGCAAGCAAAATGTCTAAATGTATAAATGTCGTCTAGACGGACCATTTTGCTTTTGCAATATCACCTATCACTCTTTGTGCCAGAGATCTACAAATTGATCGACCGGCATCGACTCGACCTCGGACATCTTGGCGTTGAGGACGGTCTCAATAATCTTCTTCTCTCGACCTTCAGAGTAGTGACCCTTCACGTGGTGCAAAAACTTCTTTTCCAGAAGTGGGATTCCCTCTTCACGTCTTCGCTTGTGTCCAACAGGGTAATCAATGGCGACCTCGTCAAGCTTCGTACCGTCATTCAGCTCGACCAGCAGTGCGTTTCCAATCGATCGTTTCTCCGGGTCAAGGTATTCCGCAGAATAGGTCTTGTCTTCTACACAATACATCTTTTCACGCAAAGCGTCCACTCGAGGGTCAGAAGCGACCGCGTCTTGGTAGTCCTCACCGACAAGACGACCATGAATCATGCCAATCGCTGCAATGTATTGTATGCAGTGATCCCTGTCAGCATAGTTGTGGAGAGGTCCTTTTTTGTCGATAATTCTGACTGCCGCCTCTTGAGTTCTAATTCGAACTGACTTGACGTCCTCGATCGATTTACCCATCTCCTTGAGTTTGTTGTGCAAGATGATACCAGCTTCAGCAGCGGTCTGAGCATGGAACTCCGCAGGGAATGAGATCTTGAACAACACATTCTCCATAACGTAGCTGCCGAAATCGCGTTGAAATTGGAAAGGTTTTCCCTTGAAGAGAACGTCATAGAATCCCCAGATGGGAGCAGTCAGGGCAGATGGAAGACCCTTCTCGCCCTTCTTAACGATAAGAGACAGGTAGACAGCTCGTGAAGTCGCGTCACCTGCAGCCCACGACTTTCGGGACATGGTGTTTGGAGTGTGTCGATACGTACGCAGAGATTGCCCATCAATGAAAGCCTGGGATACGGCGTCCATGGTCTGTTGCAAGTTCAATCCGAGCATCTTAGACACAACCGCAGTGCTAGCAACCTTGACAAGCAGCACATGGTCCAATCCAACACGGTTGAAGGAGTTCTCTAGTGCCAAGACACCCTGAATCTCATGTGCTTTGATCATACCTTCCAGAATATCCTTGACGGTCAACTTCTGTCCTCGTCTCGCCAGCCAATCAGCGACCATCAAGATTCCTCCAAGATTGTCAGAAGGATGACCCCACTCAGCTGCCAGCCACTATTGAGGTTAGTCTAAGACTGTGGACGAAAAGACATAAGGTCTGTACAGTGTCATTGAAATCCAACCAACGAATCATAGTTCCAAAGTTTCTTGCAGCCTCAACAGGGTCGAGCTCGTACTTGGTCCCAGGCACTTTAGCCCCCTTCGTGACACTAGTACCTTCGGTCAAAGGCCCGAGCATCTTGGTACACTCCTTGTGGTGGAGAGCTTCCAGACCACAACCAATCGTGTCGATGAGACAGTATCGAGCAGTGGAGAAGGCAAGGTCCGATTTGATCTCATAGTTGTGAACGTACTTGGCGATTCTCTGAATGACATCGTCGAATTCTGGCGTCTTGTTCGAGGGCGGATTGTGGGTTTCAAGAGTAGCCATAGTAGCCAGCCTGAGGTTGTTGTAGACTGGTGTCTGTCTGGCACGAAGAATGTGCCTTTTCGAACTGAACAATGATTGTCTGGCCTGTCTGAGCATTTGCAGCAATGCCTCACGAGTGCTACAATGTCTACCAGAAGAATTTCGTGCTTTCTTGAGTTGGAGTAACCACAGCCGGTCTGGGGCTTGATGGAGAACTGGAAGTCAGCCGGAGGACTCCGCTCCAGAGGAGGAAACCGTGGGTCCGAGAATGCGCATAGCAGCATCATCCGTACCGCTAGCCAACCTACCCTGCCTTGGAAGCCAAGTTCGCCCGAGAATCTCCCCGCTTTCGGCCCAGCCTCGTTCGCCTCGGGACAACTGGGACAGCTGCTCTGATCTGCTGATCATGACTGATCGGATCTCGATCACTCGGTATCCATGCCAGATGAGCTGCTCAGCAAGCGTGAGGGCACAGGCATATCTCTATGAGCAGCTGTAGAGGTGCTGTAGAACAGGTACACACCTTGGCGGTGACTCATGCTTGCGATTTTATTGTGTTCTCTGATGTGGCTATCTTGATGCGCAATTTGACTGAGAAATAGACATTTTCTTGCTGCGTGCTGAAACGAGACCGAAGAGCCACAGTAGCTGAGCTGTGGGACATTAACCTCGGGTACCAGATATGGCCAAGGAGACTTATGAACAAGCTGGCTCGCGTCATCTGCAGGCTCTGCTGATTGATCCGAAGGATGGGCTGGCGATGCACAACATGATCAAGTGTTTTACAGCAAGCGTAAAAGAGTGCCCTGACTCGTGCACTACCATCAGCTCATCCTTGGATCGTGCCGGCCGGTCATTGTGCGCCGCAGCAATGCAGAGCCAGGCTCTGATCAGCTCAAAGACAGATCGAGACAAGCTGCGCTTTGGCATATCGTCCATCAAGCGCATCAATGATGTCTATACACAAGGCTATGATGGCATAGAAGATGTCGGGTATTGGAAGCATAACATCCTGAGACCCGAGAAGCAACTCGACCTCACCCTTCAATCATACATAAGCCTGCTTGAGTCAGACCCTGCCTCCGTGCATGACTATAGTCAAACACTTATCGTGGACTTCAGGAACATCTGGCAAACACAGCATCTGGAGAGACTAAGGACGATCTATGAGATCCTCAGAGCAGGTGGACCGCCTTTACAGGGCAAAGCAAACCTCCTCGTTGAGGAGATTATCTCGCTAAGAAGGTCTTTGACATGATGAGATACATGTCTAAGAGTGCTACGCCAACTAGTCCACGAGAGGTCCCTAGACAAGTAAGGACGTACAATATCCCACAACCGACAAGGCGCTCTCGCGTCGAGCTGCGAGATGTATATCAGTGTGTTACAAGAGTTGTATCTCGTGCGATGGGTCAAACGCAGCCATGTTATTGCAGTGCAATGCTGCTATCCAAGTGATAATGTTCTCGCTACGAAGCATAAACCAAACGCCAAAACACCTCATTTCAGCATCTTCATTACTCGTCATCCAATCATGGAGAATCGCGACTTTGATTTTTTCGCAGCATTAGTGGTCTTTTCTCTCTGCTCATTCTTTTGCTTCTTGTGGTATTGTACCAAATTGGAGACGACTTGCTCAAATGTATCTTTCTCGCTTTGTGCTGCTTCACGCTGTTCAAGCCAGTAAGTCAGCAAACCTGACGCTGCTGCGGTGTGTGCTCGCAGAGTCGTGACGTGTATTTCAAGATCGCGCTCCGACATGGCACTGATGGCCTCGCGCGTAGTAGAGCACAGTTGTCGTGCCGATGTAATCTCAAAATCTGGCGGTGGTGGTATCTTCTTTCGTGAACGACGATCATCGGCACTCTTCTTGTCCCTATGGCGTCTTGTACTCGGTAGAACCAATTTCTTGTGTGTCATCTTGGGCAAGATCTCATCCAAGTCCACCGGAATGCCAAGGGAAACGAGAAACAGTCTACGAATTCTCGAGCGCTTCCAGTCTGGTGGTTGTAGAGGCGGAGGTGCAGTCAGCTGCTTCCAGAGAGAGACCGCTCTGTCTGTCAGCATGAATGGAGACTCGTCCTCATCATCAGATTCGACCGCCTCGTTATCATGCACCTCGTCTTCGGCCTTGGAAGTTTCACTTTTGGTTTGATCAGTACTTTCGTCGCGGAAAAGCTCTGCCATAGTAGAATGTAAATAGACCCTCACACTATTTTCGTCTCGTAATTCTGGGAAGTCGCGATGTGGACGCCTCATTGCTGTATTGCCCTTGTCTAGAGGTGCCGTCAGGGGTGTGCTCTCCACGAGCTCGTCTTCAAAGTCTCCTTCTTCGAAGTCGTCAAACCCTCCAAAATCCGAGCCGTCCTCGCCATCCTGAAAGTCCTCGAAGTCTGCTGGATTAGAGCTGATGCTTGTGCGTTGTCGCAAATCCGGAGAAGTGATTATTCCAAGGCCTGTCGGTGTCTTTGCAGAAGACTTCCGTCGTTGACCGCCCACAGAGGAACGGCGGCGATGCCTAGGACTGCTTGGCGTGACTGGGCTTAGCCCATTGGTCATGCCATCACCGAGACTACGTGGAGTTGCTGCCAAAGAATCCGATGGCTGAGCCAATGGATCTATGTCCTCTTCCGTGACCTTGATGGATGGGTTGTCGAATTCGCTAACAGGCCTGACCTCAGGAAGCACCTCTAGAACGGCGGGATGAGGATCGGCCAGATGTGACGCAGAAAACATGCTTCCAGAACTCTGCGTGCCATTTGTTTCGACAGAATCGACCGAATCCAGGTTTTCTGCTGTCGCCGATCCAGTCTCTCCAACACTATTCTCTTGTGCTGAAGCGTCGTCCTCCATCTACCACGTTGACTCGAGGATTCCTGTTGTCTGTTTCCAATCTTTGTATGCCTGGTCAAGTAGACAAAGTAGTTGTATCTGTTCTCATCCGCTCAAGAAATGGATCGCAAAACTCCAATATACCTTGGTTGCCAATTCAGCACATAAAGCTAACCGTGCCTTCAAGCAGAGTACGTACGTGTTCGCGCATTGCGATATGCATATGATACAAATGACATTCAATTCATGGCTCCATATTTCGAAGGAGCTCCCTCATCACGAGTGATTCGCGAGGTTTACTGATAGAATTCATGTGTATACACTGTCATCTCATTATCTACTCAAATACACAGGATCCTTATACACAGCCCTTTAGCTCTACACACACGGTATTCACTGAAGCACGGTGCATCAAACTTGATACACAGGCAAGGTCGTGTCATGGCGTTCAATTTTGGAGGTAACAATAATGCTGCGGACAAGAAACCATTTTCTTTTGGTAATACTTCAACACCAGCTCCGAGTGCTCCAGTGAATCTTTTCGGCGACCAGAACACTACAACCCCTGCCGGCCCTCCGCCTGCCTCGACTGGATTTTCGTTCGGCACGACTCAGCAAAACAATGCAGCTCCAACATTCGGGAGTTCACAAACGACCGAAAGCAAGCCTTTGTTCGGGAATACAGGTGCAAGCACAAACTCGACAGGAGGATCAGGTTTCTCTTTTGGAACCTCTAACGCTGCATCATCTTCGAATCAAGCTACTGGTAATTCGAGTGGGACAGCAGACAAACCTGCCTTTAGTTTTGGGTCTACGATAAGCACAACCCCAGCACAAGCGCCAGCTTCTACAAATACAGGTGGTTTCTCCTTCGGGAACTCTACAGCACAGAGCACTCCAGCGACAACGTCATCACTATTTAATACCACGGCAAATGCATCGACAGCTGCTACGCCGACAACGGAAAAGCCCTCTGGAGGCTTCTCATTTGGCACAAATAATGCTGGCGCTTCGACAGCGGGTTCGCAGAGCACGCCAACAAGCTTGGGAGGCTTTTCGTTCGGCAGCACAAGCACACCGAAGGCAACAGCAACAGCAACAGCATCTAACAACAATGCCACTGCTGGGGTCAACGCCAACGCAGATACTGCAACACCCAAACCTAGTCTTTCCACTCCTTCTGCTGGAGGGTTTTCTTTCGGTCAAAAGCCAGCAGAGAACACTACACAAACTGCAACGCCAGCTGCGAACAAGCCAGCCGCAAGTGGTTTCAGTTTCGGGTCCAGTACGAAACCGGCTAGTGACACTGCAACAGAGAAACCGACTTCTGGTGGTTTCTCCTTTGGGAATACCGCAAAGCCTGAAACTCAGCAAGCAGCAACATCGACGTCAACAGGCCTTTCTCTTGGTGCAGCGAAAACAGAAGGCAGTAAACCTGCTGGAACTGGATCTTTCAGTTTTGGTCAGCCCGCAGACAGCAAAGCTGCCGCACCATCTGCACTTTCGACGACAACTGACGCCAAGAATTCCGCCCTGAGCACAACGACAACGATTGCGACATCGGCGCCTCCCCCAGCCTCACTCAAGAACAAGACCATGGAAGATCTCATCAACAAATGGTCGAGTGATCTGGACAAATACTCGCAGGATTTCCAGAAACAGGCACGACAGATTTCTGCCTGGGACCAGTCGTTACTAAAGTCGGGTGATCAGATCAGTCGATTGTACACCGCTACGGTCGAGGCTGAGCAACAATCTGGCAAAATAGACCAGGCACTGAACTACATCGAGAACCAGCAGGATGAGCTCAGCCAGATTCTCGACTCTTACGAGGTCCAGGTTCGAGACATCACGGCAGAGGCCCGGGTCACGCAGCCGGCCGATCAGGAGCGAGAGGGGGCGTACAGTCAAGCGGAGAAGTTGGTGGGTGAGCTCGATAGCCTGGGCACGAATCTGTCGGAGATGATTAGCGAGCTCAACAAGAATGCCGAGGTGACGAGTCGCCTGAAGGAGGACGATCCGCTGACGTCCATCGTTAAGATTCTGAACAGTCAGCTGCAGAGTCTGACGTGGATCGACGAGAACACCAGCAAATTGAATGAGAAGGTGGAGCAACTGAGTGCGCTGCAGACGACCGAAAGTCCGAAGACGCCGACGGGCAATAAGTTCAGATTTGGAAGTCTTCGTCTCGAGTGAGACATGAGCCGGTAGCTGCAACTATCGAGCGTAGCAAGCATCAGGAACGATATGAACCCGACTTGCACAAAAGCTCATTCAAACCATCCGTAATTCAGATCCTTGGGTCTGACCAATATCCGCTCTTCTCCGAGAAGGTAAAGGTGGAAAAAGGTCACACTTATTGACATCAACATGAAACGTGCAGACAAGGTACAAATAGGACTTTAGCGTATCGGCGAGTACAACAATGAATTTTGACTTTTCCACAGAGATGATTTCTGATTTTGAACAGTACCAGCTAGTGCTAGTATGGAAGTGACGCAACTCCTTTGTGTTGCGGAAGCTGCTTATAAGCCATTCAAAAGGCACTATAAATAGATGTCCCTTTCTGAATATCGAGGCGATGCAAGCAATTCAAATCGGCTCCTGGAGACGGGTCTCGTTGGAAAGCAGATGTGGCGACCTTGAACAAGAGACCGGCTATCCTCTATAGCTACCAAGGAAAACGACGAGAGCAGAGTATACGTGCATGGTACTGCAAAATGAACCCGTCCTCGATCATCGATTGCAATGCAGTCAAAGCAGTCGATCGGTGAAACCCTCCAAGAAAAGCTTCTTTGAGCGAGCACGCTTGTGTGCGCGTTGTATCGGGTGCATGTGTTTCAAGGTTTCACAATTGCTTGGATTTGCCGGAGGAGGAAAGGGAGCCCGCGAACTTGTGCTGCATCAGGCTTCGGGGGGAGTTCCAGCTTGGGAACAATCAGCGTTACAGATCCTCCTTTGCTCTTCTCTCTCTCTCTGTTGTCTCCTGCCTTTTTCTTTTTTTGGAAGGCTTCTGTGTCCAGCCAACCCAGCCTTGTTTGAACCAGCCAGCTGCTCCCTTCCCCGTCGAGACTCTCTCGCTCTCTCCCTCTTGTCTCGCGCTCCTTCTTTGCGCACCACCTTCCCGCTCTCCTGCCCTACCTAGCTAGAGACTGTCTGCCAGCCTGCCTGCCCTGTCCCCCCTTGGCTCCCTTTCCCTTCGCTGCGTCTCTCCAACAAGTCGCCAGACAAGGACGTCTCCTGCTACTACCAGACAACGCACCTTGCCGTTTGTTATTTCATCTTTCTCCTCGTCCACGAAGAACGAGTTCTGAGTCGTCCGCATCCTCTCGGTCCACGACAATCCACCAACCCGGTCGTCGAAATCTCTTCGCGTGTAGTCGAGAAGCATGAGCAGAGATAGACTCAACCAGATCAGGGTAAGCTCAGACTGGCAATTTGGTCTCGCGGCAGCACGACTAACTCGTGTATAGCAGCCAGGCGCGAGCGCATATCCCGACTCTGGGTAAGTGCAAGGCGATCTCATCTACTCCTCCAGACTGGCTGACGGCCTCTATAGAGATTATAGGAGTGGAGCTACCTCTCCGCCAGGAAATCCGTATTCGCAAGCAGGCCAGATCTCCGACAGAGCTCTCGAGAATGATTTGCCATATGGTAATGCAGCCTACGCGACCGGTGGGAGCAATGCCAACCCATATGCGACCCAGGATGTAGTCTCCGGAGGACAGAACCCCTACGCAGCTCAGAGTGGCGCTGGCGCGGGCGCGTATGAGATGCAAAGCATGCCCAGGGTCGAGACAATGCCAGAGTTCTTCACCCGTATCGACGAGATTCGACAGGCTATTCGACACTTTGATGAGAACATCTCGCACATTGAGGGACTCCACGCTCGAAGTCTGAACGAGATTGGTGACGAGCAGAGCCAGTTCAACCACAGAGAGCTGGAAAGGGCCTCCACCGAGACACGCCTTTTGCAGAACAATATTCGGGACACAATCAAGAAGCTCGAGAACCTCAATTCTCAAATGGTCGCCGGTGCCGACAACAAGACCCGTGTTACACAGACAAACAATGTCAAGAAGAAGATGCTCGAATCGATCAAACGGTTCCAGAAGGTCGAGGTGGAGTACAAGAATAAATACAGGATGCAACAGAAGCGACAGATCGAGCTTACCAACCCCGGAATGTCTCCGGAAGAGATTGAGTCTGTCGTCGACTCTGACCAGGGTCAGCAGGTCTTTGCCGAGGCTACCTTGAGAAGCAACAGGCATGGTGAAGCCAAGTCAGCTCTCAGAGAAGTGCAGGAGCGTCATCAGGACATCAAGAAGATTGAGCGTACGATCGCCGAACTGGCTGCCCTCTTCCAGGAGATGAATGTCATGATGGAGGAACAACAGCCCGCAGTCGAGGCAATTGCGACAAACGCCAACCAAACCCATACGGACATGGAGGAGGGCAACAAGCAGGTTGACCGAGCCATTGGATCTGCTCGAGCCGCCCGACGAAAGAAGTGGATCTGCTTCTGGATCGTCGTGCTCATCCTGATTGCCATCGCTCTCGGAGTCGGTCTGGGAGTCGGTCTGAGCAAACGTTAGATCGATTTCTTCTTTCCGACGATTGTCCTTTTTAGCGAGCAAGATTTGAAGTTGTTGTTGCTGCTTTTCTTTTGTGTTGAAATAGAGACCACTTTTTCTAGGGGGCTAAAAACTGCCGGTCGCAGAGTAATGCTAGTAATCAAAAATTCCTTAATGCCTCACGAAAGTCCTCATGGTGGTCATCTTTGTCTGTTGCGTTTGCTCCTTGCGCCGTCTGAATCATGGCGGCCGACGTCACTCTTTCGCTTGCTTGCACCCTTGGCACTACTCGTCGTGGTGGTATGGTTGGAAGTGGCGGGATTCCTGCTCCAGTACCAAATCATCTCCTCGACGCATCTGGACGTCAACAATGATGGCTCCTCTCCACTTCGAGGACGCATCCCATCATCTTGCTGCTGCCGCTGCTCGTGGTCGAGCCATGCCCAGTGTCGCTCGACGAGCTCGAGGTATTCCTTCAGCGTGTACTTCAACTTATTGGCGCCGTTCTTGTCGGTAGCGTGAAACGCGGCGAATTCGTCGCTGAAAAAGGGGACAGCTTGGTGCGTGATGGTGAGGATGAGTGAGGCCGTGGCGGGTCCGACGGCCTTCAATGCGCACAGTTTATCCATCTTCTCGCGGAGCGCCGGTATCGAGGGTCGACCGTAGTGATTATCGTCGGGTTCGTGAGACGGTTGGAGGACGGAGGTGGTGATGTTGTGCACGGCGTCGGGGTCGTTGGATTCAATTAGTTCCTGAAGACGCGGTCGCCATTTCCCGCGTGACAATTTGTACTGCATGATTTGTCCCAAGTCCTCCGTAGTCAGTCCGTCGTCGTGCAGTATATGCTCGCGACCATTATCTGAGTTCTCGTCGGGGGCGAAGAAGCGGTGGTAAATCTGCTCGAGAGTCTGCCTGTCTGTACGCTTGTTTGCGCATGACAGGAGGGCCTCGATGTACTTGTCGCGATCAAAGTGTTTGACCAGTTCATCGAGTGGTACGAGTGCCGAGTTGGGCATTCGACCAGCGCTGATGTAGCCAGATGCTAGGTCGGCTGAAACAATTGATAGATCGGCTTAGAGGTAGCCATACGAGCGTCTGTGAATATTGGTGGGCAGCTACAGACAGTTGAAGTTGTAGCTGCTGTATCCTTTGGTAGAAGAGTTACTTTCAGCAAGATTCCCGTCCATCTCGAGCCTCTCCACAATCACCTGCTTCAGTTTCCTCGTACTCGTCGGCTTTTGTGCGGGACAAGTTGTACGCGAATCCTCGTTTGAATTCTGACGTTGATTTGACGCTCAACTACAATATAGTTGAACTGTTATCAAGCCAATTGCATTGACTGTCCTTCATTGTCGCTACTTCGGTTCTTTCATCTCTTCAAGAACTATCTCGGCATTCTCATCACGAACAAGAAGAGTGACTGAGTGATAGATCACACGAATCACATCAGATGAGTCGCTTCAATCCCTACACGGACAATGGAGGTTCGATATTGGCCATTGCGGGCGCGGACTTTTCAGTGATTGCAGGAGACACGAGGCACACGGCAGGGTACTCGATCAACACGCGGTACGCGCAGCGATCATTCAACATTGGAGACAATATCGTCGTCTCCGTGGTCGGGTACATGGCGGACGGCAACACGTTGATCAAGCGCCTGCAGCAGCGACTGGAGTGGTACCATCATCAACACGCCAAGGCCATGTCGGTGCAGGCGGTGGCCCGGCTGATCCAGACGATGCTCTATGGGAAACGCTTCTTCCCCTACTACGTCACCACCATCGTGGCCGGCGTGGACGAGCATGGCGTTGGGGCAGTCTACAGCTTCGACCCCGTCGGGTCGTATGAGCGGGAACAGTGTCGCTCTGCCGGTGCCGCGTCCAGCTTGATCATGCCCTTTCTCGATAACCAGGTCAATCTCAAGAACCAGTACGACGAACGTGGGGAGCCGCTCAAGGCCGCTCCGTTGGCACTCGATAAAGTGCTCAGTTTGTGCCGCGACGCATTCACCAGTGCCACGGAGCGACACATTGAGGTTGGTGACGGGCTCGAATTCGCCATTGTCACCAAGGACGGCGTCAGGTGGGAGTACTCTCCGCTCAAGAAGGATTGATCCGACATTCTATCCCCTTGCAATGCATATGTCTACCAATTACTTTTTAACCCTTACTGACACTATCCCTTTCTAACGTAACATAAAAGTAACGAGAGCAATCAAGCATTCACGTCATGCTAAACCTAGTCGGCTTGAGATATTCTTGAATCGTGCCCTGCAGCATATCCAGATGAACGGACTCATGCATCCATGGTCTTGAGGTCGGGAGAAGTCTTGAAGGGTGCATCGGTCGCGTCCTTGACCTGTTGCTCAGTGACACCCTCGGCGAGTTCGATGAGCGTGAGCCCCGTGTCCTTGTCGACATCAAAGACGCAGAGATCGGTGATGATGCGGGCGACGCACCGGGGTCCCGTGAGCGGGAACGTATTCTTCGCCATGATTTTGGGTTTCCCCTTTGTGGTGTGTTCCATGACGACGACGACTTTCGTGGCGGTCGGGTTGGCGACGAGATCCATTGCGCCGCCCATGCCCTTGATTTTCTTGCCGGGCACGACCCAGTTCGACAAATCGCCGTACTGGCTCACCTGCATCGCGCCGAGCATGGTCAGGTTGATTTTACCGGCGCGAATCATGCCGAAACTCTCGTGGGACCCGAAGAAGCTCGCGCCCGGTTTCACGGTGACGGTCTCCTTTCCGGCATTGATGAGGTCCGCGTCCTCTTGTCCGCGATCAGGGTACCTGCCCAACCCGAGGATACCATTCTCCGACTGCAGCGTGATTTCCGTGCCGGGGTCGATGAAGCCCGGTGCGAGCATGGGCATGCCGATACCCAAGTTGGCGTACGTGCCGTCCTGAAACTCCTTTGCCGCGCGCTTCACGATGCGTTCGCGCTTCAACTGTGCCTCGCCGGACCCGAGCGTGTCGAGTGCCTCCTCGGCGGTCTTGGAAAAAGTGTACTTTTCGATGCCTTTCGGCGCCGTTGACTGTACGATGCGGTCGACGTAGATGCCCGGGACGTGCACCGCGTTGGCATCAATCTCCCCGTCCTCGACAATGTGCTCCGCCTCGACAATGGTGATTTTGGCGTTGCGCGCCATAGCACCGTTGAAGTTTTCCGCAGAGAGGCGGAATTGCAGGTTGCCGGACTTGTCGGCGCGGTACGCCTTGACGATGGCATAGTCGCCCTGGATGGCCTCCTCCATGATGTACTTGCGCCCATTGAACTCCCGGCTCTCCTTCTTCCGCTGATACGTCTTGACCGTGCCGTCCGCATTGTACCGCGACGGAATCTCCCCAGACTCGATGATGGTGCCCACGCCCGCCGGCGTGAAAAAGGCCGGCACTCCGGCACCGCCCGCACGTACACGCTCCGCCAACGTCCCTTGCGGCGTCAGGTCCAGCTCCATCTGGCCCGTGAGGTACATGCGCTCAAACGTCTTATTGTCGCCAATGTACGAGGAAATCATCTTGGTCACCTGTCCCGACCCCAATAATAGACCGAGACCGCCCCCGTCCACGCCCGCATTGTTTGAGACCGCCGTCAAGTTGGTCACCCCTTTATTGTCCAGGATGGCACCAATCAACGTGTCCGGCACACCGCACAACCCGAATCCACCGGACAACAGCGTCGAGTTGGACTTCATGTCCGCCACGGCCTCCGCCGGCGACGCATACAGCTTCGATTTGGCGTATATCGTGTATGAGCTCGCAAAGCCGCGACGAGACGCGACGAAACCCCTGAGCCTGCTGCCCGATGATGTGCGTAGAGAGACAAACATCGGTCGGGAGATGGTGTAGAAAAATGAGGTGCCAAGCTAAATCTGCTAGAAAAAGTCGACTTGGACCACTGATATGAGAGACGAGAGAGAAGATGCAAAAGAACTGATGAGTATGGTAGAACTGATGCTGGAAGGTTAAACACAAAGTATTGATACTGGAGGACGAGCAGAAATATTATCACCCACTCACCTTCCGCATCTGCCAAGTCCCTGTCCCCGGTGCCGGCCGATTTTGTGGGGGAATCGCATTTCTCCAGATGAGTGGAAATTGCAATTCCGCCGCACAAATTCCGTGCATCAAGATCATCAGCTCGTGTCTTTTATTCTCGTATCATCATACTCTACACAATAATCTACACATCTATTCTACAAATATTGATACACTCTATTTGAAAAGGTATATACAGAAAGATAAAAGGACTTCTTCATCCCAAGACAACCCTGTGCCTGGGCGATGCAAATGTGGTGCCATCATTCCACTCAACTCTTGTCCGTGATGCATTCAGACTCTCACTGCTCGTGTCGCCGATATACGTCCGACTGTGGCCCGATGCTCGCTTGTTGCGGGCTAGGGCCTTCCAACGACGAAACATGGCTCGATGTTGCCGCTTTTCGAAGAGATCTGCCCACAGATCTGCTTGTCGTTCCTTCTCGAGATAGCGAAGGTATCGTTGCCGCCATTTGCGAAGCAAGTCCAGAGCTCTCTCGTGTATCTTGTAGCTCCAGATCTCATCAGCATCGTACGCCAAGGCTGTACGCTTCTTGAACTTATCATGGAGGGCATTGCAGATCAAACTTGCTGCCTGAGCACGTTCATGGTCAAGCGCGGCACGTTCCATTTCGAAAATGTCGAGGTGACGGTCGACCCAGGCAGTGAAGAAGTATCGCTGTTGAATGACTTGCTTCTCATAGGCTAGCTCATCTGCTGTTCGGTGAAATGATGTGTACTTCCTGCACTGAGCCTCCCAGTGCATCAGAGCACGGGCCAAAAGCTCAGAATCCTTCTGCTCCTGATAGTTATGCAAGCGTTCTTCCCGATCACGAATTTTCTTGGAAATCATTCGTTCATACCATGAACGTACAGTTCTTCTCATTGATGTCTTCGTCTCGAATTTGAGCGCCCGGCTGTTTTGAAAGCGATAATCGGTTCCACGCTCAAGCCATGTAGCAAATGCAGAGCTCTTGATTGTCCTCATGTAGACTTCATCTGCGCTGTCATAATGCTTCATCTTGGACAAGTACTGAGTCTGCCAGACATGAATCTGACTCCGAAGCAGGCGTTCATTACTTTTGACCAGAAATCGATCCTCACAAGTCTCAAGACGATCTTGCAAGATTACGAGTGTGTACGACCAATCTGATAAAGATCGCTTCATCAATCTAAGGTCGAATCCATGTCGCAAACTCCGGCCACGAGTTTCGAGTGCCCAACGAGCAAAAGTAGTACGAAGCAATCGAAAATTGGCACGAGTCGCAATTTCAGTAGCCTTGCTTTCCCGACACCAGGTACGGAAGAGTGTTCTCAACCGAGCATCATCCGCAATGTGCAGTAGACCTTCTAGAGCCCGCTTTTTGGAGGCCCATCGATCAAGATAGATTTGCTTCAGACGCAGACTCACCCGCGACTGTATCCGCTTGGTCCTCGACGCCATATTGTAGTTGTGGTACCACAGCGTAAATCCACGTCGTAGGATCTTCTTGGTATCAGTCTCAATTGCCACCTCTCGATGCGTCTCGTGATCCACGAAACAAGCACGCCAAGTATCGAATGTGCGCAGAAGTAGATCCTCGATTCTCTTCTCATCGGCATTCTGCTGAAGGATCTCTAGATGATGTAGTCGTGCTTTCCAAAAGCGATAAGCTTGAAACAGAATCTTCTGGCTATAGATCGCTGCTGTCTTGAGCTCGCAGGTTCGAAAGAACCACGACTTCCATGCCACAAGCTGTGTCCTCTTGTCCCGAAGAACGAGTGCTCGTGAAGACAAACGTAACCACTTTCTTGTGGCAACCCTCCACGAACGAAGGGTGATTCGCATTGTTTTCTTCCTATTCTTGAGCAGTAATGCATCGAACAAGGCCTGCTTTTCAGCTCGTACTTTGGCTAAGAATTGACCTTCACGACGAGCTATGATGCGGTTCTCCCAACGACGGAAGAACTTCCTCCATGTGAAAGACTTTGCTCGACGAGCTCTATCCTGATGTGCTTCAATGTGGTTGTAGAAGGCGTCCTGCCAAATCTCGAATGCTTGATGTACTAGTGTTCCGTGGTCAGCATGCACGGCGTATGTCCATTGGTCCTGTCGCAGTTCCTTCATCTCACGAGTGGCATACCGCCAAGTATGTAAGACGCGAACTGCAATCTTGTGAGATTGAGTTCTCACAAAAAGTTTATATCGTTCTACCAGGGCATATTTGGCTTCATGGCTCAAGATAGGCAGGCTCTCTTGCTTGGCATGCGAGGGAATTGGTTGACTCTCGAAAACGTCCACAAGCGTAGATTTGGACATATGACCGCCACGATCGAGCTTCTGCTGAAGGACCGAACGATTGCTGGTTTCGCGCTTATTGAGCGGCTGATCTGCCATAGATCTGGCTCGTCTATGCCTCGAAGGAACTTCCTTGCCTGATTTGAGGACTTTTTCAATCCTGGCCGCGGCACCAAGTAGCTTTTCGGCCCAGGTTTCACCAGCATAATGACTCAATTTCAGAAGCGCGCTGAAATATGTCTTGTCATCCTGAACACTAATGTTGTGCGCCTGCAAGACCTTCTCGTACGATTCGGTGGCCTTTTCGAGCGACGCTTTCGCGCGGAGATCAGGCAAGCCTTTGACAATCTCTCGCAATATTGTAAACTCTTTCGGTGAGATATCGAGTTCATCCTTTGTCGATAGGTTCATAACGACGAATCAGCACCGATGCCTCATTCCTCATGGTCGGGTCGCCCTAGTCATACCGCGATGCGCAACGCTCAGCCACTCTAAGATAGACCTGACAGATCTCTAGCCCTTCTTCAAATCCATATGCAGACCACCAAAGCGCTTCAGGCACGACTCTGACCATCTGTGCCGACAGAATAGAAAGCATAAAGGGGTACAAGAGCCTCATCGCAATACAAGAGCCAGAAACAAGAAAGCGCGCACGCGAAATCCGAAAGAGGAAACCAATCGCGCCGCCCCCATCTGATCAACTCCCCGGCCGCTCATCTGGATCAGTTCCTTGCTCCTGCTGCTCTTGAGTAGGTCCAGGTGGTTTTATCAGTCGATTGATAGTGGTCGTGCTCGACTGAGACGATGTGTTGATAGTCGGGATTCTTTGTGGTGACATCGCGTCCGCTGTAGTGCCTGCCCGAAGTATGCTGCAGCGGTCTTTGCTGCAGCAACTCAAGCTCGGTCAGCGTGTCTTTGCCTGTGCGCCGTGTCGATGCATGAGTGCCCGATCCTATACAGACTCAATCGCGGATCTCAATTCTCTCCAGAGTAATGCGGCCACGATCAATGCTCTCAGAGCCTCGGGGATGATGAATCAGAATGCCATCGGTGAAATGAGGGCATGGGTGGACAAGGCCGGTGTAGCGCAGTCGGACATTGATGAATTGAGAGTCATACACATAGCCGGCACAAAAGGCAAGGGCTCGACAGCTGCCATGGTGGCTTCCATCCTGTCAAATTACAGACTGGCCTATGGAAGGACGCCAAGGATAGGTTTATACACCAGCCCGCATCTCAAATCTGTTCGGGAGAGGATACAGATTGACGGAGAGCCGCTGCCAAAGGAGGAATGGACCGAGTACTTTTACAACGTCTGGGACGCACTCGCCAAGCATGGCACCGCCAGACCAGTCTACTTTCGTTTTCTCACCATCCTCGCATTTCACACATTCATACAGGAATGCGTGGACGTAGTCGTCCTGGAATGCGGTGTCGGTGGCGAGCACGACTCGACCAACATCATCGCCAAGCCCGTCGTCTCCGGCATCACGAGCCTGGGCATCGATCACATACACGTCTTGGGCAAGACCATTGAGAAAATAGCATGGCACAAGGCAGGAATCTTCAAGAAGGATTGCCCCGCTGTGACCGTGCAGCAGGACGAAAAAGCCATGGCCGTCCTCGAGGCTAGGGCGCAAGAGATTGGTGTGAGTAGCTTCGAGGTAGTCCCAATCTCACCGGCGTTGGCAGACGTCAAACTCGGTCTGAATGGCGACTTTCAACGTAGCAACGCGTCCCTCGCAATCACACTGGCAAACGAATACCTCAAGACGCAGGGCGTTGACGAGAACCTGAGCGCCCGTCTCCCCGATGAATTCATCGCCGGTCTCGAGCAAGTCAAGTGGCCCGGCCGTTGCGAGCGCCGACAAGTAGGCAACGTGGAATGGTGTCTCGACGGCGGCCACACCTCCGAGTCCCTCACCCTCACCGGCGAATGGTACACTTCCATTCCCGGACCCACGGCGGACAGACACTACCTCATCTTCAACCAACAGAGCCGCGACTCTGCCGCCTCACTCCTGCACGACCTCTACCAGAGTCTCTCTTCCTCCGCCTCCTCCTCCGCCTCCTCCTCCTCCTCCTCCTCCTCCTTCTCGACCTCTCCCTCTTCGGGGTACCACTTTCACAAGGTCATTTTCTGCACCAACAAGACATACAAGGCGGCAGGCTACTCCGCCGAACTCACCAGCATCAACAACGCCGGCCACACCGTCGACGCCATGCACGTCCAACACGCACTCGCCCGAAAATGGCTCGAGATGACGGGCCAGCACGCAGCCGTCGTCGATTCGATCGAGGAGGCACTCGACCTCGTCCGCCACGACTGTTCTTACATTGGTAGTACTGGTGCTGACGCCCGTTCCGATGCCGTACTCACCGGTCGTCGATGCCTCGTCACGGGAAGTCTGCACCTGGTCGGCGGCGTCATGACTGTCCTCGATGGTGCATGAGTGCGATTCTTCGTGCAGTTTGCAGTATACATATAAATTCATGGCGAGCTAATGGCGCCGTCTTGTCCTCCCACTAAGCTGCATGTCAATTGTATGCCGGCCGTGCTTTGGGCCCTCCAATGATGTCTAATTTTATGATTGCGAGTGGTCGTTTCCTTGGAAGTATGAATCAAGCAAGAACAACACTTGTGGGCATATACTAGTACATGCACATACGGTACGGAGCAATACTTCGGAAAGCATTGTCACAGACACGATAACTAGAAGAGACGAATGTTTGCCATGAAATTTTGGCAGGTATGGATGCTATCGATGGTTGGAACATGAATTTTTCTGACACGACTATATACATATCTCGTAATTCGACGAAGCTGCAAGCATGCTTACAATTTGTCGTAGTACTCGGTATAAGCTGGCACTGCATAGGAATTAGCATGGTCTTGAATGAATGACATGAATAAAACTTACCCTCCTTCTTGAGACCCTTTCGCTCACGCATAGTGGCCACAATCTGACCAGACTTCGTAGTCGGGTCGGTTGGCGATCCTCCTCGCATGGTGTCCCAGTGGGAGAAGATCATCTGCGGGAATGCCTGACCACCAGTAGCTTGACGCAGCTCAGTGGTGAATCCGAAAGACTCGTTGACTGGCAGATATGCTTTGATGTTGAAGAGTGGAGTACCTGGTCGCTGCTCCTCTGAGAACACCATACCTCGCTTCCTGTTGAGCACTCCGTAGATACCTCCCATAGCTTGCTCTGGACATTGAATCTCAACCAAGAAGACTGGCTCTTGCATGGCTGGCTCGGACAGAAGTGTAGCAGCGTAGACAACACGTCTGCAAGTTGGGATGATCTGACCACCGCCTCTGTGGATGGCATCAGCGTGGAGCACAACATCGAGAATGTTGAATCGAGTAGATCGCATGTTCTCCTCAGAAACTGGGCCTTCCTTGGTAGCCCACTGGAAAGCTGCGATACATGAATCCTTGATTTCGTTGAGGTATGCGACGGCCTTGGTCTGATCAACGATCAAGTTTGGTCCGGTCGTCTCTGGACCGAAACACCAGATCTTTCGTGCATCAGTGACATCCCACTCGTGGTTGTCAGCCAGGTATCGTGCTCGGGTTTTGAAATCATCTCGTGGGTTGACCTTGCCGGCCTCAATGTCCTTAGAAAGCTCTTCAGTGATTGGCTCCGCAGTCATGAAAATTCTGTTGTGCTTGTTTGGTGATTTGGAAAGAGCAGTCATTGATGATTTGGCGGTGACGGTCTCTCTGTAGGCGACAACTGGGTCGGAGATCTTGAGAGGAATACCAGCGTGGTCCTCCTCAAGGTCCTTGAGGCAAATTTCCAGGTGCAACTCTCCGGTACATGCTACGATGTGCTCACCAGTCTCGGCAATGTAACAGAGCACACAGGGATCGGACTTGGACAGACGCTTGAGACCCTCGACAAGTTTTGGTAGATCCTGAGCGTTCTTTACCTCAACGGCCACCTGGACGACAGGGGACACCGAGAACTTCATAACCTTCAAGTTGTGAGCAGTCTCTGACGTGGTCAGGGTACCAGATTTGAGCAAGAACTGATCGACACCGACAAGACCGACGATGTTTCCAGCTGGGCAATCCTCGAGCGGCTCGACGAATCGACCCATCATAAGGACAGTTCTCTGAATCGCCTTGATGAAGAGATCGGACTTGGAACCTGGCTGGTAGTTTGGTCCCTGGATTCTGACCTTGAGACCAGATCGCACGGTACCGGAGAACACACGACCGAAGGCATAGAATCGACCTTTGTCAGATGTTGGCACCATCTTAGAGACGTACAACATCAACGGAGCCTTAGGATCACAGTTGGCGATACCGACAGCGGACTCATCGTCCATTGGACCTTCATACAGAGTCTCAACTCTGTATTTTTGGGCAGTGACCGGAGATGGCAAGTGCAGAACAACCATTTCCATCAAGGCATCGGCTGCTGGCAGGAAATTCCTCATGACGACCTTGAGCATAGCTTTGCCCTCGAGCTCCATCTCATCGGCCTTGAGCTTGATGTCGAGCTTTTGCAAGAGAGTTGGAATTTCATCCTTCTTGAAGTTCATGATGGCACTGAAAATTCGGAAGATTGGGTCAAGGACGAAAGTACAGAATGCCCTCTCGAGTGGTTTTCCATCAGCATCAGTTCCAGTCTTGGACCATTTCTTTGTCTTTGGGTTGAAGTAGTTGTCTCCCCAAAGTCGGTCCATCATCTTCTTGGAATCGACTCCAAACTTTTTGGCGTACTTGACAGCAAACTGTCGAACGGTGAAACACCAGCCGTGCAGACCAGAACCGAAAGCTACGGTTCCTTTCTCTGGGTACACTTGAACATCTCCAAGAGTCTTGTCGAAGTATGTAGCAATAACGACATTGACAGACTCTACTGTTCGGAGGAAAGTCTGGTAGAGGTCTTCTTTCGAGATCTGCAGCTCAAGCAAAGCTCGGTCGACCTTGTTGACACAGCACACGGGCTTGATTCGTTCGGACAAAGCCTGTCGAAGCACAGTCTCGGTCTGGACACAGACACCCTCAATACAGTCGACGACGACCAAGGCACCATCAGTGACTCGAAGAGCAGCAGTGACCTCGGACGAGAAGTCGACGTGACCAGGCGAATCGATCAAATTGACCAAGAATTCATTTCCGTCGGACTTCTGAGGAATATCAGCGACGTCTTCGTCGGTCATGGCGGCGTAGAGGGAGATGGCGGTGGACTTGATAGTGATACCTCGTTGTTGCTCGTCATCTCTGGTGTCGGTGAATCGAGCCTCTCCAGCTCGGGCGGCTGAAATGATTCCTGCTCGCTGTACGAGGGAGTCGGTCAAGGTGGATTTTCCATGATCGACGTGGCTATGGGAATCAGCACGCGGTCTCTTCGCTTTAAAGGTTGGCAGCTTACGCAATGACCGATATATTACGGATGTTGGTCACTGTCAGTGTTAGCTTGTGCTGGCCCGATCGCGATCCCATGACATGAATCCAGGAGTTGCTATACCTTTGTCCATCTAATAAAAATGTTAGCAATACCCATACAAAACAGATGGACCAAAAACTTACGAGACCACGGATCTCATCTACGGTGAAATTGACCATTTTCGCTGCTTGCTATATGCTCAGGAACGAAAGGTGATCAGGTAATGTAAAGGAATGGCCTCTTAACAGGCTGTGGACAGAGTAGGGCGATATAGGAATGAGGGAATTTTTCAAAACGGGGCTCCAGCGTTGTGAGGCAACTTGACGGGGTCGCGATAACGAAACATATCCGACTCAACCGACGAACAACCCTAGATCCCATAAGCAAACCCTCTGTGATGCCAGAGTGATCAGTCCATGAATTCACGCCCAATCGACCGTGTTGCAGCTTGTCGATCACGGCTGCTGGATACGCATGCCTTAGCTATAGCTTGACTATAACTATAGGCTTCTGCAGCAGTAGCAGTTGTGATGCATATGATTGCCCAGCTACATAGGTGTGTCGTATCTCCCGACAATGGCCGATGCATAGATGGGTATATAGAACTACTTGTATATATGCCGGACTCGAAAAACAAACTCATACTTGGTTCTCTATGAATTTGCTATTTTGTAAACTCCTTCAAGAGGCTTAGGAAGAAGAAACAGACAGGATGATGATTGATGTCGGCCGCGGTGGAGCGCGTAACCTTGCAATCCTTCCAGGTTCGAACATGTGCACGTACGCGCTCAAGGTTGTGTCACCTTGCTCAAGGGCTTGCGTGCCCACGCGTGGCTTCATAGGCTGCTCAGGTGTGGCCGATGCAGCTTGTGCTTCGAAGCCTTTGGAGGTTGGGCGTCCTCCCTCGAGCTACCTATCTACCTATAGAGGATCGTCTAAGATCCCCTGGGATGAGTAGCCAGATTCGCGTCTTGAGCTTCCTAAACCATGACTTCACCTGAGGGCAGTGCCGGCCCTCACCTCTTTCGAGCCATTCACCACAAGCCACTTGGCAGCCGCAGCTTCTTGGCCGGGGCATTTCTTGAGCATGCCGTCGTTGCGGCCAAAGAGAAGCTCGATGCATGACTTATATCCCGAGCAGTCGGAGCCAAGATCGCGGGTGAGACGAATGAAGATTCTCGCGGCTACGGCTCTTGGCTGCTTCTTCATTTTCTTCTTCTTCTCCAGGTCCCCGGCTGCCAACTCCTTGAAGACTTCTACCACATTTCGAAAATCTACGTTGGATCTGCAAGAGGTGACCAAGGCATTGAGCGACGCAGATGCTCGATGCGTCCGAGGCAATTGTGGCCCAGGTTCCGAGCACGTAATACTGTACACTAGTAGGACCGGCCATCTCGGAAGGCGCGCTGTCAATCGTGCCGAGAACTCTGGACGTCGTGCAGACTTGGCAGACGGACGCACGACCTCCATCTACAATCGAGTTGCGAATTTTGTGATTGACAATACACCAAAGACACAACCTGATTCAATCTTCTTTAGTCTCGCCACGAGCGTAGACAGGCTGCGACTTCCAGAGTGTCCGATTCCATATTGGGTGCAAAACAGTAATGTACATGTGCTACTAACACTTCCTGTCGACGATAAGCCAGATGCAGAAAGTGACGCTCGGGGTTTCTTCGTCTATCTTGGGCTGGCGAGTTTTCATATTCAGCGAGCGACTCACAATAACGATGGTGAAGTGTGGGCGACTGGTCTGCCGAGCATGGTCAAATTGCCACTGAAAAGGGATTCGATATCACTCACTACGTGCTGATATTTGAGGACACAATGGTGACTTCGTTGGAGAGTTTTCGTCATACACTCGACGAACATGATCCTGACATCCCACGAGTCATCGGAGCACCAGGGGAGCAGGTTGTCATGCTCGCGACGGAGAAGGCAGGACAGGGAGGTTTTGGAGGTGCTGGTGTCATTTTGACGAGGTCGCTAGCCACACAGGTTGCAGCAGACTGGTCAAAGTCTGTGGTCTTGCGTGATCTTCACTACCCAGGGGACGCCAAGCTGACCGGAGCAATCAGCTTTGTTCAAAATAGGCCGATGAGGTCGCCGAACATTTATTATGAGAGAGCTTTGCATCAAATCGATGTGAAGGACGCCGGGGATCTCGTGTTCAAGTCAGGTCTCAGATTCATCACCTTGCATCAACTTGGGTGGATCGACATATTCCCGAGGGCGACAAAGCAGGCTCAGTTAGAGATTGCTACTGAACTTTTCAGGACCGTTGGTGCGGAGAACGCGTTTGCGAACCATTTGCTGGTACAGAATGACAATGAAACGGTGATTCTAACAAATGGTTTATGTATCACGACTTATAGACCGCCCCTAACTGAATTGGAATTGTATCAAATCGAAAAGGCACCAGGTGAACATCACTGGTATCACCTTGACCAGTGGGAGCCGACCCACGGACCATTCAGAGACGTTCGCGAGGAAGGTACTACGAAAGTGACTCAGTGGCTCACCACCTTGGAGCCAAAGACTCCAGGAGCCGACATCTATTACATGACGTTTGAGACTTTCACGCAGGGTGCGGAAGGTCGTGGGACTAGTCTTGCGTGGGTGCTTTCTTAGATCTCTGCTAGCCCTCGTGCGGCCAGATGTTCCAGTGCTACATTTAGCAATGTTGTACACGAGATGTAACAATACTTTCACTTGACTGCGCCAATAACTCGTGTGCCTCGCGCTAAGCTTGTCGGTCACAACACATTGACTGACTGAAGCACATTCTACCAATTCAGCTATTGCAACCCGAGTCTCAATGTGTTCATGATCACGACCATACCGGGCTTGGTTCTATAGCTAGTCCTGGAGGCATTCCGCCGGATCCCTGTTGCCGTACGTGGATACGTCCAGTGGGATGAGGAGCGGTTGTTGGCAGCCACCAACGGCGCGGGCCGCGAAATTGAGTAAAGTTTGCGGTAGTGACCTACAATTATCTACGCATATACATCATTCATTCAATTTCAACATACCCTGTCGACGAACACGGTCCGAAGTCTCGTAGACTTCAACCTTTGAGCTAGCAAGCCAACTTTTGTATCGCTCACCGTTTCAGAGGTTTTGCAATCGAAGACCTCATGTCGTCCCCTGGACAGCACAAGAAGATATGGGATTATCAAGACGATTCGTCCAAATTGCCACTAGATCGACCGAACCCAACACGCACGGATTCACGGGGCAGTGATCGAGCTGGTGGTCGCACTCAGAATGCTAGACACAATTCGCGCACTACTATTCCAACGCTTAATATGCCAGCGCAGCATAGCGATCGGCCCAGGAGGACGCATTCGAACACATCCATGGATTCTGATGCTCTTCTGCAGGACCATCGTCAGCATCCACAATCATTACCCCGAGCCTCATTCGCGATGCCGAGACACGGATCATTGTCTCAAAACCATCGTCGGAAGAATTCTAATAGAGCGACCTTTGCAGGGAGGCACAAAAAGAGCACTCTGAGGCGAACACAAGGAAATGGCACAGACCAAGAAGATGATGAGGACGATGATTCTTCCTCCTCATCTGACAACGAGAGGACCGGTCTCATTCCCAAGACAAGTCGAGCTCGACGAAAGTCATCTTCCCAAATGTCGGCGCGTGGCTATGCTCCAAGACGTGAATCTGATTCATATGGGGCGACCATCAACGAGGAGAACTCATCACCTCCTCGCAATCCCAATTATCCTCCGTCGATACCATCATCTTTTGGTTCTCGTCGTGGTAGCCAAGAACCGCTGTCGGCTGGTGGCCGGATTAAGCAAAGCATCAGTGGTCGTGATGACTCAGGTGCACCAATGCGCATGAACATGGCTCAGAGAGTGATGGATTATGCTCATCGACGGTCCAGTGATCCTCGAGATCCAGACAATCCGCAAGATAGTAGCTTAGCTGATTTACCAGACGCAGTCTCGACGTCCCCTCCTAGAGATTTTGCCGAAGGAGGTCAGATACCGGATTCGACTGCGGATGAGGAAGAGGACGATCAGACGACTCGAGATCGCCTCTTATCACGAGCAGAAGGTGATGTATGTTTTCCGCTCAGTGGCGACACTGAGCATCAAGGTCACATTGACTTTGAGGAACTAGCGGAGTGGTCGAGAGAACAGATCGATCAGAAAGAAGACGGAGGTTCACAACTAGAATGGCGTCATCGCAAATTGTCAGAACCCATGTTGGTGAATGGCAAGTACAGAAATCGTGGAGGGTGGACGTCGTCGGACCGAGACGATGAAGACGACAGACCATTCCGCTTCACATTCTTCTCCGATGAGCTTGCTTCGACCGTGCATTCACCGACACTATACGAGTTGCCACAGGAAGACCAGACATTCCAGGACCTCTTCACCACTGGCAACACTTGGTGGCTCGATGTAAACAGTCCTAGCGACGCGGAAATGAAGATATTGAGCTCTGCTTTCGGTATTCATCCACTAACAGCAGAAGATATTTCGATGGAGGAACAAAGAGAAAAGGTTGAGTTATTCAGGAATTACTATCTCGTCAGTTTCCGCTCCTTCCAGCAGGACCCCAACTCGGAAGACTATTTGGAGCCTGTCAATATGTACATTGTGGTGTTCAAAGACGGCGTGCTCTCCTTCCACTTCAACTCTACACCGCACCCAGCTAATGTCCGTCGCCGAATTCGTCAACTACGGGACTATATCACTGTCTCTTCCGACTGGATCTCCTATGCACTGATTGATGACATAGTCGACGCGTTCTCGCCGCTGATTCACAGGATTGAGGACGAGGTAGACACCATTGATGAAAATGTCCTGGGCATAGATGATCAGAGCGATGTATCGGATACAGAGCAGACCAACATGTTGCGACGTATTGGGTCTTGTAGGAAAAAGGTCATGGGACTCCTTCGTCTGCTGGGTTCCAAGGCAGATGTCGTGAAAGGATTTGCCAAGCGATGCAACGAACAATGGGATGTCGCCCCACGATCTGAAATTGGTCTCTACCTGGGAGATATTCAAGATCACATCGTCACCATGGTGCAGAATCTGAATCACTATGAGAAGATTCTATCTCGATCACATTCGAATTACTTGGCTCAGATCAACATTGAAATGACCAAGGTGAACAATGATACCAATGACGTCTTGAGTCGGCTCACAGTGTTGGGAACCATGCTGATCCCGATGAACCTGGTCTGCGGACTTTGGGGAATGAATGTCAAAGTGCCTGGACAAGATGTCGATAGTCTGACTTGGTTTTTCAGTATCGTGGGATGCATGTTTGCATTCTTCCTACTGTCCTATCTGATCATGCGCAAGACGAAACTAGTGTAGTATCGCGTCATTTGAGTATCGATGCACGCTTTAGCATTTTATGTAAAGTACATAGCAATTTCTGCATCAACCACAGAGTCACCGAGAACCACAGAAACCAATCTGCACATTCATATGTGCATAGGCCTAGGTATATATATGTACATATACTTCCATATGCACAAGTGCAAGAGCAAGGTGACCTGTAGAAGAGCTGCCTCATCTAAAAGCAGCCACTGAATTGTGGCTCATGCTTGAACTACAATACGTTATCGATATGTCTTGTTCACCACAATTTGGACGCGAATCCAGCTTGGACGCCAAATCACTACATCAAGGCATACATAGGCATACGCACATCGTCATAGCTAACGCCAATCAATACAAGTCAGCTCGATTGCTTGTCCACGTCAAAGCCTCTTCATCTCCTTTGTCAAAGTTCTAGGTTGGCTAGTTGAGTGGCAAGGTTGAGTCATGTCGTACTCCTTCTCGCTCACGACATTCAGTCCCCAGGGCAAATTGGGACAAATTGAGCATGCCTTGGCGGCGGTAAATCAAGGGATCCAGTCATTAGGCATCAAGGCGACGAACGGCGTGGTACTGGCGACGGAGAAGAAGACTCCGTCGACGCTGCAGGACTCTTCGACGCTGGAAAAGGTGGCCAAGATTACGCCGAATGCGTGCATGGTCTACAGTGGCATGGGACCGGACTTCCGCGTGCTGGTGGATAAAGCACGCAAGGCTTCGCACGCACAATATAAACGCATATACGAAGAGTACCCGCCCACGCGCATCCTCGTCCAAGAGATCGCCAAGGAGATGCAGAAAGCGACGCAGAGCGGTGGAGTCAGGCCGTACGGCGTGAGTGTCCTGGTGGCCGGCTGGGACGAGCATGCAGGATATCAATTATACCAAGTCGACCCTTCGGGCTCTTATTTCCCATGGAAAGCCACCGCCATTGGGAAATCCTCCACCACGTCAAAGACCTTTCTCGAGAAACGATTCAGTGCCGCCCTCGAGCTCGAGGACGCCATCCACACCGCCCTCCTGACGCTCAAGGAGGGCTTCGAGGGCGAGATGACCAGCGACACGGTCGAGATTGGTATCGTCAGTGTCGAGGACGACAAATTGCTCGGGTACACCATGAACGGCAAGGACGAGAAACCTACGGCGCCGAGGTATAGGAAATTGACGCGGGAGGAGATTGGCGACTACCTCTCTTCGTTGTGAGGCTGGGGAAGTTTATCCATGATAGAGATCGTGCCCACGACTCGACTTCTCTTTCTCTTCCGATAATGAATGCAGCATGATTCAATGGAAAAAATCATTCTCATTTCGACAATGAATGCAGCATGATACAAGGAAAACTATATACAATATGAAAGAAGCTGACTGACTTGTCCTGACCAGGGTCCATAATCTTCTCTGGTGCTTTCACGATCACGGTTGCGCGGCACTCTGCTTTTGTTGTTGCTGAATAAACTCGAGGACCTCCCGTGCGCGCTGTGCCTTGGCGTTGACACTGCCGACGGCACCCTTCATCTCGCGCAACATGACGACGCTCGCTTCGTATGTGGCCTGTACTTCAGGCAATCGCGCGATATTGACGGCCTCGACTTGATCTTTTTCCATCGCTTCGTCCTTGTCCTCCTCCTCTTCTCCCTCCATGCTTCCTGCCGCATCTGCCCGGGAAAGGGCCTCTTGTTGCTGCTTGATGAGGGCGACGAGTTTCTGGGGCACTTCGCGACGCATCTTGGTGACTCGCGTAATCGTCTCCTCGAGCTGTGCGTGTCGCGCGAGCACGTCCGCCTGTAATTTGACACTAAACGTCTCGTATTGTTCGGCCTCGACCTGCACGCCCTTGGCGATATCGCTCGGACGCGGCGGCAAGCCGTTGATGGTGACGTTTCCTCCTGTCGCGGACTGCATCGTGTCGCTCAGGAAGGAGGAGATGTGTGTTTCGATCAGGCCGCGGAATGTATCTTCCGGCAATGCATTCGGTAAGTGTCGCGTTAAACGGCTCGAGAGTGCTTGTTGCAGTTGTAGGCGCAGGAAGGCCAGATCGGATGAACTGTCTAGCGGTATCTTGGGCAGTGTCGACATGTCGCCAGGATTGAGTATTGTTAATTGTTGATGTTGTTGTTGTGATCACGACAACGATGAATGGTGGTCGGCAGAGTCCCCAGAGAGACGCAGTGATCAATGACTTCCCGATATTGTACCACACGGTGTATTATTGGGCCTTTTGGTGTTGTTCTGGGACTCCTGTTACAAACTTGTTGGCCTGGTTGAAGTGCCTAATTTTATTATTGTCGCAAGACGCACTCGGTAGTCGCGCGAAACGCACAAATCACTACTCCACATCCGAATTCCATGCCACACCACAACATGCACACATTCATAGCCAGTGCACTCACATTCGTACAATTAAGTGTGCGCTGTAAGATCGCGATGCACAACTACGAATAGCCTTTCCTGTTTACTTGATCAAGTCAGGTTTTGGATGTAGAAATACATATGCTCGTGCTACATGGCAAGCAGCTCGATATAATGGTAGCACCTCGCATAGCTAGCCTATCGTGAGTGCACATGAGTCGTGGTCGTACGTGCCATTCGGTCAATGTCCAAGTCCTGCGCAGGGCTCAATCGTCTCCCTTCAGATTGTTGAGACGAGCTTGCAAATCGTCGTCCGTTCCTCCTCCTCCTCCACCCAATGCTTGCGCCTGTGGTACGCGAGACTCCGTTTGCGGCACTGCAAAGCCCGTGGGAGCCTCCCCTAGCTGCTGATTCAGGTCCACTCCAATTTCGTCGAGTACTTGGTTTAGTATCTCGTCAGATTCTTCTTCGTCATCCTCCATGGTGTCTAAAAGATGTCAGTCATTGTCCTTGTGGTACCCACATTATGCATCTTCCATACCATCAATTGCATCGTCCATCATCTCTCCTCTTTGATCCATGATTTCATTCTCCCGCTCAAAGTCTGCGGCTATGCGACTCAGGGCAGGCAAGTTCATGCTCTTGTTCATGCCGCTAAGCAGTCTCGTGGCACCCTTCATCGACTGCATCATCTGTTCATTCGACCTGACCGTCTGTATACGGAGCGACACGGCTTGCAACTGTGTGCGCATGGAGTAGAACTTTTGGATATGCTTTCGCGTCCTCACCAGGTCCCTGGCCTTGATCTTTGCCGCTCCCACTTGACCTGCCTTGGCCGACTTTTTGATGTCGGTGATGAGTCGCTTCTCCTGTGCTTCGAGCTTGACCCGTTCACGCTCCAACTCTCTCTGCGACTTCTCGAGTGCGCGCTGGTGTATTCTCAGTCGCTCCTGCGGTGTCTTTGACCTCCCAAAGACCCATTCGAAAGCCTGCATCAAAACGAGCTCTGTCAGTCCAGGCGCAGCCTGACAAGTATCTGGGGATGGTCTTTCACCAAGATCTGTTGCGATTCCTGGATTTCGTGGAGGGCCAACGCAAGCTTAAGCAAGCATATCGTCTCTGTTATCTTTAGAACCCCGATCCGTGCCTGTCGTGTACTTTCAGGCTTACTTCTAGTTAGTGGTAGGCTGAATGTTGCTTGGTTGCGAGGTGGAATCCAGCAGGTTGTCATGTTTCGTGGGGGAATGGAAACGCCCGAGCGGCTCACTTCCCGGTGATAAGGACACACAGCCTTGAAACTTTGGAAACGAGAACCACGCACCTATAGATCTCCTGCATCATTTCTATATTCGAATGCACAGATTTCTGGGTGGGACTGTACGCAATTGCAAGTTGAATCGAGACTGCTACAACAAGTGCTATGATAGAATGAATATATGTACTTCATGGCGAGCATGAAACAAGGAGAAATTTAAACTTATCCTGACCACTTGATGGTCTTGAGGTCAATACCCTCCTGTACCATTTCCCAGAGCGGCGAAAGCTCTCGCAAGAAATCAACCTTGTTTGTGACCTTGTTGACAACATAATCCACCTCTTCCTTGGTCGAAAATCGTCCCAGACCGAATCGAATCGATGAATGTGCCATGTCGTCGTCAGCTCCAAGAGCATGTAGCACGTAGGAAGGCTCCAGTGATGCAGATGTGCAAGCTGAGCCCGACGAAAGTGCAATATCCTTGAGAGCCATCAAGAGTGATTCACCCTCGACATAAGCAAATGACACATTGACACATCCAGGATAAGTAGATTTCGGATCCCCATTTCGGACTGTGTGTGGTAGAGCCATCAGACCACTCAGTAGTCGCTCAGAAAGCATAGACACATGCTTGTGATCGTACTATATAGGTCAGTCAATCTCATTTCTTGATGTTCAACAACCACTCAGAACCCCTGCACACCATCATCGCTGGGCAATCTCTTTTCGGAGATGCACAGCTCAAGGTAAAGCTTTGGTAAAGCTGTTCGTCATGGTGGTCGTGATATTGACTTACAGCCAAATCCTTCTTTGCCAAGCGGCAAGCCTCGCCGAAACCGACAACTAGTGGTGTGGCGAGTGTGCCAGAACGTAACCCACGTTCTTGTCCACCACCGTTAATGAGTGGCTCAAGTCTGACTCTGGGTCGTCGTCGTATGTATGCAGCACCAATACCCTTCGGTCCGTAAATTTTGTGACCAGAGATAGACATAAGATCGATATTAGACTTGTTGACATCGACAGGAATTTTGCCCACAGCCTGAGCAGCATCTGTGTGGAAAAAGATCTTTTTACTTCTGCAGAGCTTTCCAATCTCATCGACAGGCTGCATGACTCCAATTTCGTTATTGACACTCATGATCGAGACGATACATGTGTCTGGTCGCATTGCTGCTTCGAGTTCTGCCATGTCGATCAAACCGTTTTGCTGCACGGGCAGATAGGTCACTTCGAAACCCTCATCCTGCAACACTCGGCACGAGTCCAGCACACATTTGTGCTCCGTCTGTGATGTTATGATGTGCTTTTTGTTCTTTCCATAAAATCGCGCCACGCCCTTGATAATCATATTATTTGATTCTGTCGCACCAGAAGTGAAGATTATCTCCTTCGGATCGGCTCCAATGAGTGAGGCGACATGCTTCCTCGATTCCTCAATAGCCTTTTCCGCTTCCCAACCATACCAATGCGTCCTTGAGTGCGGGTTGCCATAGCCCATCATCCAATATGGCATCATTTTATCGTTGACACGAGGATCGATGGGTGTTGTCGCTTGCATGTCGAGGTAGATGGGACGCTGAGCCGGTGCACCAGAGACAGATTCATCCTTACTTATAGAATGGTTGGCGATGAATTCCGCCTCGTTCAACGTCTTCTCGTCGAGACTGACATTCCCTATGCCCGTAGCTCGAGCTGTGGCAGACGGCGCTACATACGAACGGACACCGGGTCGGAGTGCGGTCCTAAGACAGCTGCGAATATTGTTAGACCTCATCATGAACTATAAATAAAGGTCTTGATGTGTGCGAAATCTCAAGCTTTTTGTATTAGTCACTGCAAAGTAGCAAGCAATGGGAAGGGCGATGATGATTGAGGCAAGCTCCGGCTGCAGTTTCGACATTTGCAGCTCCGGGTCGCAAGTGGCGGCTTTACGAGGATGCCGACAGCATTGCGGCGCAGAAGTTGCAATCTTCATTCAATTATGATTACTAGTACTTCATGAACCATGAATATGTACTTGTGAAGAGCTATATCAATTTTACCAACCAGTATGCATGCCATCGCTCCTAATTATCATCTTCATCACTTCCGTATGCTACAAGGTTGGAAGCATTACTGACAGACGCCGGCTTGGCTCTTGTACTCTGTAGTGCCTTGAGTGCTTCGAGGGCACGGCCCTTGAGCAGACCGGAACTTTCCTCGTCCTTTGCATTTTTTACAGGTGCTTCGATCTGCAGAGGCTCTGCAGTCTCGACACCCTCGGTCCTGCCTGCAGGGTTGACTGCAGCGACACCTCTCTGATACCAAATCTCATCGGGCGGCTGATAGCCTTCAAGACCATAGTCCAGACGTTTCTTCTTGTCACCACCACGGCCCTCCAATTCTTCCAAAAATTCTTTCGGGAGTGCGCGGCGAATTGCTATCGCAGCCTGCTCCTCCGCACGCCTTGCATCTCGGGCTGCTGCTTGTGGGTTCGGATCCTGCGTAGCCCAGCGGACGTTCAAGACCTCGTTATTATTCAGCGATTGCTGTGCCATGGCTTCTTTTGCAAATTCCGCGGAATTCTGGTGAACATAGGTCACGAATGCTACTCCACGAGAATTCAACACCCTGATTCTCTCCACCTCTCCCCATCGACAGAACGCAGTGGCCACGGCCTCCTCAATATCTTCAGTCGTCGTGATTTGTCCTACATATAGAGTGTGATTTTGTCGGAGGAAGCTGCCGACTCCACCCATGTCATCTCGATAGTCTGCGTGCTTGTCCCGTCCGAAACAGTCCACGTTCGGAGAGTACATGTCCGTCGCCTGCGGAAGTCTGTGTAGATATTGACAATCCGGGCCATCGGGACAACAGCCGCGCGCAAAAAACAAACAGAAAAAGGAGCCCGTCTTCTTGTCGCCTTTTGTCCATCCACTATCTCTTTCCGGATCACATTTCGTTTCTGCATGATCCTTTACCGCAAGTTGATCTTCTCTGTCACCTCCCGACCATTTGCCATACCATATGTTGAAAATTTGTCCAGTCTGTGGTGGTTGGCCGTCGGTCGATTTCCTGGTGTCTGTTTGACGTCTTGCCGGTCGACGCTTTCGTTTTGTGATGGTAACATCTTGTGATTGAGGCACTACATCTGTAAAGCGTTTCTCCTTCGGAACCACCTGAATCACACTGGTACTCATGATCAGGGAACCCAGCAAATCACCTGGATCGATCCACTACTCAAATATCATAGGGCACAAGTGCTGTGAGTCTGCAGCAGCAGCATGTCAAACAAGCAATGGAGTCAGTGCCACAGGAAAATGCAGAAGCTCGGTGCGCTCGTATTTGCAAAATCATTGATCATATTCGACCAGGATCAACTGCAAGCTTCATGGATTGATGCATACGATCTGATGCCGCTCGCCCATATGTACTACCTACGACATGCAATAACGACATGTACGTACGACTAAATGATCAATCCGTGGGAGCGAATTTTGATCTTTGTCGTATCTTCTCTCCGTACTTCAAAAACACCAATGATGTTGGGAATAGCAATAATGCAATCAAGGCTAGTATGAGCCCACCTGTTTTGACACCAAGTTCTAGAAACATAGTACGTCCGAAGAGTGCTATCCGTTTAGTTCCACTGAATACGCGAGCAATGAATACTTACGGAAAGCCGCACCAAACACTGATCTCAGCAATGTGTTTGCTGCCACAGCACTAGCTGTGTACTGCAGATAAGTGTCAACGATGTAGTTGAGTGAGGGGAAGAAGATCATGTAAATGCCGAAACCAACGAAAGTGATTCCAATAACTCCCCCGATCCAGTGTACATCCTCACCTGAGGTCATGGCAAAGATGAATAGCCCAACCCTATCTTGTCAGAGACAAATCTCTAATGCTGCAAGAATACCCACGGAAAGACAGCCGCTCCAGCAACAAGCAGAGGTAGTCGCATTTCCGGAACTGGCTTGCCATCGTTCTTCCTCAGAGCTTTGTTGTACCGGGGCTGATACCAGATACACGTAGCCAAGCCGAAAAGCACTCCAATGATGACCCCGATGTTTGGCAATGCGGATTGAACCTTTGACCATCCACGCACATCACTGTACTCTACTGGATAAGCCACGAATGTTAAATAAAGAATTCCAAAAGAAAAGGCTGTAAATAGTGCGAAGCACTGACTTATTGGATCCATTGCCAGCATCTTGAGCGGCCTTGAAAAATAGTTCTGCAAGACGTACGAGAACGTCAGAGATTTCCGTTCGAGCTCGGCCACAAACAGCTTATCACCAGTTTCCTCGCGCATCTTCACTGCACGGCGCTGCAGAATGACAGCTGCATATGTCTCACGTATGAAAAGCGCATCAAGAATGCTCATGGTGAGTGCATAAGCACATACCAACCACTCGATCGATCTCCAATTGTACTTGCCAACCATGACCGAGCCTGAACGAATCAGCATTGACTCGTACACGAAACACGTCTAATCACCAACGATAGGGCCGGCGACTGGACCTATAAAGTTGACGCTAGAGAAGATGGCGATAGCCACACCCCGTTGTTCGTTGTTCCACATGTCAGCCATCGCTCCACTCATGATACTGACCCGAAGTCAGCACAGCGTTTATACACAATGACAGAAACTCACGCCAGAGGAGCAGAGGAGAAGAAGCCTCCAAGTGCTCGTCCTACAAAGACCATGGCAGGACCCTTCGCCGTGGCGACCAGGATTTGTGATAAGCCAAATACAACATAGCCGCTGACTAGTGGTCGTTTACGTCCTAGGAATTCTGAAGCAGGCGAGAAAGCTAAGGGACCTAGTTGATCAGTGTTACATTCCCACCTGATTTGACCACGACCGACCGACTGCATACGACAACACTGTTTCATCAGTAAATTGGCCACATAATCAAGGTGTCTACTAACCATATAAAGAAGTCCCAAGTGTAGCTTGCAGAATTGTCAAACCAAACTCCTTCGCGACCTCTTCGTGAGCGGAGGAGTAGACAGAACTAGTAAAAGTGCAACCAAGCGTCGTAAGCGAGAAGAGTGCCGTGATCATTACTTTATAGTAGAATGGCCAATTCATGGGATTCTCTGCATCGTCCTTGGCGAATTGTACCAGCTTCTTGCCATCGTCCAGCAATGGTGTTTCTTCGTCTTCATCGTCTCGAGACATGGCAGGCAATATATAGGGACGAATGCAGCCACTGTAACCCCAAGAGGACTGCGAAGATAGATCAGCGCCCGAGAGAAGCGAACTGTAGGCAAGCTACTGCAAGTGTAGCTACGGAAGCCTCGAGCTTATTGTGCACATATGCATGCCCAGGTGTACATGTATTGTCAGAATAAAAGTGGCCGCCGCGTGAATGTCATGACGTGTGGCGCCAAGCAATTTCGTGGGGTAAGTACGACGGGTACAAGGCACTCTCCAAGTTTAGGTAGCTTCAAGGTTACCTACCGTATTCATGGTGATCGCGTCTCAAGTTCACGGCTGCACTCCACTCGACATTTGTTATGCCACATTCCGTGAGTCATGACAGTATACAACACAACAGTTTTGTGTTTTAAGGACAGGAGTATCCATTGACTGATATGAAGAACGAGATAGATAAGCACAGCTGATTGGCACGAGAGCTCTAATTAGGATAACGACGAGTTGCACAAGACACAAACGGAGGGTCACATCATGGCGACAAATTTTGTGCTTTCGAGAGACGACGGGTCACATACCTTTGATATCACAGAAGTTGTCCCTGTCAAGGATGTCCCTATCAAGGATCGAGGAGAAACTCTACTCGGCCAAGGCCTGAGTGCTCGGATTGAGCTCGAGAGTGATGGTAACATTGTTCCATTGACTAGTGAAGGTGCCGTCGATATACCATGTGCAGACTATCCTCTGCTATTGCTATGCGAAGCGAAAAGTGAAAGCTCTGTGAGGGAGCGATATGATGCCAATCAGGCCGATGCTAGCAAACCCTTTGCCAGCGGTCACTTATTTTGTGGAAGGAGATGTGTTTGACTTTATGCCTTGATGACAACGACTCCTCCGGCGGCCTTGATCTTCTCCTCTGCTCGTCGTGAAACGAAACGTGCTTGAACGATGATTGGAGCATCCGGGATTCTTCCCTTTCCAAGAAGCTTGGTGTATCCGTGAGAGGTGAGGTCGAGGACTGGTGCCTTCTCTCCCAGAGACTTTGACTCTAATTGTTCTCGGACTTCAGGAGTGAAGAGTGAATACAGCTTCTCGAGGTTGATAACATCCCTCTTCTCGCGCAGGTCGTGGAAGTATCGCATACCGATCTTTCCGAAGTAACCAGGATGGTACTTGTCCATGTTGATTCGGTGGTGGTGCTGACCTCCTGCAAGACCTCGACCACCTGGATGCTTTCTGTGCTTACCGACTCGACCGTAACCGGCCGAGACGTGACCTCTGTGCTTTCGTGTGTTGTGCTAAGACGTGTCAACGGGATTCTGCGGTGATACACTTCATGTCTGGAAAGCGATCGGAATTGGGTATACGTACAAGTCTGGTAGGCATATTCAGAGATGTCCTACTTCACTGGGTGCAACCTGTCAACAATGATATAAAATGTAGTGTGGTGAAAAGTTTGGCGGTACCAAAGAGGAGTTTGTGCGCCTGAGGATGTGTAGCTAATTTGTACCCGTCAAGGATCACTTGGACTGCTCCGTAATCCGGTGCCTGGGCACCCTGGGCGTGGATAACAGTCCCTAACGGTATATGCACGTGCGGGCACCGTGTGCTCCTCTCAAATTCTCGCCTTCAACATTGGGAGAGGCACGATCTCTCGTCCTAGATATGAACCACAAATATCATCGTATAGAAGCTCAACCATTCGGACCAGAGACTTCGATCACTCGAACGAGATCCATCAATAACAACAATGGCACCAAAGAAGAACACCAAAGCCGTCAAGGAGGGTATCAACGGAAAGTTGGCTCTGACCATTAAGTCCGGAAAGTATCATCTGGGATACAAGTCTGTGCTTAAGACTCTGAGAAGTGGAAAAGGCAAGTTTTTCATGGAGAGTCCTTTTGTCAGTCTGCAAGCAGAACCTTTTCAGGCCAATACTTCTACATTTCGCACTGCAGTTCAGCTTCTTCCAAGAAGTCTTGTAAGCTTCTTGCATGGATATTTCGCATAGTCAGGAATTCTCTGGCCGGAGGATTTTTGATTGTTCGAGTTTTCAGGCAAGTCAAAACTGCTGGGCGAAGGGTAGTAAGCATTGCTCGAAGAGGTTCTGCTTGTGGAAAGACGAGGACTGTTGCATGCTTACATTACTAACCTCGATAGCCAAGCTCATCATCATCTCGGCGAACACCCCTCCTCTGCGAAAGTCGGAGCTCGAGTACTATGCCATGTTGGCCAAGTGCAACGTCCACCACTACGCTGGCAACAATATTGAGCTCGGAACCGCGTGCGGAAAGCTCTTCCGAGTCGGAACCATGTCCATCGTCGATGGTGGTGACAGTGACATCCTCGCGCAGTAAAATATTGTGTAGATGAATCACTTCACTCCCATTCTCATATCTGCTCGTGCCTTTACACAATAATCTTGCTTATCTAGTCACAGTTTTGATTACACGTACCTGCCCGTGTTATGTGCACTGTGTTGCGTTCTCTTGAGTCTATACAAGATCAGTGCTGTTAGCACTTCAACACTCCAATGAGACCTTGAAGTTGTCGGCCAATATTTTTACTAGTATATACACAAACTACGGATACATTTGCTCATATGCTTCGTCGCTAAATGCTATCTTGTTCTTCAAATATCGTCGTGCACGATGCCGTTTCATACCATGCTCTTCACCTTGTCGCTACCTTGTTTCGGTGGCAAATCACCACGGACCTGCTCTGATACCGCTTTCCACGGAAGATCCGCCAAGAGGTCCGTCTCTTGTATCTCTACCCCGCGCAGGTTTAGACACTGGCCATCAAAGGCAGGAGAGATGTCGAGTTTCTCAGTCTGTTTCAGTGACTTTTCGAGGTCGTAATGTTCAATGTCGTGCGTAAAGTCTGGAGAAAGTCAGCCTCTACCATGCCAAAAACTTCGCCTTCCACATACCTATCAACAATGTCCTTTCAGCAGGTCTCTCTAATGCGTTGATGAAGGTTAGTGCTTCGGGAATGGAAAAGTGGCTAGCGTGCGGTGTTCGTTTCAGAGCATCGAGAATGAGGACGCGACTGCCCTCCACCTTCTTCTTTGTGCTCTCGGGTATGGATGAGGCATCAGAAATGTAGGATATGCTACCAATCTTGAAGCCCAGACAGATGAATGGTGTTCTCGCTTCATCGAAGTAGCAGCCATGCTCCACCTTCAGTGCATCGACTGTGATGCCACAACTCTTCACCCAAAATGGCTTGTCCTCGTCGATGATATGCCAATCGAAAGCAGGAATATCCCCGCCGCCGGTAGCTTTGTCAGAATCAATCATGTACGGAAACATCGCTTTGACCGCATCAAACGTCGTTTGACTGCAGTATATCGGTATAGAGTCCTGGATAAAGCGGCCTAGTGTCCAGCCTCGCAAATCATCAAGACCCAACATGGCGTCTGCATGCGCATGAGTCAGTAGCAGAGCATCAATCTTCCTCAGTCGCGCTCGAGGCCATATCTGTAGCGCCATCTCGAAGAAGGACTTGCCACAGTCTATCAGTATATTCTTTTCATTGCTCAGTGTCAGAAGTGCCGAAGTATTTCGACGACGATTCTTCTGCGTCTCTACATGTAGTGCCGAAGGACAGACTCTGCATCTTGAATCTGGGTTGGTGAGGCAACCGATCGTAGGTACCTGAGACGATGTTCCAGTGCCCAGGAATATCAAGGACTCCACTTGTACATCAGTCTCTTGCAATGACAGTTGATCCATCAAACTCCGGATCAATATATGCCAGACCCTTGCTTGATGTTATGTATCTATCGCAAGAAAGTGCCGGCTCTAGTCATCAACGCACAGAGCACTCAGGAGATGCAGATGCGAACACAAAACCGATCTTCACGTCACCGGAAACCGAGATTTAGCTTTCCGACTCCCCGACAAACAACCGAAGACGGCCCGCGATTACATTCAAACCTCGCGCCGGCTTTTGTACGGTAACCTGGAACTCGTGACGTACAGCGAGATGCCGCGAATCACAATACTCGATCGTCCTTCAGCAGCACTTTGCCTGTCTGGTCTGGCTGATCGTGTACATCCTGCTACTACGCGATTCAAAGTCGACTCGCCGGACGAGTGCTAAGGAGGAGGAAAAACATGCTGGACGGGAGGTTGAAGAGTCTGCCCTTCTTCGCAGCATCGGTGCTCACTTTACCCATCAGTGTATTTGTCTACATTGTCACTTCGATCTTGTCCATACTCACACGTGGTGAACGTCCAAAGTCTACTGGCCTGACAATCTTGGTCTCTGGTGGTCGTACGACAAAGGCACTGGTTCATGCTCGTCAATTCCACCGTGCCGGCCACAGAGTCATCTTGGTCGAGGAGAAGAGCCACTGGTTTTGTGCCACACGGTACTCCAATTGTGTCGATCGTTTCTACAGCCTTCCAGACCCTCTTCAATCACAATCAGCGTATACAGCGGCCTTGCTGAAGATTGTGCTCAAGGAACGTGTTGACATATTTGTGCCTTGCTGCGGAGTGGCCACAACGATCTGTGATGGAATTGCGAAGGCTGAGCTGCAGAAGCATTGCACCGTCTTGCAGTTCGACGAACAACTCGGCAGGAGGCTGGATAAGAAGGACGCTTTTATGGCCTTGTGTACGGAACACGGTCTCGACATTCCCAAAACCATTACCGTCTACTCTCCACAAGATGTGATGGAGCATGATTTTGCAAACGATACAAGGAAGCGTACATACATCATGAAATGCATCGGAGTCGATGATCGTACTCGCAATGACCTCACACAGTACCCGTACGAGCCACGAGCAAAGATGCATGCACATCTACAGAGTCTAAACATCACTCCGGAGAATCCATACATCTTACAAGAGTTCTTGAATGGCAAAGAGTACTGCTGTCAGTCGATGGCTTACAAGGGTGTCCTACGAACATTCTCGGCATGCGCAAGCAGCGACGTCCTGATGAATTACAAGCACATTCCACCACTACCGCCCAATGATCCAACCTCCACTCCCGACACCATCATCTCATATCAAATGTTGAGCTTTGCAACCAAGTTTGCGGCCAAGATGAATCTCACCGGACCCATCGCCTTTGACTTTATCACCACATCTGATGGTCGTCTTCTACCGATCGAGGCGAATCCAAGGACACATACGGCAAACACCAACTTTTATGGATCTCGCGGATACGCCATGGCATACACCAAACTGGCACACGACAGCAATCAAGTATTCAACTGGCCCATTCTGCCCAACTTTGACACCAGACCGACCTACTGGATCGGACACGAACTCTTCAACCTGATCTTTCCCTTCCTCACCACAAAGCCGGTCGGTTTCAAGGAGTTTGTCGATCGTCTGTGGAATGAACGCGAAGCGGAATGGGATCTACATGACCCTCTGCCATTCCTTACTCTCTACCATTGGCAATGGCTGCTCGTCTTTTTATGGTGAGATTCCCGGAATCAGATTGAATACTTGATTGATGCTAATTCATCCTTAGGGACGGTCTCATCAAGGGCAAGCGATGGAGTCGCATGAATGCCAGCACAGGAAAGGTTTTTTGGAAGGACAACTCGCACTAATCCACCTCTCTCTTGCATATACCACTTGCATGCATACGTTATACACTATAGATTGCATAGATTTCCCCGATACACATAAAATATTGCATGGTCGTTCTAAAGCAATGTGATATTGATTCTCGGTGGAAACTCTGCTTCTTTGTCGCTAGATTGCCTCAAGGGTTTGTACACCTTAAAAAGCATATGTTTGATACTGGATGAATATTTATACCATGGTATGATTCCAAATATATAGAAAGCAAGGGTCGTGTAGCGTAGCGCAAACACGTGCTTTCAGAGGCGTAACACGGGAAAGGGAAGCTGAATCGAGAGTCTAATCACCACTACAGTCCACGCTGCTGTAGTAGCTGTAATTTGTCTGTTAAAACGTGAATAACATCTATATAGTCGTAGGCAACACTATTATAACTAGGGGAAAGGGACAGCGATGATCCTGGAAGATGCAGAGAATCCTGTTAGCTTTGAAACACTCTAGATGAAGTCACCGCGTGTAGCGCGGGAAGAGCGGGTAGTAGTGAAAAGCCAACAAAATAGTCCTTTCGTATTTGTCGTTTTTCGAGAAGATCTGGGGGCGGCTCCATCTCTACATTACCCCGATCCAATATTGGCGGGAGTCATCTCGGCGGCTGCAGCAGTAAGAAGCTAGAAGATGTGCAGGAAGGGCAATAAAGGTCACAGTTGACACATTGCGCAGTCTTTTCATCGAGGTGATCGGTGTCGCAAGCACAAAAACAATCAGTGTCGACGCGAGTCAGTCAAAAATGGCGTCAGTCGTGTCTGTGAACTTGTCTAAAATTCACGAATTCAGCAAGCATCCGGCGCAAGGTATCATACTGCTCAAAGGTCTCGGAGTCAAAGGTGACTGTCACATGGGCGAGACGGTGCAACACCTGTCTCGTATGACGGTCTTTCCTGATGCGCCAAACCTGCGGCAGGTACATCTGATTCAATCGGAGCTGTTTGAGGAAACTGCCATGGATGTCCGGCCGGGAGACATGGGGGAGAATGTCACGACCAAGGGCATTGATTTGCTCGGCCTCGGTGCCGGTGACAGATTGATCTTTCATGGTCCGGACAACGAGCCGCGTGCCTCCATCACAATCACCGGACTCAGGAATCCGTGTACGCAAATTGACAAGTTCAAGGACGGGTTGCGAGAAAAGTGCGTGGTGCGGGAGTTGGGTACCAGGAGAATCGTGACTCGAAAGAGCGGTATCATGGCCGTCGTCGATGAGGACGGGTTCATCGGGGTTGGCGATACAATAGTTGTTCAACCAGCGGAGACACACGTCGATCTGAAAGTCGTCTAATTCGCGGATTCAGCCTCAAACATCCATGATATGACTGTGATATTTGTCGTTTGAAGGTCGATCGGAGTTTTCACGGTTGAAAGCTTGAGATACACAGAGTGCTTTCACAAATCCACGTATAGTCGATGTCGTATGCATGGTCTGAGCACATTTGGAGATAGTTGTTCCTAATAGATCTCTAGTGTGCTGCCGGTGAAGCTGACTTCGCCTTCTCCTCTTCCTCCTTGATAAAATTCCTACAACTCAATCAGAAAGCCATCAGATTCGTGCGCTGCTGACTTACAGGATGAATGACTCCTCCTCGGAACCAGATGCTTCGATTGGTGGTGTCTCATTCTTCAATTGCTCTAGTATAGTCTTAGTCACTTTCTTAAAGTCTCTGTAGTCTCCCTTTGTACCTGTTTTGGCCTTTGGCGATCCTGACATGGCATAGCCTACACCTCCAAAGAAAGTGGTCAGGGTAGCAATGGACAGCCATTCAGCGCTGTGCTAGTCAATGGAAGAACATTTGATGCCTGTTTTCGCGATGCCGTACCCAATCTTTCGACCCGCAATAACGTAGGACATGTCTTGAATGTGTATAGGGACTATCTTCAGGCAATAAGTTGACGGAATGAGAGCTAATAACTTCTGCGAATACGCTTGCAATTGGTTGCAAGTGCACTCACGACTCGATGTGGTAGAATCTCGGCTAAAAAATCCTGGCTGGCACGAAACTTTGGAGGAGCCATCCACGACATGAATTGATGCTCAACGTGCAATGATTCTCTTGGATATTTGTGCACAAGCAAGTTCTCGCAGTGATTACAACATAGAAGGATTATGATCTGTCGCTCGAGACTACTAAATGGTGGTCTGACGAAGTGCACTAGATCCTTCACACTCGCTCGGCAATGTCGAGAACCCGAGACGACACCGAATCTGGTCAGTTCAGAACGATTCAATTCCATTCCACCCGATTCAGCGGTTCCAGGGAGTCCGGTCCCGCCCCCATCAGGACCATATGACCCTTCTGTCAGCTATACGTATAGACCAGCAAGCGCATCATATTTTACTGGTAATTCTGTCTACAACGACAATCTACTCAAGCTCGAAGCTCTGCAGAGGAAGTATTCCAAATTGCCCGAATTACCGCTGGGGCAATATCCCAAAACGTATTGGAGGACGATAGAGCAGTATAGAGAAATTGACACAACGTCTCATGTGCGTCCCACGGATCACAAACGACTGCTCAATATCTTGAACAAATTAAATCGTATCGATCGAGACTACATGCCCGACGAGGTTGAGGAAATTATGCTCTATTACACACGAGAGAGGTTGGGCGTCGATCCGATCAGAAAGGAATTGAGACCGGATCACCTGGGACGATCGTTTGGTGTTGGTCGTCGAAAAGAATCCGTTTCGCGCGTGTGGGTTGTGCCTGGTTCTGGTGAGCTATTCATCAATGGGCGTACCTTGCCAAGCTATTGCGCTCGTCTGCATGATCGGGAGCAGGTTCTCCTGCCCTTGAGTGTGACTGACCGTGTCTCCAAGTACAATGTCTGGGCTTACGTTGACGGCGGTGGCACTACTGGTCAAGCTGAGGCTATCAAGCTGGGTCTTGCCAAAGCTATGGTCATTCAAGAACCAGACTTGAAGAAGGATCTTCGGACAGCTGGTTGCATCACCGCGGACAAGAGAAGAGTGGAGCGAAAGAAGACCGGAAAGCCTAAGGCTAGGAAGAGCTTCACATGGGTGAAGCGATAGAAATGTCTAGTCTCTTTCTGCGACGATGACACTCTCAGCAATAGTTTTAGCGAGCATAGGCTTGGAAATGTATATAATCATCATCTGTACTCAAAAATGTGTGCACACGCAGCATTCTTCTACTTTGCGAGTAGCAACACACCTTGTCACCGTGTCCGGCAAATCCTCCCGCAAAGGCAACCAATCCCCACAAAATACGAATTCGGAAGGTGAAGGACGTCACTATGGCTAGCACCCGCCGAAACTACTTTATATGCTTTCATTCGCCGATACACACTGCCTTCATCTTCAATAGATGCTCTTTCCACTAGTGGGAGCGCTTTTGTGCTCTCATGCGTACGCGGCACAGATTCCTTTCGAGTCCCTATCGCACACAGAGGGGTACAAATTCGATCCTCTGCTCCATCTACCGGGGATAAGTCCATACTTTGATGCTGTAGGCAGTGGACTGTCGCACGAAGCTCCTGTAGATTGCAAAGTTACCGCTGCTTCATATTTGATACGGCATGCGGCGATCTATGCGAACGATGACGACTATGAAAAGTACATCGAGCCCTTTCTGACAAAGCTGGACCAATCTGGTGGGAAAGGGTTCCACGGAACCTTTGCCTTCTTGAAGAAGTGGAAGACACCGATCGATGACCCCAAGAAACAACTGGAAAAAATCACACCTCAAGGGATCAAAGACGCCAAGAAAGTTGGCAAGCATTTGTTTAGTCGATATCCTCGGCTCGTGCCGACAGTCAAGCACATTTATGCAGATAAAAAGTCCAGGACACAAGACACGGCGGCGGCACTAGCAGAGGCATTTCCACAATCGGTAGAGGTGAAGGTCATCTCTTCCGAGGCCTCCTTTCACGCACAGATACCTCACAAGTACTGTGACGCTTTCACCAAGGCGCCAGGTGACAAGGAGCTCGCGCAATTCATCGACCACTACACTCTTCCAATCATTCGCCGAATAGGCGAGTTGTTTCCTTTTACGTTAGAACCATATGATATCATTGGGATGCAACAATTATGTGGCTACGAGTCCGCCATCAATGGCAAGGTCAGCAAATTTTGTCCGGCATTCACGGATGACGAGTGGATGTCATATGAGTATGCGTGGGATCTCAAGTACTCCTTCATGGTCGGGCACGGGAACCCACTGTCGCCGTACCTGGGCTTCCCCTGGCTGAACGTCACTTCGGCCCTCTTTTCCAAGTTTCATGAGCCGTCCCATCACGGCCCTGATGGAGGAGATGCGGAGTCGGCCATTCCGAATGACGACGGCCAGCGCTTCTTCCTGTCGACGACCCACCGGGAAGTCGTGCCTTTCATCGCGACCGCGCTGGGCCTCTTCAATTCCTCGAGCAGTGCGGTGGAGGAGTTCCCACTCGACCGCATCAACTGGTCGCGCAGTTGGCGTATGGCGGAACTGATCCCCTTCCTGGGCCACATTGGCATCGAAAAGGTCACCTGTCGTCGTCCGGGTCTGCATCAGCAGGACTCTGACGCCCCCCACAGGGGACTCGAGAGGCAGCAGCAGCACCATGAAGAGGAGTATGTTCGGATCATCGCCAATAGTGCGCCACGACCGATTCCCGCGTGTCAGAGTGGACCCGGTGCCAGTTGTCCGGTGCATGAATTTACGGATCTCGTGGACGCCGGAATGCGTGAATATGGCGACTTTCATGGCGTGTGTGATGTCAAGACGGACTAATGGCAAGGCAGATATATGGATTTATGGCATTTATTTGTGGAAGGAGGTCCATCTAGTGGATCAGTTTGTGCAAGGTTCATCCTGTGGTTTGTTTTGTGGTAGAAAGAGAATGTGATGGGTCAAGGATTGTACTTCATATCATCCGGCGCGACAATGAGAGCAAGATAAGCACATAGAGCAAGATATAAGAGTATAGATGAGATATGACCAAGTCCTTTAGTTTCCAGAAGAGCAAGAATGATGCATGCGAGAGTAAGCTAACTTATTGCAGAGATGTACAGATGATGACTGAAGAGCTATTGCATTAAATCAGGACATGCATGAATGGAATGAAAGTCGGAGGGATGAGGCGCGAGGACAGGATTGTGAAATGGATGATGAACGAATGAACTAACTGCATCCACCACAACTATTCGTCTTTTTGGCCTGTCGAGCAAACAACTTGCTCTGCGTACTCAACTGGTCGGAACGGGCGACTAGATCATCGAGCTTCTCGCCGCGCTGCAGAACGGAATCGATGGTCTTGTGGAGGACAATCTTGGTCTCGTCGAGTTCCTGCTGCACGCGCATGATGGTGTCGGCCTGTTTCGGGTCCTGGTACTTGAGGATATAGGTGTCGAGTTCCGGCATGCTGAGTTTGGGCGTGCCCATGGCCCATTTGCTGCGCGGGTGTTTGGCGAGAAACTCGTCTAGGACTTTATTGAGGAGGGTAAAGGCGACACGTTGCGGGTAATCGCCGTCCGCTATGATGACGCCGCAGATGCCCTCTGTCCTTGCGTAGACGTGAAATTTCTGACCCTTCTCCTCAATCGTCTGTCGCAGACCGGCTTTCGTGCCCTCTGCCACCTTGCCGGAGGTGAAGGTCATGAATTCTTGAGCGGTGGAACGGGTGAGCCAGGGAAAGGAGGAGAGGTCGCTCGCATGACTGATTTCGTGTGCGGGTTTGGTGTCATTCCTCAAGATCGAGATGGAGTATAGCTTGACCATCCCAGAGAACTGCTGATAGCGTGATTATTAGGTTTCTAAGAAGGGAAAAAGGCGTATGGATAGAATTGTCGAGAGCGACTTGCACGAATAGCTTGGATCAAGTCGTTGACCACGACAAAGACACTACTTGTCTACAGCAGGTGCAAGGACGTATAGCAAGAGGAGCATGACGAAGTGCGGGCGGCATGTGAAGGCTGGAGAGACGAGGTAGCCGAGCCTGCGCAGCAGTTGCCACGAAGGATCTCAGCACAGACTGATCTGGTGCTGATCTGATCGCTATCGTGATCACCTAACTGCTGCTGCTACTGCTGCTGCTGCTGCTGCTGCTGCTGCTGCTGCTGCTGCCAGTCTTCTTCCCATCACCAGCATTTCCCTACCCTCCCAGGTCTTGCCTAAGCTGCGAAGTCAACTCACCATTATCTTGACGACGATGAAATCATGACTGGTCCCGTGAGTGTCCCTCGTGTGTCGCGGTCTATCAGTCCAAGCTCTTACAAAGCTAGATTTTCACGGCTCTTGCAGTTTCAATTAAGCCCTTGCACGATGTCCTGCGCTGCATCAACTTCAAGCCTCAAGCTCTCGTTAGAATTTCGGAGGATGGACTCAGAGTTTCAGTGGAAGAGTCACGCTCCCTGCAAGGTATGACTGTGTCCAAGACATACTAGACACCTCGATTGATTACTCGTAGCGCATGCATTCCTGGAGTGCAACCTATTCTCCACCTACAAGTTCAGCCACGAGACGGAGCTGGTCTCCTTCAGCATCTCCCTGGCTGCTTTGATGGAACTACTAGCAATCTACAACCCTGTCAAGGAGCAGAGTGCTTTCGGACAGTCTACCAACGTCTTGCGCATGGGTGGTACTTTGCGTCTGACGTACGCCGAGTATGGCGGCAGTCTCGATATGATTCTGGAAGAGAATGGGGTCGTGACGACGTGTAGTCTTACAACCTACGAGCCGGACGACTTGTCTCACATTGAGCTGGAGCCCGAGCCGGCGCCGAACAAACTAATCATGCGTGCTGAATGGTTGTCTGACGCAATCTCTGAGCTCGACGGCAGTGGTGGCGATGTCCTGACCATTAGACAATCCCCGAATCGTCCCTTTTTCCGTTTGTCTGTCAAGGGTCTACTTGGCTCAGCTCAGATGGACTATCCCAATGATCGGTCAGTGATTGAGACCTTTCAGTGCCGCATGGACGTCAAGAATTCATACAAATTCAGCATGATTAGAACGAGTCTCAAGGCCATGGCAGCCGCCGAAAAGGTCAGTATGCGAACTGACGATCTTGGCACGATAGCCCTGCAATTCATGATTGGAGTAGGCGAAGGACGCTATAGCTTTGTCGAGTTCAAGGCACTTGCGCTTTCGGAAGATGATGACGACGACCGTGCTCAGGCGGCTTATGAAGACGATGGAGAAGCACCAGATCACACAAACGGCGCTGACCAGACGATCGACTTTTGAGGTAGCAATGAAGCTTATATGGTACACTATGTAGAGGAATCCGTTCCGGAGCCTGTCAGCCTGTTCAGGGTTGCGGCGAACTCGGTGCATACTCTCTGCACACCTCGGAATCTGCCCATCTGCACGAGACACTCTCGCAATAAGTCTCGCTTGTCCAGGCCCATTACATTGGGTATCCAGTCGCTGCTAGGCGGGTTGACACTTGTCATGGGTCCAATCAACTCCCTACAAAGCTCTTCGACTCTCAACGCCATGCCTTCTTCCGCAATCTTTTGCGCATACATGAGCAGCACCGTCTGGTATTCACTCTTGGAATCGAGCATCTTGGCTGCCGCGAGTCGATTTTCGAGGTGACCAATGCTAACTGTCGTCTCAAGATTTTCGAATCCCTCCTTCATTAAGGCTTGTTTGACCACACGACTGAAGACGCGACCCTTGCCCTGTCTCATGACTTCGTCATTTGTCCGGCGCTCAATCAGGTCAATGATACCTGGAGGGAAGCCATTGCGAGAGATGAGCCCCGAAGCATCCCAATATAAAGACGAGATGGCCCACCATCCTTCGGAGACCTTCAACCAGGTCTGCATATCTGCATGATAGATAAAGCCATCACCGTTGGACAGCGTCACAATAGGCACACCTTGCGATGTGATGCTAGCCTGGGTTACACTAGATGTACGGCGAATCTTGTCCACTATGGAGGATGCAGCGTCTAGTGCGGGTGCTAGAGACACAGGAGAAAAAGGCGAGCGCTGCTGTTTGAGGTTCCAGACGTGCAGGATGCCAACTGAACTGATCACCATGAGATAATCATCGCGAGCCTCGAGGAAGACCGGTATGGCCTCGACCACAATCTGGGACATGTACCTCCTGCCTGACGGCGTCCAAATAATGATTCCGCCGTCCTCGCATGCGGCGGCGACAAAGGACGAGGTGCCGATGAGTAGCACGACAGCGGTTCGGAGGTAATCCACCCATTCAATCGTCGTTCCACGCATGAAGGTCACCTTGGTCGGATCGTGCGCATTTGCTGCGTTGTAGGCCTCAATAACGTACGGTCTACCGGTCGTCTGGTTGTGACTGATGAATGACTTTACCTGTGGCGTGCCCAAGCGGATTTGAGAAACGGTGGTGGCTGGAGCGACGACTGCAGGTCGCATGAACTCTGGTGTTTCCGTGGTCGCCCCATTCGTCGTGGGTGTCCTCTTGTTCGCCGGTGTGTCCGCATGGTCATCTTCTGCAGGTCTCTTATTGCCAATGATGAGTGACGGGATGCCGCCTCGGGGAAGAGCCTGGCTCGGCTGAGAAATATCCAGTGTTTGTGATGGGCCGCTCGTTGTCGTGGCCGCGGGTCGCGAGAGTACCTGAGGCTGGGAGGGTCCGGAGGAGATCAATTGCGGCTGTATCCGCTTTTTCCCATTGACCATGGTCACTTTCTGTACGTACGGTTTAGGAGTCGTCGTACCAGCAGCAGAAGTGTTTGAGCCCAGGCCAATGTCGGGATTGTTCGAATCTGTTGTGCCCGTTTGTCTAGGGGCCGTAATGGAACTTGCGTTGGCAGGATTGCTTTCTCGCGCGGTTTCAGAAATCGTTGCAGGCTCTATGGACTTTGCAGATGCGTCTTGCATTTCCTGATCGATTGTTTGTTGTGGACCAATATCGCCATCTTGGCTCGGTACGCCGTTTGATTCATTTACAGTGGCATCGACATCGCCCATGAGATCTGCGATTCGGCCTTTTCTATGCTCTTCCGTTTCACGACGACTGATGTCTTCCAGCCGCAACTGCTCGATACTCTCGGGCATGACTGCTCCGTGACGGCCGGCTCCGTACTTGCTGAGGGCTTCCTCGTTGGCGTCACGGCCGAGCGCCTTGCCGAATTCGTGTTCTTCGAAGCGCAGGACGGTGAGGGTGCCGTCAAAGGAACAGACAAAGAGGCCGAGTCCGTTCGGTGTCCATGAAAGGTCGGAGATACCCTGTTCGGCAATGTCGCTGGACGTGGCGATAGGTCTCGTCTGTACCGTGTTCCAGATGGAGAGCACGCGGTCGAGGCCGGCGCAGGCGACGATTGTGATTTGGACGTCGTCTCGGGTGAAGATGACGGGGTTGAATTTGACGACTTCCACGGCACCTTCGTGACCGATTAGATTGATGTCACTTTCCCAGGTACCTCTGTTTATTATTGATATTGCGGGTACCAATCCGTTCATTGAATTGGCCGCGGCTATATTGTCGCCGTCCGGAGACCACGAAGGTCTCCTGAAGTAGGTGGAGATTGGTGAATTTTCAAAGGGCCCGCTGATGACTGCTTCGCACAGTAGATCACTGGTCCGCCATACTTTGATTGTGCGGTCGTCGGAGGCAGTTACAAAGTACTTGCCGGCGGGATCAAAGGTAATGCCTTTGACTGATGACGCATGAGCTGTGATCTCCTTCTTCTTCTCGAAGGTTGTGCCAGACCAGACAAAGACTGTCGAGTCAACTCCAGCACTCACGAGAAGTGCGGAATCATGCGACCAAGCCAGATCCATGATGTCGCCTTGGTGTCCGACCAGGCGACGATGTACCTTCCAGACCTCCTTGACCTCCTCTTGTTCACCGTATGAGCGCTTCTGGATGGAAGCGCCTTCCTCCTTCTCCCATATGATGAGCAACTTGTCGTCCGAGCCACTCGCCAGCCAGCGTCCGTTGGGACTGAATCTGACGCAGAGCACGCTGCCCGTGTGTGCAGGCATCGTGGCCAGGAGTCCACTTTCATTGACGTCGTTAGATGCATCGAGACACTTGGCGACTTCCCAGATTCGAACCTTGCCGTCCAAGCCGCCAGACACCAGACGAACACCATCGCTTGAGACATCTAGCGAGTAAATGGCTTGCCGTGTTTCGTTCTCTGCAAAATGTCCGAGCCAAGAAGGCCGCAGCAGTAACATGTTGTCGAAGGTCGCTTTTCGGAGAGCACCAGCCTTACCACTTCACCACTACTTGACTATGGCACGGACATTGGTGACCTTGGATAGTGAAGAGCTCGCAAGCTGTATCAGCAGCTCATCACCCAGAGCTCAGTGCTTCAGAAGGGCACGAGACAGTCCGTGCAGACTGTCTATGGAATATAAACTATAATCGCCTCGAAAGCGCGGGTGTCCTTGAAGAAGAGTGGAGTTGAACACAAATTCGCGACGGGACGCTCGCACGCTCGGTCGCTGCAGGAGCTCTCAACCACAGATTGACAGCGTGGAGACGCTTTCTGCTGGTCTCCACGTCTCTTTCAAGTTGCAACGACAGACTTCTTTGACCCTTCAGCCTCTGTCTGGCGGTATTTCATTCGTAAGCATCGCGCGGAATATTGCTCAGAAGTGTCAACAAGTTTTGTACAACCAAAGTCCCAACGACAAGTAACGATAAAGGAGTATCTGGCAATACATCACGCAAGGAATGAGCAACAGAATGAATCCGTTCGCACCTGCCCCCAAGACGAGGACACCACTGCCGCCAGCACAGCAACATCCTCCTCCGCCATCTAGGAGTGCAAACAGTAGCTATGCAAGGTACAACGACGACATGTCTACTGGCAAGGTTTGTAGAGTTGAAGGATTGCCGAATAGAGACAACTCGCTGGCACTGCGAAACGTCTTCTGTGTCAATGCGCGTGATTTCCCGAATGCAGGGTACCTCTTAGTCAATGACACTTATGCTATGGCGTGTATTACTCATGAAGCAATTGCTCCGGGCGTGATTGGCGTTGGTGGCATACAGAGAGAGTGGTGCCGCCTAGCTCTGAACGACCAGGTCTCCGTGTCAGCCTGGGACCCATTTGATTCTAGAGCTGGTGAGAAGCATCCATACCTGGGTGCTTTGAATCTTGAAGTTGGGTTTTACCAGAAGGGCAAACAGTCACCGGAGCAATACGACCCTGAGAAACTACAAGCACTGTTATGCAGGCTCTTCGATTCGCAGCCATTCGCACCCGGACAGTTGCTCATTTTCGACTTGCAGTCGTTCATCATTCGAGCACAAGTCAAATCAGTCAACTTGACTGACATGACATTCGATAGTCAAGAGAATGCCGCCACAGAAAACCAGCTGAGCAGGGGAATCTTGACGAAAGAAACTCAGATTGAGTTCTTCAAGTCGCCGGTGAATCCTCTCAATCTCAAGGCTTCTGCCAGGCGCGCACCTGCCAATGCCATCATGCAACCTTCATTCAAGTTCGAGGATATGGGTATTGGTGGGCTTGACACGGAATTCAGTTCCATATTTCGTCGTGCCTTCGCATCGCGAATCCTGCCACCCGGAATTGTTGACCGCATGGGTCTGCAGCACGTCAAGGGAATTCTGATGTTTGGTCCACCGGGAACCGGTAAGACACTCATGGCACGCCAAATTGGCAAAATGCTCAACGCCAACGAGCCGAAAATTGTGAATGGTCCAGAGATTTTAAACAAGTTTGTGGGACAATCAGAAGAAAACATACGAAAGCTCTTTGCAGATGCAGAGAAAGAGTACAAGGAAAAAGGCGACGAGAGTTCCTTGCACATTATCATCTTTGACGAACTGGATGCGATATGTAAGCAGCGTGGTTCTACAGGTGGTGGCACTGGCGTTGGCGACTCTGTCGTCAATCAGTTATTGTCAAAAATGGACGGAGTGGACCAGCTCAACAATGTTCTCATCATCGGAATGACTAATCGATTGGACATGATTGATGAGGCTCTGTTGAGACCAGGTCGTCTTGAGGTTCATGTGGAAATCAATCTGCCGGACATGCATGGTCGCACACAAATTCTCAAGATTCATACTGGACACATGCGGAAGTCGGGTTCACTTGGATCCGACGTAGATATCGACGAACTTGCTAGCCTGACCAAGAACTTTTCTGGTGCTGAACTCAATGGTTTGGTCAGGAGTGCATCGTCCTTTGCAATGAATTCATATGTGAAGGGCGGCACTGTTGCGGCTTTCGATAAAGGGATCGAGGACATTCAGATTCATCGTATTGATTTCATGCACGCCCTCGAAGAAGTTCGTCCAGCGTTTGGTGTGTCGGAAGAAGAGCTTGAAAGTGTTGTCCAGTCTGGCATCATCCACTTTTCCAGTGGCATCAGCGACATTCTCAGGGAAGGACAGCTCTTTGTCAGTCAGGTGAGGCAATCCGAGCGTACTCCTTTAGTCAGTGTGCTGCTATATGGGCCTCCAGGTGCTGGAAAGAGCGCCTTGGCTGCGACAACAGCCATGGCATCCGACTTTGGCTTCATCAAATTGGTCTCTCCGGAATCAATGATTGGCATGAGTGAGGCTCAGAAGGTGAATGCTCTGAACAAGGTCTTTACAGACTCAAACAAGAGTCAACTGAGTTGCATTGTGGTAGACAACATTGAACGCCTGATTGAGTGGGTGCCTATCGGGCCTCGCTTCTCGAATGCAGTCTTGCAGGCCTTGATGGTGCTGTTACAGCGCAAGCCACCGAAGGGTCGTCGTCTCTTAGTGTTAGCCACTACTTCGGAGCGCACGATCTGTAATCAACTCGGATTCACCAACATCTTTGACGCCGAGGTCCCCATCCCTGAAGTCGCTGACCTGCAACAACTGGAGAGCCTGGTGGTGGAGCTGGATCTCTTCCAGGACAGGAACCAGATACGGTCTGTGCTGAAGAACATTCACGAGCTGACCGGATCCTCCCTGGTCGGAGTGGGAGTAAAGCGTGTGTTGACGATCGGAGAGGCAGCCAGGCAGGACGAGGACGTGGCCGGCAGGTTTGTGGATCTCATGGCAAAGGCAATCTCAGAGAACGGTGCGTGATCCGACCTTTGCGTCCGGGAACGGTTGTGTATGCATGGGCAAGGCGTGGTCAGCAATGATGGCATCAGTTGTATAGAATAGGGCATGTAGATAACAGGAAAAGGCTTTCATTCGATTGTGATATTCCAGCTGTAGCGTATACATGATGAAGAGTCGTTACGAGCTCATTAACCAACCTTCGTGAATGGCTGCCTTTTCCCCTTTGAGCTGCTGCACGAAACCGAGATCACGTGGAGCGCAGTGTGGCCCAATGGTGAGGTGAATATTAATCCCCATCCATCCATCCATCCAGACCATCCAACCCGCACCAGTCTCTGCCCAGTCAAGCCCTCTTCGTTTCTAGACCCGCAAAGCTACCGTAACTACTGCCGAGCCCAATCCACCACTTTCTCGCGCGCGCGCGCTTAACATCAGACCACTGCCAGTCCTCTCCTTTGCCCTCTTGCTCTTCTCTTGTGCCATACTTTGCCCTTCGAGCTTGCGTCCTCGATCCTTGCACTCCTATCCAGCAGTCTTCCAGTCGCTCTCTTGGTCCTGTGCTGCCTTTCCACTTGCTCAAAGCATCTGAATCGACCTCTTCGTTGACTCTTTCCCTCCTCTTTCGTTGCCAGCCAAACAAACAAGCTCGTCAGGAGAACAGACCACATTGTTCAGTCTTGACGGAAGCATCATGTCGAACATTGGAATCAAGGCTATTCAAATTCACTTTCCCAATCAATGCATATCCCAGGCTGACCTCGAAAAACACGATGGAGTTGCTGCTGGAAAGTACACCATCGGACTTGGACAGACAGAGATGGGCTTTTGTGATGATCGGGAGGACATCTATTCGATGTGTCTGACTTCCCTCTCTCAGCTCATCAAGAACTACAACATCGATACCAAGAACATTGGTAGATTGGAGGTCGGTACCGAGACTTTGATCGATAAATCGAAATCCGTCAAATCCGTTCTCATGCAACTCTTCCAGGGCAATCACGATATTGAAGGTGTCGACACCGTTAATGCCTGTTATGGAGGAACCAATGCGCTCTTCAATGCCTACAACTGGGTCAGCTCTGCGGATTGGGATGGACGAGATGCGATTGTGGTGTGTGGAGACATTGCTCTCTATGCAAAGGGTGCTGCACGACCGACAGGCGGTGCCGGTTCGGTCGCCATGCTCATTGGCAAGGACGCCCCAATCGCTCTTGATGCAGGTTTACGAGCTACATACATGGACCACGTCTATGACTTTTACAAGCCTGACTTTACCTCGGAGTATCCGGTCGTCTTTGGTCAGTACTCTGTAGGATGCTATACCAACGCAAGCGATGAAACCTACAGTCTCTACCAGAAAAAGTTCAACAAGAAGCACGCGACCAACGGCACGTCAGAACACAAGACCATTCCCTTAGACAGATTTGACTATGTCATTGCCCACTCCCCAACCACAAAGACGGTGCAAAAAGCCTATGGCAGGATGATGTACAATGATTACCTGCAAGATCCTTCCAATGCGGAGTTCTCATCCATCGGGGATGCCTATAGCCTCGAAAAGGTGTCGCACGAGGCCTCCTTGAGCGACAAGGCACTCGAGAAAGCCTTTGTCACCCTGTCGAAGAGCAGATATAATCAGCGTGTGGCCCCGGGTGTACAAGCTTCTACTCACATCGGCAACATGTATACCGCATCACTCTACGGAGGACTGGTCAGTCTTCTCACCAACGTTGGCAGCGACGCACTCCAGGGCAAGCGGATCGGTGCTTACTCGTACGGTTCTGGGCTTGCCGCCTCCATCTTCTCCTTCACCGTGCGTGGAGATGTCTCAAACATCATCAAGATCTGTGACCTCAAGAGCAAACTCGAGAATCGTGCCGTTCTCAGTGCAGTACAATACGAGGAATTCATTGCTCTACGCGAAAAGGCGCATCTCAACAAGGACTTTGAGCCGAAAGGAGAGATTAAGAACCTCAGTCCTGGTACATACTATCTGACCAAGGTCGATGACATGTACCGTCGCTCGTACGACGTCAAGGCATAAGGATGGGGCACCAAAAATTTCACCAAGATTCCACTCGTTCCGGGTATTGTTTAGACTTTTTGCATTAATTCGTTGCTATGCATGGGTCTCCTGGTCGCATTAAGATCTGAGAGCATCATACCCGTCATAAGCTATTATTTGCATATATCTACTATTCATGATCAACATGGCATCAGTCTTTTGCTCTGATCCTGTCTTGTCGTTGTAAATTGAGCACTCGAATGTGGACGATATAGCTGATGTGTCGTTTGGCAAAATTTGAATCGTCGCGTCGCGTGCTTACAATGTCGGAGATTCCGCGTCCTTCTTTTGCTCCACAACCAAATTTATCACCAGCATCGCGATGGATCGTACTTCATCCCATTGTCTCTACATTCAAAACCACCAAATCTAAGCATCGATTCGACTTGACAAATTCGGAGGTATGGCGACGGTCTTGCCTCAGGGAACGCAGAGTCAACTCAGTCTGCCGGCACCAATCAAGCACGGCAAATTACAACAGCTGGCATCGACGCGCGATCCACTGCAGGAACACTACGCGGCGTGTCTAGAGAGCTTGGCATTTGCGGGCGAATGCGAGGCGAGCTACCTTTGTGGTCCGACCTCCTCGTCGCAGTTGCAGTCGCAGTCGGGAGGACTGGATCGCTTGGAAGATGCGGTGAGGGAATTACTGGATAGCATGCACGATGGCGAAAGTATGCGTGCGTCACTGCAGGATTTAAGTAGGGAACACGAGGGCGGAGTGGTGTATACCGCCGATACGGGACAGAGTCTCCTTGAACGGACCGAGGTGCGCAAGAATCAGTATCGCGACCTGGACCCGGCGCAGCGGTACGGCCGCGACCAGGGGTACGAAGGGTACAAGAGGCGCGTTTTCGGGGTACAGTTTCCCGAGGATGAGTATCCCGGCACCGCGTCCTTCTTCGCCCCGACCCCAACAGGTAAGAGGCGACGCGACGGCGGCGACGAGGACGACGACGAGGAGGAAGAAGAGGAAATGACGTACCGCGCAAAACGCAACCTCAAGTGTCCCATCACCATGACGACTTTTCAGCACCCAATGAGAAGTACCGTCTGCGTACACATCTACTCCCGCGACGCCGTGATGGAGATGTTGCGCCGCAATCGAGGCACCATCGACTGCCCCGTCGCCGGATGCGACAAGAAACTCACCGCGAACACTATCGAGCGCGACCGAGCTATGGAGAGACGGTTGCGTGAAGGCGCCGCCGACCACGACGACGATGATGACGACGACGACGACGATGATGCTGGACGTGGTCGGGGACGCCGATTCGCTCAGGAAATCAGTTCCGACGGCCCTGACGATGCCTCACAAGTCCTCGACGTCTTCTAAGACTATACTATATCATATCATACCGTACATAATTGATGGCGACTGCGAGCGACTGGTACAGAAAGAAATTATCAAATAAAGTCAGTCTATGAATGATGGTTGCCGTACAAAGATTGATCAAGACTCGCTACTGAACCGCCTCCGCCAAACGACCGTCGCAAACATCAATATTGCTACACCCACCAAATTCGAGCCGGCAAACCACAAGGTACTCGGGGCAAAACATGCCCTGCCACGACACAGACCCTGCCCTCCTTGCTCGAGACTGACGCGATCGTACATCTTGGCGTACAGGACGCCGAACGTGGTCGAGCCGACCGCCGGCGCGGTGGCGAGACATCCCCAAAAAGTGGCGAAATTCTCCGTGCCCCACACGATGGAGATGATGGCCGGGTAGACGGTGAAGAGACCTCCATAGCCGGCCCCGATGGCGACGGAGGAGACCCAAAAGGTCCGGGCGGTGGAGGCGAGCGAGAGGAAGAGGAAGCCGAGGGAGAGTAAAGTCGCCGTCAGGATGAGGATGAGCATGCGCGCCGTGATGGGCGATTTTGAGGGAACATCGCACAGGGCTCCAAACAGTAATCGGCCACACGTCGAGCTCAGCGCAAAGAGGGAGATTTGACTCGAGGCGGACAGTGCGTCCACCGCACCATCGGAATTCTGGAGGGACTGAAACATGGTGCCGAGGTTATTGGTGAATACTTCGCCCGGGCCGGCGAGCAGGATAAAGGCCAAAAAGTACCACCACGACGAGTGGTCGCGCAGAAAGGTCTTCATGCGGTCCATCTGCGAGAGCTTGTCTGACGGCTCGAGAATGGCGGACTGGCTCAGTAGTGCCGTATTCTCGTCGTCTTCTTCTCTCCCTGCTTCGTCGTCCGCGTCGTGAATGGCAGAATTGCCAATATGTGTGTGTGTATCAATGATGCGCAGCGTGTATGCGGAAAAGAGACCCACCGTGCTGAGCAAGATGCCGAAACTGAGGTACATGGCACGAATGTTGATGTTGCTCGTGCTTGGTGACCGGTAGAAGTGGTCCACCACCTGCGTCTCCCAAAGTCCACTGAGCCCGAACGAGGCAGTCACGATCGCCATGGAGAGTCCCCTCGCGTTCGGGTGATTCTTCGCCACCGTGGACAGACCGCTCATGTAGAGGGCTACAGTCGCGCTGCCCAAAAACGCATAGCAGACCACCAGGACCCACGGTGACCACCTCTTCTCATACGCCAAGCTCGCGACCGCGTACGCAGGAAATGCGATGACGGCGGCATAGAAGCTGCACACCCGCGGTCCTTGATTGTCACATATGAATCCTAGAATTGGCACCGTCAAGTACAGTCCCAGCTGACAAGCGATTCCGACGGCATTGACTTGTAGTGAAGTATAGTGCAGGTGCACCTGTAATTGCGGCGCATAGAGCGCAAAGACAGCGATCGATCCCGCGACGAGACAGTTTAAGATGGCCGAGCTAAAGGAGAGCCATTTCGTCCGGCTCGTCGATGAATTCATTCAACGACGACAAAGCGCAGCTGCGGCTCTACCAATTGTGTGCGCCTTCACAAGTACGATCCGGTAGACGTCTAACCTTCAGATATGTGATGAATACAATAAAAGATCGCAATCAGAGGTCGACATTGGTTGGCTACCAACTTGTCAAGAGTGTACTTTTGTGCGACGTGGACGAGTGGTAGACTTCAAGCGCAACTCAGCGGATTATGGCCCCACAAAATTCGGAGATTCACCATTGTCGATCGATATTACGTCAAGGACATGACAACCAGCAATCATTGCTCCACGTAGAAAATAAATGTACAATGGACGTTATACGCAGGGTCGTGATTGTGATTCATTATGCTAGTTTATACAATACGTCTGAAACGACAGCTCTGCGAAGATTCATAAGGATATGATTACACCTTTGATGGATCTGATGTCACAGTTTTGTCAATGATCTTTGCAGACAGTTTCTTTCTGTATTCGTTCAAATGACCAAAGAACCCATCTAGAACTATCAGCTTGTCATGTCAAGACTCGCATGGTGGACTTACCATCGCCGTCCGTGTTTGGCTTGTGGTCCCATTCCTCTTCGTGGTGCTCAATCATGCCATTGTTGAGCTTCAGCGTGATTTTGCTGTTGAGGGTCTTTTCCTTCTTTCCGGCCTTGAAGACATAGTGCTGAGTCAGGTCCAGGATGAGATTGTTTGGTGCCGTCTTGTCATCCAAGACATCGCACTTTTGCGTGTCTGATTTCTCAACTGCATGAAAATTAGCTGCGCACTTTTCGACGACTCCCGATGGCAGACTCACAAATCTTTGGCATGCCGTTGAATTGGGACATGATGCTGGATTTGCCTTGCGCGATGGAAACTGGATCATGGAAGACTGCAGTCTCGGCGTAGTGGCTGTAGGACTTCTCTGAAGGCTTGCACTGGTACAATGAAAGGACTTCATCGATGATCTCCTTCTCCGAGGAAGAAGGAGATCTTGTTGGCAGTGTGTTGGTCGACATGTATCTCGTGCGAGTCAAATTTGCGAATGCTTGGGTCCTGAAGGCTCTATTCAGCATGAACAGACTGAACACCACTGAGTTGTCGACTTGATGAATGGTTGAATCTTGCTTCGTGTGCGCAAGGACGCCTCCATCGAGGAGCAGACGTCATCACATCTGAAATCGTTGTGGAGCCGGAATCGTTTCTTGCCCAGGTGTCGTACGCTCAGAAACACTGGTACAGTCATGACAGTTGTGCTTGGTGAGCATGGTGAGGCAGCGTCAAAAAGACAGAAATTCCGCAGTAATAATAGGAGAAGGGCTTTTATGATGGGAAGAGTCACTCGTGTGGCGGCTTTTGAGTGACGAGGATACTCTTTGTGTGTTCTCAAGCTATCAACTTTTGACTACAGAGAAACTCACCCACCAAGGACCTATAGGCTCGAAGCAATCAGCTTCGAATAATGAACGCTGATATCTTTCTCTGAGTCGGCCCAGTCTGGCCATGAAAAGCCGCGCCGAATTGACATGTGCTCTGCACTAAAATGACCTTGTCCAATCGCAATCTCACAACAGGTGCCCGTGGTATATCTCCTGTCCTCGACAACACTTATCTTCACAACAACGATTCTCCTTGAGCGCATCACAGTCGAATTTTAGTTACCGAGAGGTGTCGGAACCATCAATACACAGATTGTGGTGAAAAGCGTTAATGCTCGAACGCAAGTCCTCGTGCTCCGAGACACGGATCTGTGAAGGGGTTTTCCACACACAAGATACACTCGATCGATCATCTTCAAAATCTGGCTTTTTCCCGCGTGTGTGGCATGACACAATAAGTGCACAAACTACAAGTCGACGAGGTGCTGATTGCGTGCGTGATTGGCCATGCAAGGGTTTCTTTGCACAGAGATTACTTTGATATCTATGGTGCAAATCTTGGCGTGATATGAGAGCACATCCGCACAACGCGCATCCACAATTCACATTCAGATATCCACCACATCCGCGTTCAGTGTGGGATGATTGTGCTTTCGCGTCCTCGGAAGTGATAGGGGAAGAACCTTTGCTTGGAACGTTCCGCGACGCCACTTTACGAAGCTTCACACCACAACCTATAATTGACGTAACTCGTGAGCTCAGCGCGACAAGGAAAATCATCCACAATCTATAATTACTTGTGGCAGTAGTTGCAAATTTCTAGGCTTATTGCACCCTCAATTGAGCAATGCGCCAGCCAAAACAATCGTACGGTCTGCGTGAGTATTTCCCTTGATGACGAGGAATATAGCCAGAACCCTTGCGCTCCTGTGCACATTGACTCATGCACCTGGTGAAGACATACCGTATCTGCTCTTCACAACGACCCTACCTTTCATTGACTGGAGTCAGTGCAGGATCGCAGCATGAGTAGCAAGAACTGCAGATAGCAGAACGTATGGAGGACCACCCATCACCGAAACCCGAGTCGTGGTGGTGATGGTGAGCTCATGAGTCAAAGAATAGCATAATACCAATGCATGGCTTGAAAGCCAGCCTTCGGATTTTTCAACACACACAACCACGGGGATCTGTGATCCTCCGCCCCGATCCCTCCCTTAGCACGCACTTCTCGCGGACGAACTGCAATTTTTCTGTGGCACGAGGGTGTCATTATCGGGCATTATCAGAGAGCGGATCAGATGCATTCCCGTGAGAATGGAAAACATTACATTTGTGCAGACGACTTATCAAACGTGATTTGAAAGGGATTAGGAAAAAAGAGACCCTTATCATCCGTCTCACGGACGGATCGATTGATTGCGATCGTGAGATGTGCAGAGGCAACAAAGTTATACTTAAAAGAGAAAACGCCGCCCCTTCTTCTTCTTCCCGCGACTTGTCGTCCATCCGTCCAACAACTCTCCTGACATTTTACGCCACCGGTGAAAAAAGCCATTGAGATCATTGCCGTGATCCTCGTTGTTTCTCGACCGAGATCTGACCTTAAAAAAGTACCGAGCGACTTGTACATGTGTGTGTGTCAGAGCGTGTCTTGTGCGCGTGTTTTGACCCGGCAGCTATTTCGGCACTTCGGAGGAATTTTTGTGCTGCTGCGACATGTCACTGGCTGCTCCCGTTGTCCCTTTTCGTGACACCTCTTCTGTTTCACGAGGGATGAGGACAGATTTTCATGTCATGGGAAGAAGAAGAAGGAGTCAGGGCTGATATCGCGAGATCGCGAGTCGAATCTCGAAAACGGAAAACGCATCTGCCATTGCCGGCATGCATCTTGTTTTTGTGTATTTCAAGAAAGAGAGAAGACTGCCCGCCCCCCGAATTAAAGAAGAGGGCGAGGTTGTGTATTTCGGGCGCATGAGCCCACCATCGAGCTGCAGGATCAGCATAGAAATAGATGCCGACGTAATCGCGTGCTCGGGATCGCAACCTAAACTCCCAGTTCTCTGGTCCACTTCCCCCCAAAAAGATCTTTCCATCACCCGAGTCGGGACTTCGTTGGATGGTCGGCAAAGTGACCTCTTGATTTTACGGGCGGAAGAAGGGTGAGGACCAACATAGATCTCGTAAGGCTGTATTTTAGGAGCCACATACGCACACAGCTATGCATATCGAGTTTCGAGATACGGCCGCGCAACTTTTACGCTTGCTCTCCGTGCATCATAGACAGTAACAGACAAAGAAAGATGGTTATCAAGAGTCAGAAATTAAACCTTGCGCCAAAAAGTGACGTTGACAGTGTCTTGCCTGTGCAAGACCTCTCTCCGACTTTGCCTTCGGAGTAATGGTCAGTGTCAGGTGTCAGCCCAGCCAAACCAAACCATGCGCCTGCATGGAGAGAAAGGCTTTGACCAAACTGCACAGCAAATATGCACGCTGGAACCCCTTAGTACGGTAGACCCTCGCTTTTTGTCAGTACATCAAGAAGCGGGCGATACAAGAATATAACGATCGGGAGATGTGACGCCTCAGGATCGACAGCGTGTATGGGTCGAGCGAACCCTCGGATGCCTTGTACATATGTCAAAAATGATGTGTGCAGCCACTTGCTGCTGCTGCAGTATTGAAAGGCGGAAAAAAGAGCGCAGGACAGCGACACGCGTGGGTTCTGGAGCTCGAGAGAACCGATCTGTGGGCAGAAGCGTGCCGCGCACTTCCGAGGCGCGCGTGTGTGCCCAGGTGCACAAGTAAACGGTGAGTGAAGCATCCGCGTCCAGGAGAATTTTCCCTCCACTCCACGGCACAGGTGGCATACGCCCAGTAGAAGCCACCCGATACGCCACGGTCGCACAAACTAAGACACGAATTCCTGGCTGTTAATGGGTTCTGCCTAACGAGCTTGTCAGGGAAAAAGCCTTGTCTCAGGGATGTCTTATGTCGACCTACACCCCGGCCTTCCTTTGTGCACGGTATAACAAGGCACCTTCGACCCTCGGGGACCAAGCCAAGCCAAGTAGAAGCAAAGACCCTTTGTTTGATTCATTCACATCGATCCGCACAACATGGGCTTTGGCATGAATGTGAAGGGCTTCGTTGCAAGATGCCATACAAGATCAGGTAGCAATGCCCCACGTCCAACAATACAAACTCTTCCCAAAGGTGAATCGGATATCTACAGCGGTCACCTCAATCACGAAATGTCATCCACGACATCATTCCACTCAGACACATCCTCTCGAAAGTTGGCAAAGATTCTGGGACCAGAGGTGCTCACGCATTCGTCGACGCAAAGCCCCAATCTATCTCGTCGCAGTAGTTTTGCACTGCAACGCAATGCCGATAGTACCAGGTCTATTGCATACGTCGATTCCCGCCGCAACGCTCTAGCCCTTTCCGAAGAATGGAATGTGAGCGAACACAGTGAGGAGAATGTATCCTTCGATGCAGACAACGACGACCTTGCTGCCCCAAAGGAAGATGACAAGATCAATTCCACTCCTGAGGCAGTGTCTTCTCAAGAAGAGAGCAAGACTACCTCGAAGCCAATTTCTGCACCCAGCTCACCAGATGTTGACGCACTCGCCGTTGCACACTTCCCAGTATTCCGAGTATCTGTGAGCGAATCGGCCGGCGATTCTCTTGACGAGTCCATCAATGCATCTGTCGCTGAAGAGCCTCTGGAAGGCCTCACACTCAACAGATCCCTGTCCCTGACACGCAATGGTAGCATCGATTTCAACGAGGTATGCGAGCGCCTTCTCGATTCTTTATCTTCACCCGTGGATCGTCCGGTATATGGACGTAACACGACATGCTCTTCAGATTCATCAGGCTCTTCCGCAGAATCTACTGTTTCAGTTTTCACAGAGCCACCAACTCCACTATTGGAATCTTGCGGTTCGTCATGCAGCTCGATGATACCGGCAGACAAGATGGCGAAAGTGAAATCGGATTTAGTAGCCGATCAGGTCGCTCTGGAGGCCAAGTTCAAGCTGGCTGCAGCACGCGATGCCCTCAAGAGAGTGAAGTCCAATGTTGCATGTCCGGATGGGTTTGCGTTTAAACGATACGCACCACCAGCTCCGGTACGAGCAATGTCCATGGAAGCGAGAAATCATGATTACACGTTGACAGTCAGACCAACTTCAGAACCAACGAGACCCATTCGTACTTCGCGATCATACAGCGCAGTAGACGAGCTGACAGTTGAGAACGAGACACCTCGCTCTTCTCGATCGAGCAGGACTCCTCGAGATAACAGCATACGACCACAAAGAAGTGAGGTTCGAATTGGGGTTGCAGCTCCAAAGAACCTGAACAACCTCAAGAAACTTGGCGAACAGGCTGCTGGCAAGCCTATATCCAGCGGACACACGAAGACAAAGTCGAAGAACATCTCCTACATTCCTCAAGGTCACATTACCAGCATTCATGAGGTTCTGGCATGAAGACGCTTCTTCGTGAAGACTTTGTCTCGTTCATTGTACAAAGATTTAAATAACGACTTTTCCAGTATCGAGAAACCAATTGCGTGGCGAAGAGCGATGCGTAATGAAGCTGTAGTTGAGATGTTTCGTAACACATTTTCACGAGACATATTCTCGTAGCATTTGCAAATTTACACTTTGTGACCTTAACGTCTTCAGTGCACTGCCTTGCAAGCTGAACTTTAAGATTATTGCACTTCTAATTCTTGCGATACTCTACTGTTCTACTTGTGCAAATCGTTCATGACAGATGTGATGACCGTGGAACCGAGAAATGGAAGCATGGAGAGCGTCTGTCCGCATGCGCATGCGCATGCGATCGGCTGTCTATGCGTCACGTGCTTCTACTCCGATTCATGGCGCGACCTCGGGAGCGCGAGCGCGCAGATCTAGAGGTGTGTGCGCGCATATGCTTGCAAACGCTTGCGTATATGACTTTCCATCTACAGAGATCAAATTAGCTGATGGCTGGCTATAGTCTCATGTCGAGCTGCAGTATAACTACTACCCTGCTGCGCATTCAATGGCTACGCATTCAATGAAAGCAAGGATGCTCAATGTCATGTCACGCATAACGCGCATGCACAATGCTTTGACCTTCTGGTCATTTCTAGGCCTTCGATTAGTCCCTAGGTCTTAAGCATTACATGTGCCTTATACAGTATTGCATTGATGTCGACTCGATTGCAGCTGACTGTAACTGGATTGATTTGCTCTGTTGAGCTCTGAGCACATGCTTTCGTGACGATCTCTAAAGGGCTGCTTCAGATCAGTGGCACAAAAGCTAAAATGGAGTCTCAGACCGGCATTCAGACAAGGTTCGGGCAAATGAGCCGGCTGCCGAGCTCCGGTCTGAGACACACTCCAAGACTCCGAGCAGCCCTTGACGCACAGAAATCCGGGGCGAGGCGGCATCCGACACACCTGCCAAGGTCAGCAGTGAGATGGAGCTCCGCTTCTTACTCAGGCCGTCCGCAACACATTGGTCGCCGGTGACATCGAATCGATACTGACACAAAAGTGGCTTGTCCCGCTGCAGTACCCGAAATTTAAATTTAGCTAGCTCCTTCCTCAGACCGCAATTGCGACCCAGACAAGGAGGTTCCTTCTCGTGTCACCCGCAACTGGGCCAAGGCTGTATCCGAGACTCGGTCACATGAAGGGCCAGAAGGATGTGTTTGCTGCAGAATCAGCACTTCACCTGAATAACCCGGTGGTCCTGTTTCAAGTCGTCAAAGTCCATAGGTAATTAACTTCACGGATCATATGTTGGCACGTGAGATAGCGGAAAACTCTTATGTGTCTTCTTAGCTTTAGCCTGATAAGTCCAGCTGTCAGATGTGCTCGACTTGGTCTAGGCCAGCGGGAACCGCACGACACATGGCACAAGCGTGATACATCGTCTATAATGGACATGCATGTAGGTATTCCTAACGATATGCAGGACAAGGTCGATCTCAAAAGGAGTTTAGACATGATGGATATAAAGTTACATTCCGTGTTGCTCCTGAATGTTTCCTTTCCTGCTTACCTATACTGGCCAATCGAGAGCCTGAGCTTTGTGCTGATAGAATTGACTACAGAGTCTCGTGAAAATCTTCGGAAAAATGATACTGTATGCACGTAGCTCGAGTCTAGCATGCATGACTCTGGAGTTCTAGACAAAAAGTCGTACGTGCGCAGTGCGTACCTACATGCGCAGTGTACTGACCACCATGGCCACCACCACCACCACCACCACCGCCCTCCTCATCGGGACTGCCGCTGTCCACCACAACCTGTGGAACGACCACCACCACAACCTGGGCATCCAATGGATGCAAATCATAGGTAGGTTTCCGCGGTACCACCACACCTCGATATCGCGGCGCAGCAGTGGCCTCGAGCTCGCTAGTTCTGTCGAACCAGACTTCCTTGGCCATGAGTCTAGTCCTGCCTTCATGAATACATACCTTTTGACTTGGCCATGGGTACCTCTACCGCACCTTAACCAAGGTTTCGACTTTCTCCTTCCATAGCGTTGCGCGTACGTGTCGCCAGACACATGGCTTACCATGCACCATGCATGGGACACTCGTTGGCATTTGCAATTGTGGCTATTCTGCTTTCTAGCTTTCATTCAAGGAGCTAGCTAGACCTTTCCATGGTTGACACGCGAATGAAGAGTGGGCACGACCCCGATAAGTCGTGTGACAGTCTAGAATATTCACCAAGCTCAAATTGTCACTTCAGCGACAACCTTAAGCTTGTCGATGTGTAGAATCCAGCGAGGTCAACTGTAACATTTAGCTACTGAATTACTGCAATGTAAACTTCAATATGTGGCCGGCATCATGCCTGATAGCAGGAGCCTGGTTTTCTAATTTGAATATCCGATGCATGTCTCCATCAGTCCTTGCATCAGCCTACTCAAAACTGATGATCTCGCCCGTGCCTGAATTTGTCTGGCAGCAAATGTATGTGCTTGCATTGGTATGTACAGCTACCCACGAATTCTTTTGTGGAAAATTTAGTTCTTGCTTGCATACACGTTCAAGGTGTAGCAATGGCAATACACGAATGCGCACCGTCCTCTTCTGTGAAGACACTCGAATTTTCATGGCACAAATGTCGAGATTGTAATCAGAGCCGCAGGTACATGATGGAATAGATGTTGATAGTACGGAATAGCCTAGCTCATCGTTCGATACCTCACCAGCCTACCCATGCCACCCATCAAAACATCCACCACTGTCGTCCCGCGCATTCCTTCTCTCTTTTCTTATCTGTCCACACATTTCGTGGCGATGCGTGTCTACTTGTATAACAAGGATTTGGCAAGGGGCGAAAACCTAGACCAACAACTTTTCAATGGCATTCTTGATGCTCTGAATCTGGGGTCGCAAATCACTCGCTTCGTTGGTGGTGACGGATGCCGAGATGACTGATCGCGAGACACCGCACGCCCGACCAAGCGCCGACTTGCTCGGCACAAAGACGTACGGCACATTCTTGTCCTCGCACAGCAGCGGCAGGTGCAGCAAGATCTCAATCGGTTCCGTGTCTGCTGCCATTACGATGAATTCTGAAATGCCTCGGTTCAGTGTCTTGGTCGCTACGAAAATGTCAGCAAGCGTCCATGCAATCCCGATGGAAAAGAATCAGACTAACCTTCGTTGGCCCCTTTACGGAGCTGTTTGTGGTGCGATGCTTGCTGCACGAGGTCGAGAATCTGCTGGGAAAGTGCTGCATCAGCCAAGGGAAATGCTTTAGGATTCGGTGCTGCCATTATGATCGTATGGAGGTCGCTAGTGAAAGTTTCAAAGTGGAAATCACCAAGGACAAGAAGTATATATATATGACAGACTATCTGTTCAATGGTGCAAATAGCTTCTGAATGACTCGGAACTGCACAAGTATTCATTCGCGCTAGCCGCCAGGCACAAGATGTATGTGCACGTGCATCCGCGCTGCCTGCGATTTAAATTTATGCTGCCTTGCGACCATGATCAGTACTGATCAGTACTGATCAGCAGCTTGTTCAAAAGTCGAATGCTCGAATGCATGCATACGGCAATACACTCTACACGAGAATCTTTGATATATACTACAGATGGAAGATTATAGATTATCGTGCTATGCTTAGAGCCTCCGCTTCCAAGAACGAAAAAATAGATTCACCTGCTCAGCAACTCCTTGATTGAAATGTTATTTCGGACGGCATCACTGAAACCATCTGAAAATTTGATATGTACGGTAGCCTTTCTTTTCTCCGGAACATTGAACGATGAATTCGAGGTGACGCTGTCCTCTTTCGACAGTTGAATCGGCCGACCAAAGAAATCACGCTTGACCATTGGCTGAATACTTAAATCGTCCAAGGCCTTGCGTTTCAGTGCTTGATTGCTTGCAGAGTCCTGCTTGGAGAGTCTCGGAAGTGACGAGTCATCTTGACCTTGTGTGTCGAGTGAGCGCCTGATCTTCTCGGACGCCACTTCACTGGAGATGACTTGCCTAGCTGCATATCGCGATGGCAGCAGGCTCTCACCCTTGAGCTCTAGAGCACCTTCGTAACTGGCAACCTGTGGTAAAGGTGGTTCCAAGCGGAAAATATAGCTCCCGTCATCCACTCTGAATTGATTGTAGTGCAGTCCCAGCACAAGCATTGCATCCACAACCTTTACGAGCACAGCTCGGTCACTTGCCTTGACAAGATGAGCATTTGCAGGGTTGAGGTTTGTGCCAATGATTCGCATGCTGTAAGAAAGAAGCTCGCTTGCAAACATAGATGGTGTGAAAATTTGACGTATGGAGGCCTTCACTCCACCAATCCAAGCTGACAATATCTCGTTGTTGACGCGAGTCTTTTCTCGAGCATCCCAGTCAGCCTTCGATCGGTCTAGAGTTCTCGAGCTCTCGTGAGTAGCGAACAAATGATGGAACGCGGCGACTGAGTATGGCATATAGTTTAGAAGCTCCGCTTGCTGGTGTTCGTACACTCCTCGCTCACATCTATCATGAAAATAGAGCCAGTCACACGCCTCAACTGGTTTCGAGAAGAGACTATCATGGTATGGTGAGAGTGGGTAATGAGCAAAACAGCCGTGCAGAATCCTCGAGTATTCATTGTTCGTCATTGCAAGCTCCGCTATCCGCACGATGTTATCTTTCATCACCGATGTTGACAAATTGCCTTTCTTCCGTTCTCTTTTCGCGTCGGGCAATTTGAAGACAGCCTCAACTACACTATGAGACGACTTTGACATGTCCTTCTTCGCTAGTGTGGTGGCGACAGACTCTAGTGTGAATGCTGTGGATTTCATTCGAATGTATTGCAAAGAATTCACACAAGACCGCAAATCACTTTCAGCAATTTCGCATAATGCATTGAGCGCACGAGCATCAGCCTGCATGCCTTCGGCTCTGCAAATCCTAGCAAGCCGAGCCACCACGGTAGGCACTGAGAGTGGTCTGAAATTGATGATCTGACAGTACTGCCGCAATGGTCGCAGAGCTGCTACGTATTGATCGTTACATATGCAAATAATCGGTCGTAGGAGAGCTTTAGTAGTCTTCTTCTTTTTCTTCCCCCGGCGAACAGTGTTAGAATCTTCGTTTCTGCTCATGCGATTCTGTGCAGTGGTTTTCTCATCGTCAGTCAAGAATTTCAGCAGTGAACGAATGAAGCCAGCCTCACCGCCAGATGTACTCACACCATCAATTTCATCGATAACGACGAGCGAAGGTCGAGGATTGAAGACAGCCTGCGATTCTAGCGCATCGCCAATCTTGTTCTGAACTACAACCCCAGTACGATCGTCACTGGCATTGACCTCAATCACATTATAGCCAGCCTGGCGGGCTGCTATATGGGCTAGTGTGGTCTTTCCAAAGCCTGGAGGACCGGTAAGCATCAGTATCCTCCTTTCTGGCCTGTCGTGGGGGTCTCTCTCGGTCTCTGTAGGATTGAATGCTTCTTTCTGATTCGGCGCATTCTTCAAGGACTTTTGTTGTACAGCACGACCAAACACACAGTAATCCCAATGGCGAATCCATCGCATGACGTCTCGATTCGTCCGTTCGTCGCCCAACAGCTCGGTGAACTTCTTCGGCCTGTACTTGTCTACCCACATGCTTTCTTGCGATATGTTTGGAGTTTGATCGTGTACGCTGTGGTGTTGTGAAGGCACTTCAAGATTTGCTTGAGCTTCTGCCGCACTCAAGAGCTGATGTATGGGTATACCATAGTGACGAGCACGACTTGCATGTTCTGTGTCAATTTCCGGGACGAAACTGGTGTGCCCAGATATCCTCTTGCGCTTTCTGATTTGTATCGGCCGACCATTGCTGGTTCGCGCATTGACATTGCCATTGAGCTGATACTTGATCAAAGGTGTCTCGTGTTGCAGATTGTCGACTTCTTCATCATCACCAATGCGAACGTCCTTGTCGTCAATGTCGTCCTCAAGGAGGAAGGGATTAGTCAAAGGAGCTGGAGACGATGATCCAAAAGGTTGACTCGACTGGAATGTCTTTGGAGAAGTGGGCCGACGGAACAACTGACCAGTCGCTTTCCTCGATTCCTCAAGCGCTCTTTCTGCCTCTAGTGCATCCTCATCGTCCATTTCGGATGAAAAGGCCATAGCAACGGCAACAAGACGTTACACGATATGCTCCTGAGACGCTCAGATGAACGTTTTGCTGTTCCGGGAGTCGTTAGGAATGGGCGAGTACGACATGTTCCGGCTCATGGTGTCTGAGATGATTCAGAACATCGCTAATGAAGCACATATTATTGCTGCTGCGCTAAAGTACTGTGGAACCTCAGACGATGCGCGTGAGTGTGGCCTTGCTGAATCGTAAATGGAAAGTCGCGCCTCAAATTGCGAGGGACGCGTGCGACGTGATGAGACGCTCCTGCTCGCGGACCGGCCGAAGGAGACTCCGAGAACAAAATACGCAAGCCGTGCGAGTCAGACGCGAGCTCGCACCTTGGCTAGCGTCTCGAGCTCGGTCAATGTCTCGTCTGGCAGCAGTGCTTACCCGCTGCTGCAGCTGGTCGCATTGCGATACACCGATGCCATATATACTTGTGATACCTGCACTTATATCTATATCTATAGCTATAGCTATACAGCTAGGCTAGAAACAAGCCCCCATATACTGCTGCTTCCTGTGCTATCTTGGCTAAAGGTTGAGTACCAGTGCTGCAGGCTATCGCACTTTCGTCTGCTGGGTGATAAATCAGCACGAATACCAGACCCTGACTGACTGCCCAGCTGGTGAGTCTCATCCTCGCTGTCCCTTCCCATCTCGAGAAGTGGGGAGGGTCCAGCTGGTTGTTGTGGCTGAGTGACAGACCTAGAGCTGGCCGCGACATACACAGTACCTCGGTATATATAGCTACTTTCATACTTTCAAGTGCAGCTCCTTGCTATGACTCTCTTCCTTACTGTACATTCGTAGACTCGTAGCTATCTGCTCGTCCTGATACCACTCGCAAGGGCGATTCAGTGCCCTCCTTGCAAGGTCGCAGGATGCTTGTGTTGGGGGGAACGTGTACATGATTGCAGTGTGTGGCTTAGCACAAGTGGCTCTGCGGTGACGTAGACCAGCATCTTGCGATTGCGGGACTCGTATCCTCACTCAGTCGTACTCTGCTGCACCATTCGTGATTCCTCGGTATTCTGTCGGAGTGACAAACGCCAGTAGGCATGGTTGAATTTTTGTCTGAAGTTAGCTCTTTACGCTCCGGTGCAGTGTTGGAAAAAGCGTTGGATATCTATCTCACTGTATCATGTCGGAGACGCAAGCGTTGATCCAGCATGATGATTCGCCTACTGCTATTCTGTCGAAGAAGTTACGATCTTTGATGCAATACAATGCTCTTAGGCAAGGGTACATGCCGTCTAGTGCCCAGATCGAGGAACACTTGGCCGCCGTTGTACAATCGCCATTGCTCAACACTCGCCAACGTGGTTTGAGTAGACAGACCAAAGTTGTACTGGAGGACACCCGGAACTTTTTCAAGGCTCTCGGACAACTCGTCAAAGACAAGAACCAAGACGATATTGTACAAGACATCATTTGGAACCTCCGTGGCGCTAGTGCCGAGTCTGAAGTTGATGGCGATATTTTTGCTTCGAGACTGGACGCTGCTACCGCCAAAGCGGATGCTAAAACAGGTGTGTCAGAGCCTTCCGTCATGCACAAGTACTCACAACCATAGCGCATCTGAAGGCCAAGGCAATCGCAGATGTCTTGTATAGCAATCCACAATTCCGAGCCCTGATCCATGATGGGTCAATCCTGGCACGAGACGTTTTGTCAGATGTCGTGGAAGCTACTGCGACTGCAATTGCTCCGGAAGAAGCGGATTTGATCGAATTGGAAGAGGAGGCAACTGACGTAGACGGTCGCGCTATCAAGGACGATGTCGACGAAACAAAGAAGATGTTGAACGACGGGGTCGAATCCGTCAAGACCCAAATCCAGGAAACCTATGACGAGGCAACTTCCAATGCAATGGAGACATTGCGGGATTTACAGGCCCAAGGACAAAAGTTCAGTCACGAGGTACAAGTGCAAACTTCCGGCGCACTGGACACTGCCAAGCAGAGTGCTGAGAGCGTCGTCCAACAAGGTCGAACAAAAGGGCAAGAGCTGCTTGACCACGCCTCAAGCTCAATCGAGGCCGCGATTACACAGCTCGAGAAGGTCACGGGTATAACACAGGCGGAACTGAAGAAAAAGCTCGATGAAGGTATCAGTGTCGAGGACATCGTGCGAAAGGCCAAAGAGATGGCGAATAATGCATCGGCACAAGTACAGCAAGTGGCACACCAAGCTGATCAGGCAGGTGGCCGAGCAATCCAGCGAGCCGAGGCGTCGACTACTGACTTCTTGAATCGCAATGATGTGGAGAGCAAGGTCAATGAGACCATCACAAAAGGCAAGTCGAAGGCGCAAGACGCTTCCGCCAAAGTGAAGGAACAGACATCTAGCCTTGCACAGAAGACCAATGATGCCGCCTCAGAGGCAAAGCACAGTCTTGCCAGTACAGCGTCGGAAGCTCAAGAGAATGCTTCCGATGCCAAGGCGAGTGTGCAGCGCTCCGCAAAGGACGCAAAGAACGCGGTAGAAAATACGTCAAGTGATCTGAAGAGTCGAGCCACGACAACGGAGGATAAGCAAGCGATTTCGTCGAGTCATCTTAAGGAAATCGGAATTGTGCATCCAGATCCGTCGGAAGGTCAAAATCATCTGAAAAGCATCGGAATAGTTCATCCGGACATTGATGCACAGACACACAAGAGCGACAAGCCGTCTGCTGCTACACAAAGTGATAATTCTGATGTTGTGCAACAAGTTATTGCCAAGATTCAGGAGAAAGTGCAGGGTATCGAAGGAATTTCACAACATGACCTGGAAGCTGCAGCCAATGATCTCATCAGGAAGACATCCCAGACTGCTACAGATGTCAAGAAAGCTGCGAACGATTCAAGCCGACAAGCCGGTGAGAGTCTTGACAAGTATGCCAACGAGAGCAAGGACAAGCTTGACAGCGCCGCGGAGTCGAGCACTGAAACCGTCAAGTCTGGAATGGACAAAGCTACTGAGGCCAGTGTACAATTGAGCGATCAGGCGAGCCAAGGAATACAAAAAGCTCGGGAAGGCACTTCTGATATGGTTGAAGATGTTAAAAGTCAAGTGGACAACATCGATACTAAGGATTTGCAAGAGGCTGTCAACAACTTATTGAAAACCACAAAGAACAGGTTAGAAGAAGCTACCGGAGTCACAGCCGATGACGCTCGCCAAACACTGGATTGGGCCATCAAGAGGGGAGAAGAACTTGCAGAACAAGCTATGCGGAAGGGCAAAGAGGGCTCGGAGGTGGTCCAGCAAAAATCAGCAGACACGTTAGCAATGCTGCAGGAGAAATCTGGAAAGGCTGCAGAGTACACTCAGAGTGCAGCTGTTTCGGCAGGAGCACAAGCGAAGCATGCCTTGCAAAATGCACCACGAGGTGCTGCAGGCCAGATCCACGAGACTCTTGATGCCTCGCAAGAGCTCGTGGATACAGCCATCGAGGCTGTGAAGGAATCAACTAGCGAAATTCGAACATACTTGACTGAGAAATTCCCTCCGAAACGCAGGCAAGCAATACAGAAGCACTTTCAGGGTCTGGCAGTTGCCTTGCGTGATAATTCCGATTACTCCAATGGACTCGACGGATTGATCTCCATAGGAAAGAAATACGTTGACTACACTTTGACCTTTACAGAGGAATTACCGACAGAGGCTGGAGACGTCATCTCGACAAACTCCGAACTTGACAATGCTGTGAAGCTCACACTACAGCTCATCGAACGCTTTTCAAATGGAGTTGGCTTTAGTGGTGTTCAGAAAGCATACACGAAGTTGAAGAAAGACATGAAAAAGGAAAAAGGGTCCGAAGATTTCTTCCATGATTGCATGATCTATTTCAAGAAAATCGTGCAGGATATGAAATATGCGTCTTCCAAAGATGCTGAAAAGCATGGACATCAATTATTGGACAGGATCGATGCATTCTCCGAGGACACAGGATTCAAACAGGACGTTAACAGTCTAATTCAGGAACTCGTTCGACTCGCAGAGGGCTTCACCAATGACAAGGTCTTATTCAATTTGATTCATAAAGGCAGGACGTGCTTCAAGCATCTTATCATGAATGAATACGGCAACTTCGTCTTCAAGAAACGAGTCATGAAGGACTTCTTCAACATTATAATGCCATCCACTCTGCGGCTCGTACAATACATTCCCATTTCCCGTATCGAATTCCAAAACGCAGATGTTGATGTCTTAATCGAGAATTTGGTCTTCGAGAGTAGTGCAAGCCACGATCAATCATTCTTACCTTATCGACTGAAAATTGACAACCACAATCAAGTCGAGTTTCTCAATGCCTACAAGTTCGAGAGCGACTATTCGAATCAAGTCACGATCAAGATTCAGGGTCTGACACTCGCTGTGCGTGATGCTGGCTTCTACATTCGGAAGAAGACCGGATTCTGGCGCTTCTCGGATTCAGGACTAGTAGACCTGATCATGGATGGTCCAGGTATTGACATCGACATCGACATTGCCATGTCAACAGAGGACGAGGATGAGGATGTTACCAGAGATGCCCTGTTCATCGTTAAAGATGTTCGAGTCAACATTCACAAACTCGACTTTAGCACGTCAGGCACGAAACACGGTTGGTTGATTGGTCTTGTGAAACCGTTCATCCGAGGTTTCATCAAACGACAGATCGGGCTTGCGGTGGGAGCCGCCATGAAGGAGCAATTGACCTACTATGAGTACCAGCTGCGCATGCTGCAGCACCGTATAAAAACTGCCTATATCGCAAACAATGGTCAAGCATCGTTCGAGAGCTTCTTCCGTGCCATCTTCACTGCTAATGCTGGTAACAATCGAGGGTCAAAAGGCCAGTTCGAGGTCGTTGTCGGTGGTCAAGGTCCGCTTGCTGGTATCTTCACGAAAGCCAGCATTCAGCAAGAATTTGAGGAGGCCGACGCGATTGCAAATGAGCATGGACGAGCACACTCATGGAGAAACGATATCTTTGATGTCTAGGCAATGCTTGACGCATATTCATGTATGATCTGTACATATACATGTTCCTAACAACTTTATTGTCAAATTGCTTTCTATGTGGTATAAATCTCTTTGCATACAAGCTGTTTTCCACTGACCATGATGCCGATTGTCGTATACCGGATGCAAGGTTGATGTGTGTACATGCGAAAACCTCCACGTTGAACTTCAACTCGCTGCGTGTGCCCAATCCTGTCAGATTGTGATCATTTGTCAGGCGGAGCTCAGCACGACCATGACGAGCCATTCCGGACATCCCATCCACCCCACACACCCTCCCAATGACACGCTATGGTACCATGCCTCAATGATGCTATTGACCTTTGTCAACTTGCTTGCGTACTGTACAAGGGACCGATTGAACTGAGCAACACCGAGAACATCGAACAACACGAAATGACTAAAGAAGGAACCATATCACGAGCGGTATACAAGTACGTCCAACTCCCAAACACATTCCCATCGTAGTTGGAGATTGGGAATTGTAGTGACAACAGGAAAATGAAGCTGACTAGTAAGGGGCGAGAAGGAGACGTACATTGTCATTGTGGAATCCGCACAGGCGGTGGAAGAATGGAAAAAGGACAGCTCGATCCCATTGACGCAGGTGGTGGATGCCTTTCAAGTGTATATCGGACAGGGAGCACAAGGAATCCTCGATCGACCCTCCAAACAACAACTCGAGAATGAGGTACGCCAGTCGTCGTCGTCGTCGTCGTCTTTTCGTTTCGGATGGCTAATGAGGATAGTTTGGCACCAAGAATGAGGACGATATCGTCAAGAAAATCATCACCGAGGGAAAGATCGAGACGAGCAAGGCTACCAGTCACAAATTTACGGAACAGAACCAGAGTAATGGCAGCGGAGGAGCCGGCGGACGATGAAGAGGGTCCTACAATAACGAGTCCGGTATGCATGGGGGAAAACGACAACTTATGACTTTGACGAATATCCACACATCTTGATGTCTCCATATATTATTACCACATAGGTTTTATGCATGACTGCTACTTCAATATTACTTGCCGTGAACTTCGCGCCAATAGCTCCATGCTCCAAATGATGAAAGATCGAGAGAAAAAGACGGTGATGAAAGAGGGCAATCACAAGGATCCCAAGCCAAATAAATACGCAATCTCCTTCTTGCCGAGTTTCGTGATGGCGGCGGACTGAGAGGCGTCCATGGCCCCCTCGATCAGCGTGCGTTTGCGGTTCTGAATGGCGAGCACACGGGACTCGACCGAGTCCTTGATGATGAGACGATGGACAAAGACTTCCCGGGTCTGACCGATACGGTGGGCGCGGTCGATGGCCTGGTCCTCGACGTAGGGATTGTAGAATGGTTCCGCGAGGATGACGTGGTTCGCGCAGGTCAAGTTGAGACCGACGTTGCCGGCCTTGAGTGAGACCAGAATGACATTGATGCTCGAGTTGTCGTCGTCGTCGGTCTGCTGACCGGCTCCCCGTTGTCCTTGGCCCGAACTTTCGAAGCGCACGAGGGCGTCGTGGCGCTGTTCGGCACTCAATGACCCGTCGTAACGCAGGAACCGGATGCCGTACTGCGAGAGCGGAATCTCGACCAGGTCCAGGAAGGAGGTGAATTGGCTAAAGACGATCGTCTTTTCGTCCGGCCGCGTCGTGCGAATGTCTAGCAACAGTGCGAGGATCTTTTCCATCTTTGCCGAGGACGCAAAGTCCGTCAGAGGCATGTTGTACTTTTCGGCAAACTGTGTCGTGCTCAGACGCGGTTCTGCGCCGTTGCGGTAGGTCGATTTAATGCGTTGCTTCTGCTTGCCTTTGTCCTTGAAGTTGAGCAGGAATTTTGCCTGGACTTCGTCCCCTGACGGCGGGGTCTCTGCATTAGTTTCTGAGGCAGTGTCGTTGTGCATGTCGGGATCGTCGAAGCGTTCCGGACAGTGAGCTGCTTGAAAGTGCTTGAGATTGATGCAGTTGTGTATGTCCAATGGTCCACGGCATTGCGGACAGCGTGGCTGGTCTTCTTCTTCAATGTTGTGCGGCCTTCTGCTCTCCATAGATTGCATCAGACACTCTGCACAGTAATAATGTCCGCAGGGCACGACTATTGTCACTCCTGTAGTCACGATATCCAAGCACACCGGGCACTCAAACCCACTCGTTGCTGCGTCTTTTACACGATTGACGACCTCGGGACGCAAGGTTTTTGCGACGGCTTCTCCCTCGGCCTTGCCCAGCACGGATATGTCCTTGTCCTCCTTACCTGAAAGTAGATGATGATTGCATGTCTGGCGCAGCTTGAGCAACAAGACCAACATATTCGAACCTGTGGCGTTCCTATCGTTTTTGATGATGCGTTGGAGAGCCTTTTGGACTCCAGTCTCCAGCTCCGTATAATGGTCGCGCTCTGTCTCATTCATTACGACATCGTCCACAATGTTGTGCTTCTCGGGCAGTTGGAGAATGGCTCGGCCATCAATTTGAGAGTCTTTGGTACGCCGCAACATGATAGCCGTCAAGAGCGCCTGAATCTTCTTTGTAGCTTGCTTGGCGATTGACTCATTCTTGCTCGTCAATGGTTTGGCAATATCGCGTGTGAAAGCTTTGTGATCATTGTACGGCTTGATTCGTAAAAAGCTAATCAAAGAATACAACTCTTCAACAGAGTTCTGCATTGGCGTGCCAGTCAGTGCCCAGCGATAAGTTGCCTGTAGGTTACAACATCCTCTGGCGCTTCTGGTGGCCTTATTTTTGATGCAGTGAGCTTCATCAAGTATGACTCGATACCATTTTGTCTTCAGTATTGGACAAGCTGGCAAGTCGCCTGGATCTGCTCTCAACTTGGCCAAGTTTTCATCGTAACGTGTCTGTGCGGCCTCTTCGTAGCCGATGGTGTTGAAGCTCGTCAGTACAACATCATACTTTGTGATCTGTGCCGAATGAAGGAACTTCTTTGGTCCGTGATGAATGTAGATTGACGGTGTAGGAAAGGTCATGGCTCGAATTTCTCGTTCCCACTGACGCAAGAGAGCCACAGGAGCCACGACTAATGTAGACTTGCACGACTTGTCGTCAGAAGGTCGCGACAACATGATAGCTATCGCTTGTATTGTCTTACCCAGTCTGATGGTGTCAGTATATCTGCTGACTGATACACTTGGCACTTACCCCATGGCGTCAGCAAGTATGCCGCCCTTGTTCGTTCCACTTTCCGTGGCAATCAGCCATGTCAATCCGACCCTTTGATGCTCCATCAAGTACTTTGTGAGACCCGTAGGATTTGCTACTCGCTGGTCCGGAGGAATGTCTTTGTCACTGATATTCGCTAACAGATTATTCAGGTCCTCTGCACTAATCTGATTTTGTTCATAGGCTTCTTGATATTGAGAGTAGAAGTGAGATCGCTCAGCAGAATAATCAATCGGCACACGCTGTCTGCTATGACTGTTGAAGTCCTGAAGAGATCTTGGCAACGGAATGTGTCCTTGTGCATGCTGAGCGCTTCGTTGTTGTCGAAACACTTCAATCAGTCGTTGTCCGTTGATGTCACGATCCCAGTCGTATAAGTTGTTGGGACCAGAAGATGACGGGTCTGCTGTATCGCCAGGTATAGAATAAGGCAGTACTCGAGGACGATAGGGAATATAACGGCCATTGTGGAACGTGCCTACAGCATTGCCATTGACAATTTGAGAACGGCTGGAACCTTCGCCATTGTCTATGTAGTGCTCAAGGTCTATCGGTTGCGAGGCACTTCCATAGTCCTGATGTGATGATGATTCGTGTCGCTGACGAGTTGCATGATCACTGTATGGGTGTATGCTCGTGCGGGCTGGAGACCTGGGTCGGATGTCAGGCAGGAGATCAAGATCAATTGCATCAGCCCAAGCCATCGCACGCTGCTGATCTGACTCAGGACTCCGAGGGCGTGTAGAAGGGCGTGGCGTTGGTCGCGAGCGAGATACTGTGGACTCTGGCAAGGCCGAAATGATTTGAACATCCTCGTCCTCGTTCCTGTTTTCCAGATCAATGGCTTGTGTTGGGAACTTCCTCTTCTTCCCACGACTTTCATTCAGCTTAGCACTATCGATCTTGAGTTGATGATGCGCATGCTGGTCTTCATGATTGTGCGCAACTCCAGCCGAAACCTGCATAGCTTGCGCGACACCCGTGGGGCGCCCGAGGTCATTTTTCGCCACCACTTCTGAAGGACTTTCAGCATCGTCCGAAATCTCCACGAGTTGCGCAGGCGGATGAGTCACGTTAGCGGGCGACGACCTTTCTCGTCGCTCATCAACCATGATTTGATCTATCGCTGAAGTATGACGCTTCGGCTGACGACTGTGTATATGTTATGCATTCTAGATACTGTTCAGGTGGGAAGAAACACACAAGCATAACGATCCCCGATCTTGTTATGAAAACCTGCGCTCCATACTTTGTATCGGCCTGGAAGAACCAAGTGTCCAAGCGTCAGCGAGAATCTTGCAGAACCCCGGACGACTAGGACGACTGACCAGCAAGTATGCATGAGAGACTGCAGTATTAATGCTGGTGACTTCGACTGTGGCTGTCATCCGATGTGGACTTTTTGTCGTTTTTGATCTGCAGCCTTGATCATGGCTCAAAGAGGCAAATCTAGCCGCATCACTACTTCGGCACCTCCGAGCCTTCTCCATCTTTTCAGGAAAGTCGCACAAGTGGAGTCGCAGTGGAGTCAAGGTATGACATGTGCACTCCTGACGTGCTTTACACATATCGGATTATTGTAGAGAAAGCGTTAATCTCGACCTAGGACGTATTTATATACACTCTGTATTCACAGGCTGTTATCTAGCACTTTCCCCGATCTTCAAACTTCTCAAGCCAGCATGAATAGCAGTTCCGAGATGAGTGGCATACCATCCACTGAAGGTGGGGATACCATGTTGGACAAATTAGGTAAGCCTGTCTACTCGACATATCACATCGCGGGCTTGCCGGTGCACGTATTCGGACTCGATGGTGTGCAGACAGAAAAGGTCACTGTCCTGTTCTTCTTGCATGGCAGATTGGGCAGATGGGAGGACAGCATCATGTTCATACAACAGATACTGAACACTGTGAAGACTAAGAACCAGAGTCTGCTAGTAGTGACATTTGACCAGAGAAAGTAAGTGATTTCTTGACCTTGATCAAAAAACCATATACTCATACCACAGCCACGGTCATAGACAAGTATCCTCTAGGGCAAACACTACCTGGACAGACAAGCCTGATAACCCTTTACACGCACAAGATATGCATAGTATTCAGATGGGTACAGCGAATGACGTCTCCCTGCTGATAGACTACCTCGAGTCTTACCTCTACCCAAAAGGCGACCATTCAATCACACAGTACCTGTGTACCGGGATCAGTCTCGGTGGACATTCAACCTGGCTCGTCCTCTCTCACGAGGACCGCATTCAGGCCGGCTGTCCTATTATCGGATGTCCCGACTTCTTGTCCTTGATGCAGGGTCGCGCGGAAGCTCTGGGCGGCATGACCAAGGAGATGATGCCCGATGCCTTGCGCAAGACTGTACAACGACTCGATCCAAAGGTTGCCAATATGCAGGGCAAACGAGTGTTGATCTTGTCCGGCAAGAAGGACAAGCTCGTGCCCTTTTCGAAAGGCGAGTCTTTCGTCCAGGAACTGAAGAGCGTTGCAAGCAGTGTGCAAGTCGAGATTTATGAGGGCGTCGGACACAAGTGCACCGAGCCAATGATCAACGAGCTCTCCAAGTTCGTGTCTCGCGAGATGAGTGGGAGCAGTACCTCGTCCAACTTGTAGTACATCACCCTGTGTAACCTTGTCATATCAAACCGAGAGAGGCCTCGAAAACATCTGAACATTGTGCCTCGTATTCTGCATGACCCTTGTATCTAGTAAAGATGATCAATCGCAAACGAGCGACCAAGCCATTGAGACGAGTCTGCTCTGTCAGGTTGACAGCACGGCTGCGAATGAGCTTGACAAATAGACTATCGAGCTCGGCGAGAAAAGCAAAACTGGTCTGTGGAGACTTGTCAAAGACTCTGAGGTAATCGGAGACTGTATCGAGAATGTTGAGGGAGTACGCCGTTGCGATCGGAGCCGAGCCGCCAGGAATCTGAAACAGCACTTTGACGATGGAGGACATTTCGGCCAAGAGCTGATCCAGTGCCGTAGAAGAGACCGCTTGTTGACTGTCCTCCACCGCCCTGCGCTTGTACAACCGTGACACATCCAGCAGTCTCTGATCAACAAAGTGTATCAGTCTCCCCTCCTGTCTAGCACTTAAGCGCTGTGTGGACTCCTCGGACACATGCTCATCTACTTCTATTCTTTCGAAGCCTCCAGGCAATTGTGCCTGTTGCATGTGTGTGTGTGAGAGAGAGAGAGAGAGAGAGAGAGAGAGAGAGAGAGACGAGCTCAAGAAATGAAATGGCGAGCTGTAATGGCGAGCAATGAAGCTGCTCGAGGTGTCACTATAGGACGATCAATATAGACGTGATCAATTGCAATTGTAGATTAACAAAGAGCCTCATTAATCTGGCTTACGCTAGCATTCCTGCAGATTTGTCCGAAGCAGACAGCGAAGAACTTGGGCCATATCGTGCCCAGTTGTAGTACAATTGCAATTGTCGCAAGCAAGGATAACTGCCAGCTGGCTTGCGCATAGCAGCTCGAGCTCACCACGCCAAATCTATGAATTCGTGCATATGGGAGGAATTCACGTACGGTAGGAGTTGGAGCTGCAGCTGGTGGGCGTTTGGTTGGACGATCAATCGCAATTCATCCCGTGGAGCTTAATGCCTGGCCTAAGGGGCCCAATTATAGAAAGGTTGGCCTAAGGTACCTATCCTCCTTCAGCTGAGCAGCTGCAAGTCCAAGTTGATTGGTCGAGGCTAGTAATGAAGCACAAATGAGGAAACGGGTGAATTTTCCCAGCTTGGGAAGGCGAGTGAGAGAGAAAAAAGGGGGTTTGGACGGGCTTTCAGATGGCTGCCAAAACAAAAAGGAGGGACGCGCCTGCACAACAAACTCTGCACCTGACTTTGCTTGCGATCAACTTGCCTTCCCTGCAGGCACGCGTTTGCGCCGACGTCCAGCGTTTAATTTCCCTTCCACCAGCGCGCGCGCACCAACTTGGAGGAATCGCCCAGACTCGCAATTGACTCCTCCCTCGCACCTCCCTCTGCCTCTCTGCCGTGCAAGCGTTGTTGCGACCGCACCCTCCTCTCACCGACCCTTGGCACCTCTCCCCCCCCCCGGCGGCTACTGCTGTTGTACATAGAGTGACCTCCAGTGAGCACGTCTCTCGGTGATTCCACAATCTGTAGTAGTTGCTTCGAGTACTGTTCGCGCGCGTTGCTTCTTATTAGTTTTCTCTCGAGTCATCATGTCTTACCAGTACCAGCAGTCCTCGGGCGAGTCCCAACAGCAGCAGCAGTCGCAGCCCCAGCAGCAGCAGCCTCAGCAGGGGCAGGCGCAGCAGGGTCAGCAGGCTCAAGGTGAGAGTCCTTCGCTCGAGTCTCCCGCTCCGGGTTTCCAGCAGCAGCAGCAGCAGCAACAGCAACAGCAGCAAGGTTCTGGAGGCAGCCAGAATGGTAGCGAGCCAATGGGCGAAAAGACTACTCTTTGGTATGTGCTGTCACGCAACCGATGCGATCCAGCGATGCCACGTTTCTGACATGATCAAAGGATGGGTGAACTCGAGCCATGGATCGACGAAGGATTTGTGCGACAGGTCTGGTTCAATCTTGGCGAACAGGTCAACGTCAAGATGATCCGGGACAAGTTCTCCGGGTGAGTGATTATCGGAGCGGTGATTATGGTCTGGGACAATTCTGATCAAACTTAGTAATGCTGGATACTGTTTTGTCGACTTCAACGACACCGCGGCTGCGCAAAAAGCAATCTCTCTTAACGGAACTCTGATTCCAAACACCAGTCGACCATTCAAGCTCAACTGGGCATCCGGTGGTGGCCTTGCAGACCGAAAGTGAGCATAGCGACTGAGCGCCTTCTCCATACAATGCTAACGCGTATTAGCAATTCTGCTGGTGGTCGAGAAGAGCGTGGACCCGAGTATTCCATCTTTGTCGGTGATCTCGGTCCAGAGGTCAACGAATACGTTCTTGTATCTTTGTTCCAGAGTCGTTACCCGTCGTGCAAATCGGCAAAGATCATGACCGATCCAATGAGTGGCATCTCTCGAGGCTACGGATTTGTCCGATTCGCCGATGAGATGGATCAGCAACGCGCCTTGACCGAGATGCAGGGAGTCTACTGTGGCAGCCGTCCAATGAGGATTTCGACTGCCACTCCAAAAAACAAACCGGGTGGCATGAACCAAATGGGCATGATGCAGATGGGCATGCCACCGCTCGGGTACTATGGGGCACCGCAGCCAATGAACCAGTTCACCGATCCAAACAACACCACTGTCTTCGTTGGGGGCCTGTCCGGTTATGTCACCGAGGACGAGCTACGATCCTTCTTCCAGGGATTCGGCGAGATTACTTACGTCAAAATTCCACCAGGAAAGGGGTGTGGATTCGTGCAGTTTGTCCAGCGACACGCCGCCGAGATGGCCATCAACCAGATGCAGGGATACCCAATCGGTAACTCTCGCGTCAGACTCTCCTGGGGACGATCTCAGAACAATTCTGGTCCTGCCGGCACTCCTTACCGACCTGCCCCACCACCTCCGGTCTACCCATCCATGGGTATGCCTGCGCAGCACCACTACTCGGCTTTCGCGCCAATGAATCCTCAAGCCTCACAGCAACACTACCCACAGCAGGGTCCACCTGGTGGTCTTCCCGGCCAAATGCAAGGACCACATGACCCGATGGAGCAGCAAAACACCAAGCAAATGAACGAACAGTACGGTAATCAGCAATACGGACGAATGGACAGACTCGACAACGATTCGCGAAGCTATGGCGGAATCTATGCCAATTGAAAAGGCCTTATTTATATGCAATTTTGACAAGGAAGTATCAAAAAGAATGTGGGATCTAGCGGTGGATGAAATAATGGAGTTCTCGGATAGTAGACCGTGTCGCAAATGCACGCGAGCCGGTGACTTTTTTTATGGTGCAAGTATGTAGCGGCTTCAGTAGTGGCCGAAAACCGTGCTTGGGCCTAGCAAAAGCGCGGGAGAAAGAAAAACGAAAAAAGTGTTTCAGCGATAGCTCTCTGTTACTGTAAGTACGACAGGCTTGGGATCAGTGAGAGGAAAAGAGAGACCAGACGGAAAGGTAATACAATCGGCCGAGGTCGTCCAAGCGTTTTTATTATCGGCCTATGCTTTGCCACCTCGCACTATATAAAATCAAATCACCCAAGATCGTCAAAAGTGACGACCTTCACAATATTAAAGTTTGAAAATGCTCGATTGGTGTCTTGTTATTTTGAGTCTAGGATAACGTGTCGTCGTCGTCGTCGTCGTCGTCGTCGTCGATGACTTCGTATCGCTCGACAAAGGACACCGACCACGCGTATCCGGCGTTCTGCTGTACAAGTCCGGCATGTGCCTCGAGCCGGCGCACGAGTGCTTGAAATTCCGTGATATCCACCTTGACCTCCTCCGTGTCCGTCCCATTGTGTTGATTGCGGGCGGTGGGATCTGCATCGAGGAGGCGGCGGTACATGACTTTGACGACGCGGGTGCCGGGTGAGTTATTGGTTATTCCTGTGGCTGTTATTCTGGTTTCCGGCGTGAGCACCCATAGCAAGATACTTCCCCCCTTGCCGCCATTCAATTGCGTTTCGCTATTCGAGGAAGAGGGGGACGGCGGCGGTGAAGAAGGAGTGATGAGAAAGTGATGCACGGCCTGGGATGCGACTTTGTCTAATATGCGGGCCATTAAATAAGTCAGTGCATCGATGGCAGCCTCTTTCTTTGTGATGGACGCGAGCAAGTCATTCTTTGCGAGGTTGTGCTCGTCGTCCGTGAGATTGTCGCGGCGAGCACGGCATGTCTTGCACGCTGATGCATCATCCTTCTCGGATGGGTCGTCCTATGAGAATTGATTAGTCTTTTTTGTGTCATTACATGATGTCGGCGCCGCACGACCGTAGATCTTGGGTGTGCGAATTGGACCGGAATGACATGGACCACAAAGTGATCCGGACCCGTCGACCGCTATGATCGGTCGAGGATGTGTCATTGTGGGACTCTTGTATCGGATGCGGGAGAGATGGCAGACTACTCCGCTCCTTCTTAGAGTCCTGTCGCGGTCCTATCGCGCACCCGAGAATCTCTGCGTGAGCCGAGAGGTTGACAAAACTCACCTTGTAGCTGCAAACATCCGATTCGTGGACGAGCAGATATGAGAGACCGACCAGGCCACGTTCAGGACGAGCACGTATCCGTTCCGCAGCGGAAATGATGTGGTCCGGGAGTGCGTACTGATCGTGATGTTCGTGATGATGCTCGTCACTCACGCCGCGGTGACAGTGCCAAGAGTCCATCATTTCCGCCCAATTCTCGCTGGGCATGTGAGACCACTTGAGGCGGCCACCGTGGACGACGACTCTACGACATTCCTTGCACTTGATGTCATGCTTGAGCGTGTCCACAGAATTCAGTGGCACATCATTCCTGTTTGTGCTGGGCAGAATCGCTTCGGCCTTGATTCGACACGTCAGCTGGAGTCCATCGATGAGGATCTCTAATTTGGTTGACGGGTCGATGGATGCTGGTAGAGCAATCGAGTAGCTCTGAAACGCATGCCGAAGACGTAGAGTCTTTCGATCGTAGATTTCTAGTGCCGTGAGGTCATCCGGCGGACTCGAAAGGGTCGCGCAGAGATGGAGAGTCCTAATATTCTCATGGAACTCGCAATAAAACTGCATACATGGGATTACAATGCTGTCCTCTGGCCCGATTAGTCCTTTATGTCAATGTTGTCCCCGACAACTCTACAGAGACGCGAAGATCGCTTCAATGGCTCCACACAAATCATGAAATTTCGGAATTTCAAAGGTCTTGAGGCTCCACAACGCATGACTCTTGAGTCGGTGACCTCCCTCGTTGCTGCGATACATCAGCTGGAAATGGACGTGCATTAGGTACGAGCTGATACTTGATTGTCTAGGAGAAGACTCGGGACCTTGCGCGAACAACAATTATCTTTCAAGCCTTGCCAGAATATCACACACTTATTGAAACGACAAGCCATGCTAGAGAATATCTAAGTCATGCGAGTGCGCCTGCAATCATCCTTGCCCGACGTCGTGCTTGGATGTTGGTATGAAATACCTCTTGACTCCAAGAGTGCCTATGTCGAAGACCTTATCCTACAACTACACTCTGATCTCGATCTCAGCTTTCCAAGCACAGAATTGGGTCTGGACCTCGAGGACTTTGATCTACCTAGGCGCTCTCGCATCGTAGGTGTACTACGTGATGGCGATCTTCTCAAGTATGCATCATGTCTGAGTTCGTACAACATCAAGCTGACAAAGCCAGTGTCAAGCATCTTGGCGGACCGAAACACCTCGAGCGCTCTGCAATCGTAGAGAACCAGTTGATCCAAAATCAATTCCGCAGTATTGAAAGCACTAGACACGAAGAGCGATATCACTATCGTAACGACGACTCTACTCAGGCTTACGCGGCGCACAAGGCGAACCGTAACGAAACCTATGACTCGAACACAGGGGCCGATACGTACGGTGAGCAGTTGTCAGATGCCGCCCGTGACTTTGATCGTGAGCAACTTGAGCAGCAATTGAAGAAGTACCGTGACCGATGCGTTTCTCTAAAAGCTAGGATCGTGCAACTAGAAGAGCCAAAGTTCACAGCAGAAGAGTCGGAGCTATTGTTGGAAGCGAGATCAAGAATTCAATCAGCATCGGACTTGCAAACAGGAAAGTCAGGCAACCCGTTTCCTGAAACAGACCTCGAGCTAGCACGATCCTACATCGGACGGTACGATGCTCTGGAAAGTTGTATGCTCCGCCTGCAAAAGACGATGGGCACCTTGAAAACGAAATTGGCTATGGTCGTGGCCAGACTATTCGGGGAAGAGACAGTGCAAGATTTCTGGACTGTAGACGAATTGAAGATGATGATAACGTATGCATGCAAAATTAGTCCTCAAAGACCTTCTACGAGTCTTCCGGCACTGAAAGAACAAAGCGCCCTCTCTAGACACAGCGGCCCTCTGGCGTCATCGAGTACAGGATCTGCGACTGACTCGTCAGACGACGACAATACTTCTTCCTCCTCATCATCATTAACAACAACGGCATCATCATCATCATCGTCGTCGTCGTCGTCTTCATCACCCTCAACCTCTAGCGAAGTGGAAGAATTATCTAGCCGGCCTCCAATTTCACTTCAGGACCCTCCACCGCCCAAAGCGCCAGTCACTCACGTAATACCTGGTCACGGATTGCCGGCCACAGCTACACGTAACGATCGACGCAAGCGAAAGAGGACATTGGACCGCTTGATTGAGGCAGGCGTCTTGCCGGAAGGATCAAATTTTAAAACCCTGGAGGACTATCACGCCGCCCGGCAAGAAGGCACGGTGGAGGAATTCACCGATGCAGTCTTTAGCGCCGCAACCGTGGCGGCCGCACAACAATCAAAAGCCTCACTACCGGCTAATGGTAAGAATCGTGCTTGGGACTACCCCGCTGAACCGGAGGAAGGCTGGGAGAAGCGATTGGTGGTCAAGGAGATCGAGTGTGAAAGTCTGCATACGGAGCAGCGCGTGCCAGTCGAACAAGTCACTGAGGATCGACGCGACCGCAAGCGATTGCGTGGCGCCGATGAGCCAATGGTCGATGGCGGGCCTTCAATCCAGGCAGTGACGACGACCACGACGAGGACAATGCATGGAGACAGTGACGGCGGTGTTGTTATTGATGCAGACATGTATGGAGAAGCGGAAGTGGTCGTGAACATGGACACCAATGGCATTGCTACGGCAGTGGAGAAGCAGGATGCGAATAGTATTCTTGAGGAGGGAGAGGTTGAAAGTGACGACGAGTCAACCCAGGATTCGAGCATGAGTGATTCTTCCTCCTCGTCCTCTTCCTCCTCGAGTGAGGGTGAAGTCAAAGTCATCGACGACAAGGTGCCTTCTTTACCCGCAAATCACGAGTCCCTTCCGAAAGTGGACTCGTCGTCCGAGTACTTGAGTCGGCCGGGCGCGGACATTGCATTCAAGCACTTGGAAATGGTCAACTTTCGACCAAGCTTTTCAAAGTACAAGACTGGCCGTATTATACAAGTGACTGAGGAGTCCTTGGTGCTCAGACTGGCGGAAGCAGACGTCCAGGAGCCCATGTACGATTACGAGGGTGATCGTGTGCCTGGTCCGTTTGACTTTTGGGACGAAGAAGGCAAGATTGTCGAGGGACACGCCGAGATTCCTCGCCATCAATTGCTCGATGTGCTTCTAGTCTCAGCATCGGCATAGGCAGAGCTCTACTGCTTGAGTGCACAAATATCAGTCTGATTGCTGTATCTGGTAGACTCCCATTCGAGCAGGCTGCGCAGGCACACTGATTAAGCTGAAGATTTCGAGTCCGGCAAAGGCATCCATAGCAGCATACTTAAGTTGTGCCGCATTCAGATTGGCCAGCTCCCAATTCGTCATGGTCAGTGATTTTGTCTTGTAGGTCGTGCACTCCACCCCCATCGTGGCTGCAATCAGTGCTTTCAGGCCAATCGTCTTGCGATCGACGATTCCGGCATTATAGGCGATCGGTCCCAACTCTACAAAGGAACGTCGCGACTCATCCGTCAAGTTCAGATAACGCAGATGCTTGAGATCCCCGTTAATTCCGATACCATATTTCGAAATTTGGGCATCTCGGATGAGGTAGCAGAGACAATCTGGGATTTGTCCAGAGTCGTGATAGATGGAGTATAGTAAGACGGGATGATTCATGCTGTCGCTCGATCGTGTGGCGAATTGTAGCAGGGAGACATTTGCTTTTTGACCTGGCTGATACGTCGGTCTGTGCTCGAGATCAAAGCCGATCGTGGATGTCGTGCTTTCATAAATCTCATCCACGAATTGTTCAGCTACTTGAGGGTCGTTTGTGAATGTGATGTCGAGTGTTTGGGAACTATATGGCCCCGTTGTCGCCACGGGCAGAGATATCTTGTATGTGAATGGCGCAGTCGCGATTCCTCGAGGTACAATCGGTCCTAGTTCAGGTTGATTGACTTGTCTTGCAGTCTGCGCCATGGGATGTGTAGGGATACTTGAGACCTTGGTGTCTAGCGACAATCTTGCCTTGGCGACGCTTGTGCGCCGCACGCTGCTTGTACCGGTGCTGCTCGACTGGATAAGTCTCCGATTGTGTAGCAGTGCTGTACGATAAGGCCGAATTGTGTTGGATGTATTGCGAGGATATTCCTCGCTGTAAATCTTTGCGCTCAACGGCCTCGAGACTCAGTGCGAAGAGTGTATGAGAGTGAGACAAACAATAAAACCTGTGTCACGACCAGTGATACGTCTCAGAACTCGGCAGTTCAGCAGGTCAAGTTCAAGTGAAGCACATGTCATCCACGATCCGGCCCCACAACACAAAACAGAGACAAGTATGACAACAAGAAGGATCATTCACGACAGAATATACGTGAGAATCTATTAATGAATGTCGAAACTATATATATTCACATGATACATAGTTGATCATTAGGCTACAAACTAAGGTACAGAAGTAGGAGGTTCTGATGGTGTGCTGCGCGGCAGCCATCTTAATGAACGTCTGTTCTCTTCAGGCGATCTGAGCTTCGGCGCTTCTGCAGGCACAAATCTGTTTACAAATCGACCCTTTTCATGTTGCGACAGCTCAAGTCGAACCTTTGCTTGATCGGCAGTTTCTAAAGTTTGCGCGTAGCGTTCGATGATATCGGGCAGCCATTGACGAGCTGCAGCCTCGTCCGTTGCAAAAGCAGCTCGCATGACCATGAGCAGGTCTCTGGTTTCGAATTGTGTTTGTCGGCCACTCCTGAATTGTTCAAATGAGTGCCAGACTTCCTTGACCTTGTCAAAGGCATCTGATCCCTTCAATCGTGCCAAAGATTTCAGCATACTGCGAAAACTGTTCTCATTCAATTTTGCTCGTGCCATCAGATCATGCATCAATTGATATTCGCCAAGCTCAACATAGCCGGCCAGTAGTATATTGATTGTACTTGAAGAGCTCTTGAGACCAGTGGTGTGGATTTCCTTCAGTAGCTGATGGACGCGAGACAGGACATCACTTGTTGGCACACCCTGTCTGGCGGACTGGAAGATGGCGTTGATGACACAATTGACGTGCTCAATCGGAAGCTTCTCTCCACTCGTCTCTCTATAGTGCCTGAAGATGGTGAGCACCGAGCCTAGTGGATCGCTACGGGATCGACCAAGCGCCGCCAACAAGCGAGTGATCTGCGCATCAGAAGGCGGCATGCCTATCTTGCAGCCTTTCATGAATATCTCCGTAGCTACACCGATAGCGTTAGCGTCCAATGCCAAGGCTATCATGGCGCTAAAAAAGCCGGGCCTCAAGGCTCGACGCTGCTCCCGGATGGTCCTATCCATTGTCTTGTAAGCTTCGCCTATACGGCCATTCTGGAAAAGAGCTCCAATCATGGCTTGTTGTATCATGAGTGATGGTTGCAGCTGCCTGACATTCAGTGCTTCATCGTATAGTTCCTCGACCTTTGCAAAGTCACCAATGGCCGTGTATAGTTTTATTGCAGAACCGTACACACGAGAGTCTATGCAATTCGCATCGTTCTTGTCGACAGCGATCCGGTTCGGCAGGGACTGGAGGTAGCCCCATAGACTCTGAGCATCTTCGTGAAGGCCCCAGGTTATCAAAGCTTCGAGGGCATGGTGCCACAGCATCATTTGTCCAGCAACCTTACCCTCCTTGACATCCTCGACAATCGTCCAAAACACATCCTGCAGACTTTGCGGTTGTTCGTAACTGTTCAGCCGTCGTAGCAGAGCATCAGCGGAGATCAATTGTACCAGGGACGTCACTTCAGCCCCAGTAAGGATGGGTAGTTCTCTCTGTTCAATGTATATCTGATATGCGGTCACAAAGTCCTTGTTCTCCAGCGCAGATCGAAATGCGGTCCGTTCCTTTTCGTGCACGGCACGAACTAGTGTTTCGGGATCCCTGGAAATACCGGTGTCCACATCATGAGCGAGGCGAGGCCAGACCTTCGCAGCTCGAGTAGAACGCCTGGAGGCTAATTGCCGCACATTCGCAAGTGGCCGCAGCAATTGACACAGCGACTTTGCAGGTCGATAAACACTTCGTGTGCTCATGGTTGTTCTAAACCTCAAGACATCATGCTTGTCGCGAGCAGTAACCAAAAGAACTCTGGAAGGGTAAAGTAGAGCTTGACATCATCCTGCGAATGTCCTTGAATGTGGTGGAGACGAAATATTTCAACTTTACGGTATCTGCGTGGCTTTGGCAGGAGCTCACGCGTGGTGCATCCCTGTGGACAACGTTAACTTGGCACTCATGCAGCGTTGATTTCGATAAAGACTAAGGGCTCGCAGCTTTATACAACAAAAGTACTACAGGACAACATCAAGCAAGTCGATGGCAGAGCATTAGAGAATACCTCGATTGAGTCGCTGAGAGGACTAATGGATTATGGGGACGAAAGTTATGCATCGGGAGAGGAAAGTCTGGAAGGATTTGATGAAGGTCGTGAGATGACCATAGAAAGTGCTCCAATTGACGAGGATGCGCTGCAGGACTTCCTTGGGCGTGGTCGTTCCATTCGAGCGACCATTCATCCACTTTCGAACAACTGTCTCGCTTGGATAAGTGCCAATTCCGTGCCAAAAGACAAGTCTAAGCTCGACATTGCACCATTTGAGAAGATTGAGGCTAGCCTGTACCAAGCTCCGCAGACATACGATGGAAAATTCAGCACGGGAAAGATGAACTTGACGCTGAGTTTGTCTGAAATTTATGAAGATGTGCAGGTCACCTATAATGACAATCCAGAGGTAGATTTGGTTGATATGGTTGTGAAGGCATCGAAAAGCTATATCGAACAGCTCGAAGAATTGACAAACGTCCTAAACGAATCCCTAGACGCGGACGGACTTGAGGATGAGGACGAACACACGCGATCCTCCCTGATAGACTCCTTAGGTGTATGGAAATGTGCACAGGCAATTCATATTGCTCCTCGAGATAGCTTGTTATGTGATGGCCTCATGAATTGGGTCAACTACTACGATCCAAAGCCGTCCAATGAAGAGGGAGAAGACATAATGACTGCTAAAGACGCCTATTTACATCCAGGATTTTGGGATTATATCTCGAAAGGCATCATCAGAGGTTTGTTTGAAATGGTTGGGATGTGCTTGGGCTCTAGCGGGCTCTCAAATGTCGACTCTGCGACAAGTCGCGCCGTGAACGATCTGTGCCTTCTATTGCGGACCTATCCTCGGACTTCGCAATATCAAGGCAAACCCATGGACTTTCGAGATCGACACAGAATCTGGCGCGCGAAAGCCGCAAAAGCTGCAAAGGAAATTCAGATTCCTGATCCCGAAATCTCAGCAGCGTTTCGTCAGGTTTATGAGCTGCTAAAGGGCGACAAGGATGCTTTGTATAGACAATGCGAGACCTGGCAGGAATGTCTGGCTGCACTCACTCTCTTGTATGATCCTGCAGGAATCAGAAGACCCGAAGATGTCAGGGCACTATTTGAACTGATCACAGAGTCGGACGATTTTGGTCTAGCAGTGGACAGAACGCTGGCTTCGGAAGATGCCTGCGCAGCCCTGTGTGCCGACAACATACCCAGAGCAATTGCCAAGGCAAGAGAAACAGATCTTTCTCTGGCTGCGCATCTGTCTGACCTCTTGGAGAAGCTGGAGGTGCTAGATGACATACGAAGTGGTGATCTCGATCTCACACTTCGTGATGCCCTGGTTCTGGAGCTCGGTGACGACTGCTTGTCACAATCTGGCACCTGGAGGGCGGCTCTTACCTATTGGCGAACTGTGGGCGATGTGGGCATCGACAGCATCCAACAGGCTGTAACCCGTCTCCCATTGTCTTCTCAAGTAGATGTAGACGAGATCCTGACAGTCTGCAATGATCTCGAACTGCGACACGAAGCAGCGCAGATTGAGACGGTCTGGGCACGTAGACTCGCCATGGACGGCAAGCTGTATCAAGCGCTGATGACTTATGACAGAGCGGAAAACTCATCACAGATTGACTTCCTGAATTGGAAGCTCTTCAGGGACTCTCTGATTGCCGGCCATGCTACGGCTCATGACGAGGAACTAGAGGAAGCTCTGCAGACGCCGGAAACCACTGCGTCCACCACCATATCCGCCTTGCTGGCACCCTACGCGACACTCATAACACTCTACAAATTGAAGGCCGCCAACGAGCCAGTAGAGGCGGCACTACATCTCTCCGCTCTGCTGAAATCGCCGGACGTACCAAAAGAATACACGTCGATCCTCATGGCGGAAATGTTGCCCTTTCTCGAACCATCAATCGACGCCTTTTCATTGCGCGACATTTACGACATGTTGGCCGCCATTGAGGAATTCTACGACTCGAAACAATTCTCGCGTGGCCTGGATCTGTTGACACAATCGATGAAGCAAGGGACGACAAGTACCACAATCCCGGACTGGAGGACATACATTGCGCCTAAATTTGACGCCAAGGATGTTCTGGCCTTAGTCAGACTGCGTATCGCAAGGGCTATCGGGCACAAGTTTTGCAAGGCTTGACAGCGTGGATATATTTGATAGATTCATTTTCAAGCATATAGCGCGACCACCAATGGTGCATGAGCCATTTTGTATATATCAATCTTTCTGCAAAAGAACAAAAGCTTAGAATTCGGGACATGACATTTGTTACCGGTGATCTATTGCTTTGATATTGACGACATATCTAGATGACGGAGTGTTGAGTTTACAAAGCACTAGCCTAGTGACACGGTACATGGTCATAAGTGATGTCGGTACGTCGAGCACATCCGAAACGGACATTGCCCTGGTCAAAGATGGCCACGACGTACTTCAAGAACACGTCCCCAAGCAAATCTTCCTTCATGGTGCCTCGAGACTGGAACGCTCCAAACTCCATGTTTGAGCCGTCGTCCAATGGCGCAAAGCTAAAGGCGGACGAAGGAATCTGGAAGTAGGTGTCCCCAATGGCGAGCTCGATGGTGGGTGCCTTGGAGCCTGTGGGAATCACGTACCCGCCTTGTTCGGCGTCATACTTGGAACCAGGAATGCCGGCGTAGATTTCTTCGACGAGTGCATCATCGACGAGGGCGAGTGTGGTGCCGGTGTCAATTATCTGTGCAAGGTTAGTTTTTTTCCTACTTTTCAGTGATCCCTTATGGACATAGAAGCATACCGCTTTGTTGTTTTCTGGTCGGTGGACAACCTTGCCGTTGATCTTTGTCCGTGCAGAGTTGACCGTCCAGAAACCCTTGGAGTTGTCGACATGAGTATAGTGAATCTCGCCTTGTACCATACTCTTGTCCACGAACCCAAAGGTGTACTCACCAGGTCCATCTTGAACGAGCTTTACAGCAAAGAGTGGTTCCTGAAGCACACCTTGCTCAATCATATTCTCCATCAAGGTCTTGACTCTCTTTGGTCTCACTGTATTGATACTGCCCCATGCCAAGCCCAGAAGCCCGTCATCTTTGCCGTTCGCAAACAGTGGCGAGATGAACTCGGCAAGTTCGATACCTTGATTCTTGACTGTGATGTCACCAATTTCCACGACATCTGTGCCCACAACACCGTGCGCATTGGACTTGTCCCTTGTTGGTCAGCAGTGATGCAACACGACCGCGGACTGAGCAATTCTTACGCATACTGAATCTTCCACGTTGAGCCCGGCAATTCCTCGAATGTCTCGGACTTTTTAGGATCAAAAGCGTGATGGTTCGATCGTTGTACGCTGGCTTGCAATGTAGAGTTGACCCAAGTATCACTAGAGCCAGTGTCGAAGTCCAGGTGTACAATCTGCGGCGGTGTTCCGATAGCGAGTTCACCTACGTACTCTACATCATGATCGTAGTTCTCGACTGGCACATGTCCCCTTTCACCTAGGGCTTTAGTGTCAAGATTGCTGTGAGAATGAACGGACTAACTCGTAACACTGTTGGCCTGCACCAGGAAGTCAAGGTGCTTGGATTTCAACTCCTTGGTTGGCGTTATGTTGTATTTGCGCAGGGCATGAAGGTATAGACCTCGGCCGGTCCGTTTAGCATTCTCAACCTTGTGTAGTGTGAAACGAGAGGTCATGGTGTTCAGCGATGTTTCTGCTTATCTTGAACGGACCAGGCGAATCGGACTGGGCGGCCATCACTCTTTATAGTGCTGCAATTGCTGTGAGAGAGGAGCATAAGATCACGTATGCCCTGAAAAGAAGACACGACACAGGATCGACGATGACGCAGCGTGCACTTAGAACCCGCATGAAGCGTTGAACCTGCAGAAAATAGATTGATTGTGTACTGACACAAAAGGTCATTCATCTGCAGCGTTCGTCACGGCATCACAGTCCGCAGCTCTGCTCCTTCTAGGTCTGCTCCGTATTCGAGGGCTGATCATCTCAAGAAACCGGTAGAAACGTGCACAGCATCAATTGCGATAGGCTGTAGACGTTTCTCACGACATCAGCTCAGCAGATAGAGTACTTGTTGATTGAAAATCCTCCTGGTTACTGGTATTCGATCGCAGATCGTGCGAAATATATTCTTTGCGAATCCCTAACATGAGTACTGCCGTGCTAATTCCGCATGTCTCACATAGATGTGGTCTTGCAAGTAGCTCTTGCTTTTACGCAGATCACATGGTCTGACGACGCGATCTGTAGATGACATGAGGACTATACTCCTTCCATTGAATTTTCCAGAACTCCTCTACGGCTCAATCGTTCTGAGTCATTGCCTATGTATGATCAATTCCCGATCTGTGCATGCGTACCCATGGCCATGCAAGACACCCCGTGGACCGTGTGCAATTGCAGCGGTGCAGCTGCAGGACGTCACCGCTGCAAATCGGGCTGTCATAAAATACTGCGGAGCCGGTGTGGTGCATCTCAGGTCGACTACAAATTTGGGGTTAGCTACGTACAAACTATGACAATTGCGCTTCGATTCTGTGAAAGCAAGTCAACATGTCACAGATTCGTGCCCAGCCGTGCCAATTCGAGCCAGCTACACTGTCATGCGGATTCGTGCAACTTTGTGTGAATTTGAGCAAGGTTCACGTCGCCGTGTAAATCCGTATGTTTCGTGTGAATTCGTGTGAATTCGTGCGAATCCGTGTGAATTCGTGCGAATCCGTGTGAATTCGTGCGAATCCGTGTGAATTCGTGCGAATCCGTGTGAATTCGGGCGAATCCGTGTGAATTCGGGCCAACTCAACATTGTGCGAATCCACACGAAGTCGTGTGAATCCGTGTGGATTCGTGCGAACTCGAGCGAGCTTCACGTCGTGCAAATTCGTGCGAATTCGTGTGAATATGTGTGAAGTCGAGCCAGCTACACGTCGTGCGAATTCGTGTGAAGATCGTGTGGTTTCGTGTACATTCGAGCCAGCTCATCTTCGTGTGGTTTCGTGTGAATCCGTGTGAAGTCGAGCCAGCTACAAAGTCGTGTGGTTTCGTGTGAATCCGTGTGAAGTCGAGCCAGCTTCAAATTCGTGCGAATTCGTGTGAAGTCGAGCAAATTCGAGCCAGCTTCATGAAGCTGCAGAGATTTGTGCATGGCCATAGCTGGACTCACGGCTGTGGGCTCTAGAGCTCTTGTCGGCATCAGGGATAATTTCTAATGCCTTGGCGTGCTTTTGAGCTCACATCCGTGATACATTCCAGCTGGCAGCGCTGTACAGAGAAGCTGTCAAGTCATATGTGCAGAGAAGCCGTGGCCATTGAAGAGCGCAGCAGTTGTGTGCAGAGGGATTAGCAGGACGATGTACGCCACAAAAGGGGTCTTTCTCTAACGTGAGGAATTAGCAGGACAATGTGTGGGTACAAGAGTTCTCATTGGTAGAGAAGCAATTCGCAGGACGATGTGTCAGGCCAGCCACCATCGATAAGGGTACAATTGGTACGGAGGCCTTGAGCCAATCAGGAGCCGCAATTTTGAAATTTAGCAGGACGATGTACCGTTGAATAGGGGTAGGTTAGCGGTTAGGCGTTAGCCTAATTGGGTAAGGGTCTGGGGTATGGGGATAATGAGTGAACGAGAGTGAATGAAATGTACTTTCCCCATGTCTTTTATCCACTTTCGCATGTTTTAGCTCATAATAACGCAGAAAAGAGGCAGGACCACAACGCTACAGCACGTTCCACGGTCGTGCGCCAGAAATGCTTATCGAGAGAATGCTGAATCTTGGACAACATACATGTAGACGAAGCATTTGTTCTCGAGAGTTCAGATGACTAGAGTCACCTTTTGTGCCAAGACATTGCACTTTGGAACCTAGATTAACCTAAACTGGAGACTTTTCTTTGCTTTTAGCTTCAGAAGAGCGACAGTGCTCCTAGAGATTGAGAATCCCAGCTGTAGCTTCTGAATGGACGATATCGAGGGTCTCTTATTGCTCGAGGACGCCATTTCTGCTGAATATGCAGACTGCATACTGAGGCAGTTGCCGCACGAATTTGTGAGCGATATTGACTTGGCCAAGTACCCTCAACCAAATGATTTAACGACCGTCGTCGAGTCCTCTAAAAGCCCTGAAATAGACAAGGACGACACCGGTTCCAGCTTGCAAATGCATTTCTTCTCACCTCTACCGGAATATATATCGATGGTTTCAGAAGATGTCATTCCTGATGCCTGGAAGGAGGAAGTGTGGAATGGGATGGATTGCAACTCGTCCATCGTCCAGAAATATCATGCTGGAGAAGGTGCTACACAACGCCTAGGATTGCTTGAAAGTCATCTCTGACTTTGCTAGGCATCAGGTGGCACACTGATCTGCCAATTTTCGGTGATGGAGTGGCAATCTTGTCCTTGCTATCAAGTGTCTGCATGAAATTCAGACTGGTAGAGAATCACGATGTCGAATTCTCAATCAAGCTCAAACCCAGATCTCTTCTTCTATGCGCAGGACCAGCGAGATACGAATGGGAGCATCACATAGAATCGGTAAAAGTGGACACCCATGCGGGTGAAGAATTTCGCAGACAAGACAGGATCAGTGTCACCATGCGCCGGGTGATCACTGCGAAGAAGTCTGTGTAGAGCAACAGCTAGTCCCAATCAATAGTTCAAATTTGTACAATAGAACTTCCTATACTGCCGTGCCTAGCTCCTAAGTGTTCGCACGCATAACCCATTACTTCGACTGCACAACTCGCCTTGCCATCATAGAGTAATTACCGCTTCCTCTCAAAGTACTGTGAAGTCGACATGTACCCAATACTCATATCCATGACCCACTCGCCCAGGCCCAGATATCGGTCCACCACGGATCTGATGTCCTTGCTCTCTATGGCAGATGTCTTGGGCGAGAGGCCTGTTGAGCGCTTGATGCCCGCCAGCATGGCACTGAAGACCATCGCATCGAACGTGTAGTGGAAGAGTCGCCCGAGCTGTACAATATCAGTCGGAGCGTATTCAAGAGCGTGATCCTTACCATCCTTGAAAGTGGAGGGAACACAAAGGACAACAGAAAAGCCAGTGTATGGTTTACGATGAGATGCACGAGGATGTGAACTCTAAGTCGCAAATGTATAAGATGCTGGTAGGCACAGCCAGAAGCCTCGACGAGCTAGCGGTATATATCTCCACAGTAGCTCCTGTATATAATGCCATGCATGCTATATAGCATTGGCACTGTAGATGCGGCAGCGCGTGCTGCAAGTTGCCAACCTTGCCAAGCACCCTTACGCCAGAACCCACCCGCTGAATGGAGCTGCTGCACGTAACAGGAAAGGTTGACCGAGCCGGTGTAGAAGCTGCACGGGAAGGATCCATGGCAGCATCTGGTTGCGTGGGTGAGTGCAGGTGGGCAGAACAATAATGGATGTCCACTCATTTCCGGTAATTAGGGGCAATCTTGGGATTCAGCCCTGGAGCGCGCGCTTCCCACTGCCACTCCCGCATGTGCATGCACAGGACGTCAATCCTAGATTTGTGCAGCTCGTTCACTTGCTGGAGATCTTGGCAATTTAGTTGCGACAAGGAAATTTCAACTGCTCCAACCATCAGTCAGGTTATACCATCCACCAGCCGAGACCGACGCGGTGGTGCACGTCATAGACGGTGTTCTCTGTGCCCTGTTGTGACACCCGCTTCATTCTCGGTCGCAGAATTGTATGGAGAAGGATGATCCTACACAGAAGACTGCCGATCAAGAACTTGCCAAGTGTAGCGAGGCGCTAGTGCAGACTGGACACCTACAAACGGAGTCTCTGTGGACGTCTTTCCCCGCGAAATCACAATGGACCAGGGCTCATGCGGATGAATTGCGTGTAGCTGGAAACGAGAGCTACAAGACTGGTGCCTTGCATGATGCAATCAGGTTTTACGAAAATGCCATCAACGTAGCGACAGCGATACAGGAAGACGATCTCCTGCCGACATACCTTTCCAATCTCTCTGCTGCCTATTACGAGTCGGGCGACTACGAAAAGGCCTTGGACGTCATAGACCGTGCCTTCGAACATTTGCAGGCTGATCACGATCGGATCGAGAACCCAACTCCTTTAGATATAAAGCTCAGGGTCCGTGAGTGCAGATGCCTCTTGCACATTCAGGAATTTGATCAATTGTTGGACGCTGTGCAGGAAGTCGACCAGGCGGTGTATGATGAACATATCGAGTTTGGGGTCGTTGAGGACGCTGCCCTGCATAGTCTGGACCAGCTTGCGGCCTGGGATCCCGAACGTGCACGCAAACTCATACCAAGGTTGCCACGTTATCGACCGAGCATGCGAGCACGATCGGGCATGCACCATGGGTCTACCGTGGGTCACGATACTGCCAGCAGCGCTCTCACGGCTCACCTGGAAACCAAGGAAGATCGGGAAGCTGCAAATCGAGACTCACGGATCCTGCTGTCTCGACTGCAATCGCAGCAGACACATCTCTCGTTCTTCTATGGCGGTTGCGGAGATCCTCGGCATGTGCTTGCAACGATCATTGACATCTATCAACAGGCACCGGATCCAAAGTCTGATTTCGAGGTGAAAATGGCCCTTGTGGACAAGAACCCATCAGTCATTGCGAGGAATTTACTAATCTTTTTCATTCTTGATGACCTCGCCAATCAGAATCTTGACACCCTCTCCACCGAGGTCACTGAGATACTGACCGTTCTTCATTATACATATTTAGGTGCAATCATGCCTGATTGGGTGCACGAAAGACTTTTAGGATATATCAGAGTCGTGTCCACAAAATTGTGCTCCGGGCTCGGGGTACCTGCCTGGCTAGCAATTTCCCTCGGCTCAATAGATAAGATCATTCCTGTCTTCAAATATTGGATTCGTGGGGCAGTCGATGCTATTCCCATACAAGATTGGATGGACATGCAACGTCCTCTTGATGGGCCCACGGATATTTTCTCCTATCCAAACGTCTCTCCAGAACTCAAACAAAGACTTAAAGACTCGAGGGATCAAGCACGCGTCGATATCAAGGACGCTATCTTCAACTTTTCCGATTCGCAACTCAATACAATTCTGAGCAATAAATGCGCCAACGCGAAAAAAATGACCTTGAAGGCGAAGAAAGATCTCGCTTTCAAGCTTTTTGCAACCGATGAAGCATTAGACACTCTGAACAGGAAACGATATGTGCCTGATGGACTCTTGATGGAGTATTCGACTTTTTACCAGGGCTCCCTCAAGATGCTTTACGGACCGGACGAATTGCATCACAAAGAACCTAAGCTTGCAGATCAGCTCAAAGCACTCTGGACGGCGTGGGGAGCTGCGAAGAAAGGTCAGATCGAGACCAACGGCGCCGCAGACCCGCGAGGCAGGTCGGTGCCCCTCTTGGCAGTCCGCGAGCATATCGTGAATCATTGGAAACTCAACGTCACGCTGGTGGAAGAACAATGGAGATATCATTCCAATAAATCACTGCCTTACGAAGTCAGTTTCGATCCTTTCGCAGCTTCGCAACAACTGGTTACATACACAGGTGTTCGACCACTAGTCAAGCCTTTCCGTACATACGACTACACTGCAGCTTTCTTCCTCAATGCTGCTCGTTCGATCAAGTCTTATAGCTCAAAGTTCCTGTTTGAGTGGATGGTGGACGAATCGCATCATGTTTTGGAAGAGATAACCAAATCGCCCGAGGACTATAATTTCGATTTCTTCGACAGGATCTACTTTTCTGGGCCACCAGACATGACCGGCGGCCTTCTTCCACAAGCTGTGGATTCCATGGCTATTTTGAAACCATGCAATCACGCTTTTGTTGCGAGCAAAATTCTACATAATACATCGCACTTTAGCTCGGTGGAAGGTTTGTTTTCGGAGTATCTCGGTTTGTCCAGCTTGCAAGACGTACAACGGTTTCTCGGGCTGGGTATACACGGTCGCTTTGCAGCCGACTTCTATCTGGCAGACTACATACGACTCAGACCTGTAGATCCTGCCAATGTCACCACAATCAGTCTGGCCGGCAAGGACTGGAAGTCCGGTCCGGCTGTACACCGATCACAACTCATTGATTGGTTGTTTTCGGCTTTCATGCGTCTTGCAATACCGACAAGGAGAACGAATCAAACGGACATGCGTATCCAGCAACCGCTAAATCTACACTCCTTTTTCCGCCTACTAATCTATCTACAAAGCATCGACTTTCCCGCGCACTGGCTCAGCTCAGTCATTGACGATATCGTGCAGAACCGCGTCATGACCCGGTCTCGACCGACAACGACAAGTCCACAGACAATCCAGAACCTTGCGAGTGCTAAAGGTCCACTGAAGGCTGTCTGCATGACTCCTTTCTCGATGGAGATGGAAGTCGCCCTGACTATATGGTTCCCACTCTTGACGTTCGGCATCACAGCGGTTGAGTTCGCCGACGCAGCCAGCATCAAGAGCTACTCCATCAAGTTGAGCCCAAATGCAGAGTCCATGACATCATACGACGAGACACTTCCCTTGCTCGCTTTGTGGTTCAGCACAAATTCCGCCAAGAAGATCAACCTCGACCTGGCACGGGATATTGTGGGCAATCACAATGCGGTACAATCAGTGAGACTTCTCTCCACATTTCAGTGGGACTATGACGCAAAGACCGCCAAGTTCATGTGTAATGCAAGCTCGATGGAGCTTCTGCAGATACAGAACTTCACAGTTCGACTAATCAGGACCGACACTTACGAGACGGTTTCTGTCGTTGTTCCTGTCAAGAATTGTGTGGCACTGTCCTCCTTGGCGGAGTGGCAGGAGCCGATCTAGTCCTCTCGACGATGCAGATCGTCAGGCATGTGGCCAAGAGTATGTATATAGCCAGGCATGTATCGTAGCACTTACTGAAAGCTCTGTGCTCGCGACTGCAGACGCTGTCAGGAGGTTTGGCAATCAAACAAATCACCCGACTGCCCCAAGACTTGCACAGATGGAATATATTCGGTCGGACCTCGGGGTAAAATTGACGGCGGGACGTCATTGGCTGGCCGCAGATTGATCGCGAAGCTTGTCAACAGGCGGAATTTAACGTTTCCCAAGCCTCAACCACCCTTCTGTTCGCTCTCACAAAGCAGTGACACAGAAATATCCAGGACCTTTCCTTCTTCATTTGCACACGCACACGTCTATTTCAACCAGAGGATACTCATCGCTCATCTTACTGTCATCAGAGTCCATGGTCCTCTTCAGCCTGCCGGTGCTGGCAATGACTGCCACGGTTTCTGCACAACAATACAACAGTGCACTCATCTCTGGAGGCGCATCATACCCAAGCTACATATTCAATCCTTTACAACATCTCTCTGGCATTGCACCGTTCTTTCAGTCTCGAGGGTATGATGTAGACCCTTCTGTCCCAGCGGGATGCACCGTCGAGAAGGCAACATATCTTTCGAGGCACTCCAACATCTATGCCAACGACAACGACTATGAGATTTATATCGAGGTGATGACAACCGTTCGACGTGCAATCCTGGATGCTAATTATGATAGCCACTCGTTGCGAAGCTGAACATGACAAACGCTACATTCTCTGGAGAGTTGACATTCCTTAAAAATTGGACGAACCCAATTTCCGAGGATGATATCGAGCAGCTCACACCGAGTGGTGAAGCCGATGCCGTAACGCTAGGCGCGGTATTTGCAGCACGCTACCCACAGTTCAGCAATGCTTCTGCCAATACCACAAAGATATGGGCTGCCACATCAGAACGCTCCAACCAGACTGCATACTCTTTCGCCCAAGGATTCTCAAATTCCTTGCGCATGGCTCCGCGCCTGGTCGAGATCTATGAAGGTAAGAATGAGAGTGCCGATACGTTGACACCTCATTCTTCTTGTCCTGCATACTCCGGCAGTGCCGGTGTCAACCAATCAAACGTCTTTCTCTACACTTATGCTCCGAGCATCATCACTAGATTGTCGCAGTATACCAATGTCAACCTCACTGCGTACGACATATCCGCCATGCAGAGACTCTGCGGTTACGAAACCGTGATTCGCAACAGCTCCAATTTCTGCGGCCTCTTTACTGCAAACGAATGGCTACAGTTTGAGTATGCCAACGATATTCAGTACCATTACTCACTCGGGTACGGCTCTCCAATTTCTCCATACCTGGGCATGCCATGGCTGAATGCCTCGACTGCCCTGTTGGCGGGCAACAACACGGCGTCGCAGGACTTTTACATCTCCTTCACGCACCGCGAAGAACCAATCTTTATGACGACGGTGCTCGGACTCTTCAACAATTCCGCCTTCACGGGCACAAACAGTCCGAATGCGACGTTCCCACTGAAGGAGATCAATTACGGCCGCCGCTTCATCAGTTCCGCCATCATTCCGTTCCTGGGTCACATTGGCCTAGAGCGCATGGATTGCAATATAGCGACGGCGGCGAACGCAACGCAAAACACAACGACGATGACCACCTCGTACGTTCGGGCCATCGTCAATGCCGCGGTGCAACCGATTCCCGGGTGCTCAGAGGGAATCGGCGCATCCTGCCCATTGAATGAATTTGTGGAGCTTGTGGCGGGCAAGCAAGCGCTCTATGGAGACTTTGTGGGTGCGTGCGGATTGACTTCCCTCTCGAATGCCACCGACACGCTCGACATTTACAATCAATAGTATCGTTGTAATCACCACCTTGTTCCCTTTCTAGAAGCAGTAGTAGTAGTAGTAGACTAGAATTGGCGCTTTCCGCTCTCATATACATGTAACTTTCTGTAATCTCGCCGACACTCTTTTCAGTCCCGCAATTCTCTCACTATACACTCGACAGATGCCACCGCTTCTCCATTGTACTTCTTTTCATTGTCTCGCCACTACTGCGCCAAATGCTCGCATGTCGTCAATCGATTCGTTCGATGAATGGTATCGTTCTCGTTTCAAGTGTCATTTCTGGCTCACGGATGCTGATGAGCCGCACTCTGCCATTCCCAGTCTTGATGGTCGTCATGGTCGTAGTCGTGATCGTGATCGTGACTGTCGATGGCATCAGAGTGCACTGAAGCATCTGTCACCGTCCACGTCTCTGACCAAGTATCTGTGTCTGCTTCGGGAATATCCGCAGCCATCAACAACGATATTGGTGCAGAGGCAGAGGTGTCTGGAGGTATGGTGTCACGGGGCACGGAGACGTCCTTGAGACTTGCTTCGATTGCCGCCTGAAACGAGCCATCTTCGTCGTCGTCGACATTGTATGTCTCGTCCTCGTCTTGGTAGAGTCGAGAGGTGGCGTGGGGAAAGGTATCGTCTGGTATGGGCGTCGTCACGTCCCGAAAGCGTTCTCGCTCATCTACTCGCCCCTCATCATCGTCATATTCTTGTCGAAAGGCAGACGCGCGTCGACGTGCGTCCCGGGCACGAAACCGTCCAGACGAATCGGACCGGTCTCCATCGCGAAAAGTACTACTACGACGATCGACAGGATGAGCGGCATGCGGGTGTGGACGGTCGCGAAATCGGGGGAGCATGATATCGTGCCGGTCCTCGAGCGTGTCTGCGAGTGCATCGTAAGAGTCCGTGAGCACATCCTCCAAACGACGGCCGTCGCAATGGTCGACTACCGCTGCAGTCACCACTGCGCCCACGGCCACGGCGGCCAGCACGCCGAAAGTCACGCCCACCGCAGTAGGAACGGGCATGCCTTCCTGCCTTTGTGTCTTGCTTGCCAAATCACACGAACTTGTTTCTTCAAGTGATGGGACGAGTCGTGACCAATTGCAAGTGGACAGACGACGTCAGGCAAAGTGTGGAGAAGAAGGAGGCTGAGTGCAGGAGTTGATCAGTGATCAGTGATCAGTATCAGCACGTGATCGTCTATCCCGATCAATCGAAAACTTGCAGCACGTGACCAGCAGCTGGCTTGCTGGACAGTCAATTGAATTAACGTTGATTGTGATGAGGTGAATCGTTTCAAGGGCAACGGCTGCAGCTGCCCGCCTTGAAGGGAGATCCGAGTGGCTGCCGCTGCCATTTTCGGAGAGATTTTCCTTGATGCGCCCGCCCGCCCGTCGCTTTCGCTCTGACCCTTGCCCGATTTCCCGCCTTGGCCCTTACTACGGTAACGGTAGATATCTTCTTGCGTAACGTAGCACAGGCTAGGATATACGTCCTAGATCTGTCTCTCCCTCTATCTTGCTCCTCTCCTTGGCCAGTCTTTGCTCATCAGTCGTAGGCGCGTCCGTCTAGCGCTCGTCTTGCGTCATTCCCCAATCTCTACTCACCCCTCTCTCTCTCTCTCTCTGTGTCATAGCATTTGCAGCTGAAAGGATTGCTTCTGGTCGAGAACATGGAGAACGACTCGCTCATCCCGCAGAGCCCCGCGGAATCGTCCACGTACAGCGCCTACCCGGCGGGCAAATCGCCGGCCTTCAGCAGCAGCAACAGTAGCGGCGACGGCGCTGCTGGTCGTGGTGGTCACAGAATAGCGCGGTACTATCGGCCCTTCAAGTCCTCCCGCGTGCCCGACGGCTTTGTCATTCCCAAGCAACCACGCAGCAAGACGGAGGTCTTTGCCCGCAGACTGCCCTTCATCGCCGCCGCCATCGGTGTCCTCATGGTCGTCGCCGGCGCCTACTGGGGTTACAGAAAGGTGCCCACCTACAAGTTCTCAAAAGTCATCTGGTACGAGGACTTTTCCGACCCAAACTACAACTTTCTCGACGACTTTAACCGCGAAGTCGCCTTTGATGGTTTCGGTAAGCATTCATCTTCCTGCCTTTTTTCTTTGTCGAGCACTACAAGGCTAACCGTAATGTCTAGGTGCCAAGTCCATCGAATTCAACACGGACTACAACAACAACAGTTTTGTCAAGGACGGTAGACTACACATCCGCCCCGAATTCGCCGACCCATACTTCAACACGGACGGCGTCAAGGTCAACCTGACCGCAGAGGGTCGCTGCACCGAAGCCTACACCGAGAGTGGCTGCGTGGCCACCCGCAACTCCTCGCGCGGTTCCTTCTTCAATCCCGTCAACTCTGCCCGATTGACCACGCAGGGCAAGCATACCCTGAGATACGGTCGCGTCGAGATCTCGGCCAAGCTTCCCCTTGGTGACTGGCTCTGGCCCGCCATGTGGTTACTGCCCAACGACACCTCGACGTATGGGGTGTGGCCGGCCTCTGGCGAGATTGATATCCTAGAGTCGAGGGGAAACAAACCTGGTTACCCGGGAGGCGGCTACGATACCATTCAGAGCTCTGTGCACATGGCCCCGGTCGGAGAGGATATCTATGCAAGTACTGCCAAGGGCAGCAATCCAATCATTCCACTCCCGAATTCCAGTCCCGTTCATGAGTTTCATACTTATGGCTTGGACTGGACCCCACAGGGCATTAGAGTCTGGGTGGATGATCCAATCTATGCGACGGTAGACTGGAAATTCAAGACTGATCCCTTCAGCAATTTTGATCTGCCGGCCGTCGATGCGAACGGCCATGCTCTGGACAATCCCTGGCGTGTGACCAACCACAAATCGGCACCGTTCGACAAGGACTTTTACCTGATCTTCAACGTGGCCGTGGGCCGTGGATACTTTGGTCAGACTTCCGATGTAAGTGTTCCGACTCCTCCTCCTTCAGGGAGGGAAAAATTTAGTTTTAGGATCGCAGTTGACAGTCCGAATAGATGCCCTACGCGGTCGATGCGACTCCATGGATCGTCAACAAGCAAATGTGGGAGGCTGAGCCAGAGATGACAAAGACGTGGAATACGCCGTACCGTGATTTGGAGATTGACTATATCCGTCTGAGTGCCCTCGACGATGTGGAAAAGTGGGAGAATCTGCCCAGTGCGTTGTACTACTAGGTCGGCATGACACTTTCTCCTTCCTCACCTCATAGAATCCGATTGCAGAGCATGAGCGATGTTTTGAATAGAGTGTTGAATTTTCCCTCAGTCAGTGCGTTGATCATGGATTGTTCTCCTGAAATAGCTTGTTTCGATCATGCGCTGTGCTTTGATTTAGACAGGATTTTTAGACTGGTTTCAACCATCCCTGTCGTCATTATTGTTCAGTGTGAATACATTGCTCAAGACATGTACAAGTGTTTTTGTGATTACTACAATTCAGTAGTGCTACAATAGCCACCGTAGTAAGTACTGATCACGGGCACTTGGGGTTACGGTCAAGGACTTTTGATCGTCGATTGCTCCGTGATCAGTCATGATTGCAGTAAGTGGTTGCAATCGTATCAGCAGCACTCAGGCTGCTGCCGCCTGCATGTAAATCTGATACAAGATGCCCAAGATCGCGCAAATCGAGAGACCAAATAGCATGGCACTGTAGATCTGTATCTATCGACGACGGCTTAAACACGGGGAGTTTATGGCTAGATGGGTATAAGTGGTCTGCATACGCACCTCCAGTCCCACGGCACCCATCACTGCTTCACGAGTGATACGCAGACGTCGGTGGTGTTTGATGGTCCCGCATTGGCGTATGCAGTCTGGCGTCAAGCCAGACTCAAGGAAGGCAAGTCATCATACTCCCCTTGCTTTCCGCCATTCGTACAGTCTTGTTGACTTTCCTTGTATTTAGGCGATTACAGGCGGTACAAGACAGTCTTGACCAATTACATCACTCACTTGCAGCACACGGCAGGATTTCAAATGTGGGTACTAGTACTTGGGGTTATTCATCAAGGGCTTGGATTGACGCTAGTACAGACTGGCCATATACTTTGATGGGTATCTACCGCCTCACAAAAAGGACATTCGGCACGCTCGTGCAAAGCAGAATCTGGAGCGGGTGAAGCGCAATAAAGGTTCCCTCGTCAACTCCACGCCGTCTCCTGCTTTCGTCGTCCCACTGACACAAGATATCCTCGCGAGATGCGGACTTCCTGTATACGTGACACTCGACGAAGAAGCCGATCTGGCTTGTGCGCGAGCTGTCTTTGAGCAAGCGCGGTCGACTGGCCGTGACTGTTATCTCATCAGTCTCGACTCTGACTTTCACTGCTTCGATCTCGGCCAGCATGGCTTTTACCTGCCTCTCGACACGTTGCTGGTGTCAGAGTCCTCCGTCTCGGGTACTCTGTACCACTTTCAAGACACGCAAGACAAGGCCGGTGTAGATCTGCTGCATTTAGCTGCTTTGATGGGCGCCGAAGGGGCCGAAGGCATGGTTCCCAGAGCGGCCTCAGAGTCAGTCAGTCTCATCAAGAAAGGTGTCTTGCGTCAATTGGTGACCGCGGATGAATTGCTTCGTGTCAAGGGACAGTTTAGTATACCGAATAGCAGTTCAAAGCATAGCCCGAGTAAGCCAGGTACAAAGTCCCTATTCGGACGCTTCAGTGAGGCACTGGCCACGGGTGAAATTTGGCTGCCCCAGCTCCTGGAAGATTGCCAGCAGTCATCGGCCTGGCACGCTGGCGCCAGCCTGCGAATCCAAGCTTACTCTAAGCTGCGCGAAGAAAGCAGATTGTCTGGCGACGGTCCGGTCGAGTGGTTTAGACGCGCCGAAAATGTCTCTGGAAAACCTGTAGATTGTACAACCCCAACTAGAGACATCGACTTCCTCGTTGAAAAATCATCAGACAATACTGTACTGTTTGTCGAATGCCTCAAGACCTTGCTCGAAGTCTACCAGCGAGAGGGCAAAGTAATTATGAAGACTGACTATGAAGGTCTGGTTGTGATGTTTCTGGGCACGTATCCTGGGGAGCTTACGGAGACGTCGACACGAATTTTACATCTGACAGCAAGATGGCAGGCCATTGTGTATTCCTACACGCTACTGTGTCAAGCCGCCGGCCACTTTACATATCCTCTGATGTCTGACATGTACGACCTTCAGACCTTTCTCAGAGCCTGCGAACTACTGCAGGCAGGCCATAACTTGACCTCGCTCTGTAAAGGTCACGAAGAACAGATTGAGATGATCGTGACCCGAGTCCCTTGGACAAGTACCAAGACTAGCAGTAGCAAGCGAAAGAAATTGAAGTGATTCAACGTGGTGCCTCAGTAGTACCAAGTTGACCTGTCTGCATATCGTGGCAATTTCCGCAGGTCGCCTTCTTTGGCCACTTTCCATAGGTAGTTGTCCAGATCAATCTCGCTGCCAATCCAGTCCATCCCTTTCTGCTCGGCGACGCGAACAATGTCTTGACAGATGACAATGGAGGCAGCACGAACACTGAGAGCCTGTATTGGAGTAATTTCCGAGTCAGACTGCGAAGCCACATCCGCCGAAGGACAACTGATTAGCTTGTAATGCTGCAACATGCTTTCTTATCAGTACAATGCGACGTAGCGTTGGCAGATAGGCTCACGTAGGAACGACGTTGTCGGAAAAGATGGTCAAGCTGCCCGGCTTGACACAAGGGAACGAGAAACCATTCCTCATGAGTTCCGAAATCATGACTTGCGTCTTCTTGTAGATGAACACCTGTGTACCGTCTTCCAGCGTCATTTGATCGTCGAAGACGGGCAAATGCGCCAGTTTTCGCAATAAAGTATCGATGTCTTGACTCGTGTCTGCACAGTGCTTGACATAATCAATCAGGAACGGGAAATCGCCGAGCTCCTGTAGTCTGCGTCCGGTATCATTGAGTGCATCAGTAATCTTGTGTACGAGTGCGGCGGCAGGCGTTGGCTTGAGCTGCTTGAGAATTGGATTGCCGGGGACGGGTTCCTCCCCGACCATTGGGATGTTCATGAGTTCCCCGACATCACTCGCGCACACCTCCCTCATCCACGCGGCATCCAGTGCGTGTCCCGAGATGTGCGCCGCAATGAGCAATTTCACGATATTGTCAAATGCGCCGGACCTATTGGCAGCCTTGAGGATGACGCGGTACCCAGACCCAAAGTTGAGGAGATGCATGATGCTGTAAAAATTCCACTTTTGATGCTCCGTTGCAAACTTCAGTGGAAAAGTCATCTGCGCCTTTTCCAGTCTCAGGACCTTTTCATAAAAGTCCCGATCGATCGATGCCAGAAACGGCTCAATCTGATCCTTGTGGATGCTCGCCAAGCAATGCTTGTTGTCGAGGAACGCGGCACATGAAGTCCTGACGCAAGAGTCCATGCCAGTGTCAACGAGATGCCTTGTATCAATTCTGACTCCCATCAATCACTTCATAGACTATAGTACAACAAGATTTTCTTCCTGTCTCGCCGTTTTGTACTATGCCTAGCTATAAGGCACGAGGACAGCTTACTATCAGATCAGATTAGATCCGCCACAACATTTCATAACTTGAGCTCCATTTGATTATGTGGAGTCAAATTGTCATGCCTAGAGTAAGGAAAAGGACACAATTGCAAGGTGCTTCTCGAACATGAAATTCCGTCTGCGACACGCAGCCATCGGTCTGTAGAATATCAGCATAGTGGGAAAGGGTATGGGCATACCCATGATTCACGCAGAAGAACCAGAATCTCGCCTTATAGAATCGAGCGATGGTCAGGACTTACAAGCACTGCTGAACCGTCGCAAGGAATTGGAAGGCGCAATGGACGAGTACGGGGCCATCCTCGACCGCAACCACACCGACATGAACGCGCCCCTCGTCTCCGCCGACGGGTTCCCACGGTCAGACATCGACGTCGCAAACGTCCGCATCGCCCGGACCGCCATCATCAGGCTGAAGAACGACTACAGGGCGCTCGAGAAGCAGATTGAGCGTGCCGTGCACGAAGCATTCAAGAGCGGCAAACCATTGAATGTCGAGCGTTCAGGCGCGAGACTCAGTACCGCACAGACAGCGTCCGCCGGCTCAGAAGCCGCTTTTTGTTACATTAGCAATGTGGTCGATGGATCACCCGCAGCCAGCGCCGGTCTCATGAGGGACGACAAGATCATTAAATTTGGCACCACAACCTTGACCAACCACGATCGCTTGTCGGGTCTTGCTAGAGAGGTACAACGAGCGGTTTCAGAAGATTTGACCATTCGAATCTCGATCTGCAGGACAACAGCCGCGGGCACTGCTCTATTGAGCAAGGAGCTCGTGCCAAACACAGCATGGGGAGGAAGAGGTGCAGTAGGGGCTCATTTCATGCCATTATGAGTATGATTGTACGCTATCTCCGAACCCAATCACTGCAACGCATGGATAGTGCCCTGGTCAGAATCATGCTTCATGGTTACAATGAATATTGAGGAAGGGATGCTCCAGCAGTTCACCTGCGGTGAACCTGGTAAAGGGATCGAGATCAAGTGCTCGATCAAGAAAGTCGAAAGCAGCTCGACAGATGTGAAAGTCCTCAGCGGTAACCACAGGATACTGGCCAATTTGCAATCCTCCGGGAATGAGACTATTCACCAGATGTTGCCACGAGTGTCGTCCAGCTGTCAGTCGCGGGACATGAACATCGAGTATGCACACTAGAAGTCAACTCAGGAAGTACACAAAATCCTTTGTGGCTTACTGTGTCTTGCTGCACATATCTTCATTTCATCAATGCCAAAAATATGGATTAGCTCCAGCAGTGCTTCTGTATCGTCATCTGAGCAAAAGAACGGGAATCTTTTGGTCATAAAGCACTTATGAAATCAGTACCGCCTTGAAGGATACTGGACGACACACAAGTAATATGATGCCGCAGGACCATATGTCAAGACCTGTCGTTTGTGTGGAACACCTGAAAAGAACTTCCGGGGCCTGGGGTGTGTCAGCCTGATCTCACATTGTGCACCAGCATACTCTGAATCCACGCGTTCCGCCTCTCTCAGCACGTTTGTTAGGACGTCGGTCTGCAGGAAAGAAGCCCCATCCTATAGTCTGCATTTCGTGCTCTCTAATATGCTCGATATTGCTGAGCTCATAGAAGCCCGCCGGGAACTCTTCGTGCATACAATGGCACGGTGTTTGACTCTCGTCGATTTCTTCTTCCCACTGACAAGTCAATTCAGGCCGTGCGACGTTTGAACTAACTGACTTGAGCCAGGCCAAAATCGACGAGAACTCCTCTTCTCGTGTTTGGATTCCAGCAAAAGTTTCCTGGTTTTATGTCCCTGTGGATAAGTCCGATTTGGTTCAGTGCTTCACATGCAAGACAGATCTCTCTCATATATGCTGAAATCTCCGTCAAAGGGTATTCGGCGAAGAAGTCCACAAAATCGGCATGTTGAGCTTGATATTGAGTATCCCAGTGAGGATCATTCTTAGTTAACGACTTACCATACGGCAATACTATAAGGATCTGGTCCTCGTGTCGAATACCGGTGATGATGGATAATACTTGTTTACAACCGGTGTTGCGCACTTCAAGCAGTATATCAATCTCACGATGAATTCGATTGGGAGATGCACTTGCATAAACTTGCTTGATCGCAACTAGTTTTGGTGCATGCGAGGACAAGCGAGTATTGTATCTCTGTCTTGGAGAGTGATCCCAAGCACTGTTATCTAACTCGTTGTGCTTCAGATCGATTGCCTTGAATACCGAGGAGAACGTTCCTGTGCCAATCACTCGCAGAACATGATATTGACTTTCGAGACTTGGGAACATGTTGTGTAAAGATCGAATGGGTCCAGCACTAGCACATGAGTTATTCCACGCTGCTAAAGAACACTGTTTAGTTACGAGTATGGCTCGACGTCCTCTGCTAGGTCAAGGTACTGAATACCAAACAGTTCACTGGAGTTGTGACCCTCTAAGGACTCGTGGCCATCATTCGTCTGCGGTTCCATCTCAAAGTCGGGATGAAGTAATTCAGACGGAAACTTCGATGACAATCCACAAGCGGCGCACTATCTCAGTGCTCAATGGATTATTGATATGTCCTGGCGCAGCACGGTAGATGACAGCAGGACTGACCATAACCATGGATTCGCGTGCTCGCTGGTTCGCGACCACTCACTCTGATGCTGAGTATCTTTTGCATTCGTCTCTTCACTTGATCAGTGATCATTAGCAGACAGTTGTCAGATACGTGCCCTGCTCCATGCTAAAAAGCCACCTACCTAATGCTCATACATACGTGCACCTGCGGCACTAGCTAGATCTAGAGATATGCACGCGCGACACATTGTCAACAAACCTCGATTGTAGCTTGTTTTGGTCGATTCATGTGGGACGACTTGTTGGTCGATGACAAAGTCGTCTCTTTTTATCAACTAGTCATAGACATGTAGAAAGAAGTTACATTGGATTGTTGACTAGCATTGATGTGCTGCCAGCAGACATTATATTTCATGGTTGCTATAAATACATGTAGTGTAAGACAGCTCATCGTCTGGCAGGCTCTTAAATAGCCATGCCAGGTCTGTGTTACACACTCTCACACTGCAAGAGTTGATTCAGTGGGATGTTGTGAAGTAGTCTCGACTACAGCCGTACATCGATTGGACAGATGACCTACAGCTCCACACCGCTATTCGCCGTTAGCCCAAGCTGTTCACATGCATAGGCAAACTTACATAGCATGTCTTTCCACCAACCATGGACGGATTGCTATCACACTCCGAGCTGAGGTGACCATATTTAGCACTGCTTGTGTTAGCTTTCATTCTCGTACATTATCTATCTGGCTGCTGACCAAGCATAGCACTTCACTGTGGGTGATGTGCAGTCTTTTGCAAAGTGGTTAGGTCCACCTCGAGCAGATCAGTTTGAATACAGCAGAACCGTGGAAATGACATTACCACATTTGTAGCATGTTTGATACTTTGACGACGGCTGCTGGGCCATTGAGTGAATCGATCCGCTCCCTGGCTGACCACTATCGGCCGGTTGCGCTTTCGCATTCAAGCATGCCCGAGCCACATGGCCAATCTGACCACAAGAATAGCATTTACCTCCACCAATTTTCGGTGCTTGCTGCTTCATTACAGGACAGTCCGCCTGCAAGTGTCAGCCTGATAGTTCAAGGTGTACACGAGTGCGGAAATAATACTTGAACGTGTCCCACATCTTGGCAGTTGTAGCATTGTTGACGAGCTGCAGATCGTGGGTTCGGGCACATGTTACTCTCATGACCAGGGCTTTTGCAATTATAGCACAGTCTTTCTGTCTCAGTGCAGGTCGATGCGAAGTGACCGACTAGAAGGTGAGCGGCGGCGCAGAGAGGTATTTTGAGGTTCAATGTGTCCACTCTCCTGATATCATACGCATTGGAGCTGCCGACCACAACGAAGGCTCCTTCATCGCTTACCATTCCCGCACTATCGCGTCAGCTCGAACGCACGTAAGACACTTTCTGCCAGAGTGCTGCGGCATTACAGACTCCTTTATGCGCTCACCTTATAACAGGCCCGTCTAGACATGACTAGGTTATGCAGGTCACGGTCACGCGCTTGTACTCAAGATGCGATGGACACGGCAACAGAAACAAGTCCGCAAGCTGACTATATACAGCAGCTCGTCAACAGGTCAATTGGAAGGTGCCGCTGTCAACAGCGAGTGCTAGATCTGATTGCAAGCTCCAGTATGGGTTGTATTTCACCACGACAAACAGGGAAATGCTCAAGTGGCTAGACCGCGGGCGTCAAGCCACGAAGAGCTTCTTTTGAGAAAGCGCGAACACGAAATCTCGAAGTTGTCCGCAATCGTCGTTGATCGGATTGCTGATCACTCTTGACATCCACTTGGTTGGGATCATCTCAGAGGTTCCAAGATTCGCCGGACCTCACCTGCTGGCATGCAGTGACCCAACGGCAATTCGAAATGCTCAAGCTTGTCTATCGCACTTGCTGGCTACTCGAACCCTGACTTCTGGATGGCGTCGTTCATAAGTGACTGGGTCGCAACGAACAAAGCTCGTTGCGTGTGATACTGCCTCGAGTCATGCTTTACATCATCTTCCTGCAGTACGAATCTCACGCAGAGCCGTCTTTAGGCAATGCGCTTAGGTATAGACATTCCGTAAAACCATATACATTTCCCGGCGCATCGTCGTAGAAGCTCCAGAGGTATTAGAATGGTCTCGTGTCTGATCGACGCTATAGTATGTAATAGAGCTGTGGTCACTATATAGCTGTTTAAGGTGGTTCGCTTTCATGTCGAGCGGCACGAGCCGTTCCTACTACCTATACCTTCCAAGGTTCCCTGCCCAGGTGGGTAAGCTCCAAGGTTCACAGGCTCTGGGGTGTTTTCTGCGGAAAGCAAGCAGACCGGGGTTTATTAAGGGTTAATTTCAACCATTCGTCCACACCTCCTGTCGTCCGTATCAGTAACACGCTCGGCACTCTTCATCAGGTGTTTAGTGTAAGCCCATCTCAACAGTAGTTTTGAAAGACACAAGATCATTCTAGCAAGTGAGTGACTCCACGTCACGGTCGCGAGTAGCGCTTGAATTTTCGATAGCAGTGCGCAACGAAGAACCGCAATGCTGAGAAATCAACGCGAAGCGACAGATAAACCATCGAGTTCCCTAGGCTGACCCAATAGATATGGCAGGCAGAGACGACTCAGTGTACCTTGCGAAGCTCGCAGAGCAAGCAGAAAGATATGAGGGTGAGCCTCACTGCAACATCTCTCGAATGTAAATTAATTAAACTCCACAGAAATGGTTGAGAATATGAAAGCTGTGGCCAGCACAAACCAGGAGTTAAGCGTTGAGGAGCGAAATCTGCTGTCTGTAGCTTACAAGAACGTCATCGGAGCACGAAGAGCCTCTTGGAGAATTGTCTCCTCGATTGAACAAAAGGAGGAGACCAAAGGCAATGGCGAACAGGTCACCCTTATCAAGGACTACCGCATCAAGATCGAAAATGAATTGGCCACGATTTGCGAAGACATTCTTATGGTCCTGGACAAACACTTGATTCCTTCGGCTCAGACTGGAGAATCAAAAGTGTTTTACCACAAGATGTAAATAATTATAGACTGAAGCTACACCGGTAGACTTACACTTTTCAGGAAGGGTGACTATCACCGATATCTTGCGGAGTTCGCAACTGGCGACAAGCGATCGGCTTCTGCAGAGTACTCACTCGGAGCCTACAAGAATGCATCTGACGTAGCTGTGACGGAATTGCCCCCAACGCATCCTATCAGACTTGGACTTGCTCTTAACTTCTCGGTCTTCTACTACGAAATCTTGAATTCGCCTGATAGGGCTTGCCACTTGGCTAAGCAGGCTTTTGACGATGCAATTGCCGAGCTCGATACACTCTCGTAAGTCGCTCGGCTGGGCATTGGTCAACCACTAACCGGTATTTAGGGAGGAATCATACAAAGACTCGACGCTCATCATGCAATTACTGCGAGACAATCTGACCCTCTGGTACTGTAAATCGGCAAAACAGAGAGAGAAAACTAATCCGTGTAGGACGAGTGACATGAACGAGTCTGAGAAGGACAACGCAGCAGCCCCTGCAACAGATGCACCGTCAGCTGAAGAAAAATAGGTTTGGCAGTAATATGCACGTTCTATAAATGGTAGATGTGATTGGAATATGATAGCACTCACTATGATGTCTCTCGCCTTGACTTACTCGTGCACTATAGCTAGATCCGTGATATTATGATGATGAATTGTTGCGTGCACTTGACACACACACATTGCGACAGTTCGGCGGAGCTCTTACGTGTTGTGGTGCTTGACGCAATGATGCAGTGGAGGACATGAGGACATTCTGTCAGTGGTGTCTAACTTGAGCAATCATTGAAAAGACTTGCAATTTTGACGATATCAGAAAACTCAGATATATCAGCCTTTTTGTCAAGAGTGTGAGACAACCATAGCATCATTTACAGCGAACTGATTGAATAGAGTCAGATAGAATGTTTGCCAGCAAATTCGTTTCTCGATCAAGTTCCGCTCTCCGCACCCAAGTCAGATTCTATGCCGACCCACCTGCAGGCGCCGTCGGAGCGAGTGGCGATGCCTTCTCCAAGAGAGAAAAAGCGAACGAGGACAAGTACATGAAGGACCGAGAAAGAGAGAAGAACGAGGTAATTTCACTCCGCGAAATCAGACTTAGATGTCGTTTGAACTGACTGTTGCTACTATAGAAGCTCAAGAAGCACATTGCCGACCAGCGAGCTGCCCTGGACGAGCTGGAGAAGGGTATGCACGACAAGTAAAGTTCTTGATGAGTTATGTATCTCACGAAAGTCGTCAATTCAATTCAATACGATGAAATATGCATGACCACCATGAATTCGTGACTCCAGTTCAACGGAAGAAAACCTGATTCTATCTGTTCAAATGCCAAATGCTATGCATGCTGAAAAATCGCTATGACTATGTGGCAACTATCTTCCGAATGACTATAATTCCATCGAAGAATCTTTTGCCGGTATTCCGACTTCCTTGACTCGAGTTGCCGATGCCAATTGAGCATACTGATCTAATGTACTGCCTTGTTCAATCTCGTACTCGCTCTTGACCCACGGGACGGTGAATGCCGAGCCTCCCGTCAAACGAATGGCTTCGGCATTACCAGACTTGGCGAGTAGTAGTGTCGATGCCTGGCGAGCAATGGTTTCTTTCGGGTGTTCTACAAGGACCGGGTATTCCGAAACGACTCCCTTGGTCTTGCACTCCGAAATGCCCATACGAGCTGTCCTCTGATCTGACAGGGACCGCAAGCAGAATGGAAAGACGGACTTGGTCGATTCAATCTCGCGTAGTGTACTCTGTGCAGCCTTGAGTTTGAGGTTGTAGGTGACAGTGACGTCGCGAACATAGATTGTCGGTCGGAGAGTCAGGTGTTCCCTGACCTTGCCTGATCCTGTACTCATGGCGATGTCCACCAACCACGCCTCGCCTTGTTCAACGACAAATTCCTCGTCAGCAAAAGCCGGTTGTCCCGGGATGTCTCTGTGCCACTCGACCTGTTTCGGTTGATCTGCTCCAAGTGCGTCTTCCTCGACTCTAGCTTGGCCGACCAAGTACCGCTTGATTCGCCTGACTTTTGAGCCCTCGACAACAGTCACGTGGAATGTCCTCGCGGCCTCCTCGACGAGTTCTCTAATCTTGCGAGCATTGACGAGATTGGAATTGCTCGCGGCACTGAGCATCTTGATCACCGCCTCGCTGGCATAGTAAGCTGCAATGATGGCATTGGCGGGCTTGGCAATCAGTGGTCCCTGCGCGTCTACCGGGGCTATGACTTTCGTGTGACAACCCTTGGCCGTGTATCCATCGATGTGAGCACCGAGGGAGACCTTGACCACGTCGCCGACCTGCAAGATATACGGCGAGTCCATGGGCGAATATGAGGATAGACCATTGTTGACGTTGACTGTGGTTGGCTCGGCGATACCACGCTCGACGCCAGTCTTATATACCGCCTGCGTCGACTCTGTCAATATCTGATCGCCCAGTGTGCATAGTTCTTGTGTATTGGCTCCGGCCTGGCACTTGTCGAGGACGGCGGCCAGGGCCTGGTTCGCGAATCGGGCGGCCGTGTTGTACTTGATGAGAACTGATTGCGTAAGTTCGTCGGGACTCATGGGTCCTTCGATCTGCATCGGAGCTGCCATTACCGTCGTTTGCTCGAGACCTGTGTCCTGTGCACCAACCCTCGTCAGGTAAATGTCACATATGTTAAGCTTGTGCCTAGCTAGCGAAATCTAACTTTCTGTTCAGATGCGCCGCATTTTTCTCCATCGTCGGGAAGGCGTTTTAGCCAAATTGAATTTGGCTTCAGGCTTTCTACGGGTGTTCTTCGTGAATCGCATCTCATTATCAATTCGCAAGGATCGATGATGAACACATATAAGATTTCGAGCTCTTGAGAGAAGAATTCTCGTAGAGATTTTGTAGGTCTTGGATAGTCTTCACGGGATCACTTCGGTTCGAAGTCTTGTCACTCGTGTCTAGACCTTGATTTGCTATGTATGAGTCATGTCATCGAGCAATTGCGGGCAAAGCCAACATATGATGAGCTTATACAGTGTTTGGAGTCCTGGACTAGCACGCCAGCCTTTGCCAAGACCACGACAAAAGATGGTCTCGTGGCACGAGTTATTGTGTTGGAGGTCATACCCAACTTTTGGTTCCTCACGACCGAGGACAAACGTCTGGAACGATTGATACTGCAATCTATAGCTTCCCTGTCTGGCGTATATGCTCTGTTGGCTAAAAGGGCGGACCCCTTGTATGTAATCATACTGCAACAGGTTCTCTGTTCACCAGAATTGTCGCCAGTGGCAGTACATGCTGCCTTATTTGGACCATTTTCGACCACCTCGGCACATGTAACGTCGCTCACCGCTCAACAGTTGTGGTCAAGTTACTTGAGCATTATTGTAGGAGGTCAAATTTTGAGTCAAGTCGCCGAGACACGTCTGAAGGTTCCTGCTTGTCGAGATGCCGAAGGTATCTGGCTGGACGACAGGGCACGTTATGTACAGCATCTTACAAAACATGTGCAAGACATCATCAATTCCGAGACTGACTTGAGTCACGATTCACAGCAAGCTGAACACTTTGGCAACTACCTCGATCGCACAATAGCCCTGGGAAGTCATGCCAATGTTGTTTCTGACCTGCTGACGGACGCGAAAGCCTCGGATACTAAGCTCGCCAAGCTCCGAATTCTCTTTCAGAACTGCTCGACCACAGTGCAATCTAGTATATATCCCGCGGTTATTCAATTTCTAGAGCTTAGGTACTTGCCGAGTATCGTGGATCGCAGCAATGTGCTGAGCCTACATGCTCCCGTCGACCGCATCGGAGCAGTCGCTACATATCTACGACAACTATGTCAGACGATGACCATGCGCCATTTCGCCAAATTACTCCTTTTGAAATCCAGTCAATTTGCAGTCTCTTCTCGACGAGCAGTCGTTTTGGCTTATGACAGTGATCATCTGGCAAGTCTGGCGGAACAATGTCTTGATCGTTGGGCGGATCGCATGTACATCAAGCACACATCCATCATGGATCAGGAGGCGCTCACGGAAACTATTCTCATTGTCTGTGCATACTTGTCTGCAGTTGATCTGCTTGCAGTAAGCAAAAGCAAAGCCTTTGTGAGTGGGATCTCGAATCATTTCGAAGCGACTTCTGATCGTATCCGCTTTTTGGGCATGATTGTAGGAGAGACAATCTCGGCACAAGTGGTCACAGACCCGAAGAAGCGATTGACGTTCGGCGTGCCCGATACGCAGACTGAGGAAGCGCTATGGTGGCGTGGACTGATTGAATTGGAAGATGTATTTACAGACCTAAGTCAGTTGAGTGCAGGTCTGGTCGAGGTGCCTTTAGAACTCGGAGCATCGTCAAGCACAACAGAGCAAGTATCTTCCTTCAAGATATCTGAGGTTGACGCGGACCCAAGCGAATCGAGTGATGACGAGTTTGAGACGATGCGTGTGCCAGACTCGGACGATGAGGACTCGGACGAAGATCCTACCTTGGTGGATAGGGAAAGGTTGCGCCCACCCGTCTACATCCGGGACCTCATCAAGATGATCAACAATCACGATTCGTACAAGCACGTCTCGCTCGCCCTACGCACGGCACCGAGCCTAATTAGACGCAAGGCCACCTATGGAACGGAGCTCAAGGACTATGCAGTCAACTTGGCTCAAATCTTTGCAGGTCTGCGGGATAACTTTGAGATGGAGGACTTTCAAGAGATGAGGCAAGAGGCACTGAAAGCTCTCGTGATCGCAAGCCCAACCATAGTCTGTCCCTACCTTTCACAAGTGCTTTTCACCGCAGACTACTCTCTGCAACAACGAGTCATAATTCTGACATCAATCGGTCTTGGCGCCCGCGAATTGGCCGGACTGTCTGAAGTACCGCCAAACCTGCAGAATCTCGCCGTCTCGAAACAGTTGCCGCCTTCGGTGCTGGCTCGGTATCGCACGATCGCGGGCGCCTCTGAAGCTCTTCAGGAGAGCATCCTGCAGCCTCTGGCCGTGGAGGCGGCCGACTCGTTGTCTGGTCCCGCTGCACTAAAAGTGAACAAGACGACACGAAAGCTGACGCGGCGGATGCCAGAGATGATTGACAACAAGTTGACTTTGATCGCTGCGGAATACATTCTCTTTCCCCTCCTCGGCAGGTTCGCCATGCACTCTGGCAAGATGATTGATCGTGATGCCGACACTTTTTACGAGGCGCATCTGCTGCGATATTACTTGCAAACGGTGTCGCTCGTCTACCAAGCAAGTGGCCAATCACCGGCACTATCTCGCCTCACGCTCGAGTTTTGGAATCTGCTGCTGTCACTGAGGGCTCAATCGGACCACAGCGTCCTGGGTGCCATCCTGCATGGCCTGCTCATCATTGTGGACAGCAATGAGCCGCGGGTCTTGGCGTCAGAGTTTTCACGACACCTGGTCGAGACGCAGGAGTGGTGCACGCAAGTCTTTGAGCGCATCAGGGACGACAAGGTCCAGATGATCAGTGCGGGCATCCTGATGCGTGTGCGGGACGTGGTGGAGGCGCATCAGTTGCTCATGTTGCAGAGTGCCACGATGCTGGGCAACATTGGTCGTGGACGCTTCGGTCTCGCGGGACTGCAGTAGCCTCGTCATCATCAGATGCCTATTCCATCTTATAATTGTTGTTGTATATATGTACAAAGGTATATACGCGCCTCAAGCGTCCATCATGTCCAACAACTTGTCTTGCTGCTGCTTCTCCTCCGCCCGTTCCTCATCCGATCGTGTCAGTTGCCGCTCCAGCTGTGCCGTGACCTCTTCCTCCTCTTTCGCCTCCCCTTGCTCCGTCTTCATCTGTTCATCACCACCATTCTCGTCTTTTTGCTGATTGTCATGTCCATTGGGACGTTGTATCGAGGAGGAGGAGGTAGAGGGTACAGAGGATTGCGCACTGGTGACGGCGTCCACGTCGCTCAGCTGAATGCCGTACCGATCACCATTTCGTTCCAGATCCATCAAAAGCGTCTCCAAGGACTCATCAAGACCTACACTCATGCATCACTACTTTGTATTCTCGCCCGTGCTCCCCCATTCCCTACCATTACTCCCCTCTCTCCCCATTCTCTTTTTTTCCTTCGACTCCTCTAAGCGAAGTAGCGGAGGATTGGAGAGGAACGGGAGAGAAAGAGGGTAGAAAAGGTCAGGAAGGGACGGATGGAAGGTTACGGACGGTCGAGACGGGATTCCAGGAGACTAGCTTGGGATTCCGCATGTTGTAGTTGTTCCAGTGCCAATTGCGTCTCCGACTCCAACGTCGGTGCCATCCGAAAAGAAATCCTTGAATTCCTTTCTCACTCAAGTCAGCCAGTTCAAAGGGATACAGCCTCGCCGTGTATCAATGCCGCTCAAAATGATGGACAATTTGAGGATTTCTGGTGAAGTTTATTGCCACGAACATCTACTGATCAACTTGATCCTGATGATTGCTCGGCTAAACCAAAACGGATCGAACAATCATTATGCAGTATAGATCTGACGATACATTGGAGATTGAAGAAAGGTCATATAGATAGAAATCATGCGCGCCTTTTTCATTGAACTGTACGCTAAGCTATCGAAGAGAGTAAAATTATGGTTGACAGTCCGATTAAAAGGACAGATTTACATCACGCTGACAAACTTGCCTATGCGGTCCTTCTGGTTCTGGGCAATGCATTCGGCGATCCAGGTAATGTTGCGGACTTCTTGTTCCTTGAGTTTCAGCCAGGCGTACAGAATAGCATAGTGGAACTGCTGCAGGAAGGTTTGCTTGTTGAGCTTGGCTTCCTCCTCAAAGAAAAAGTCGTCCAGCGTCTTTTCGCCGGCAGTGGCAGAGGTCATTTGCTCAAACATGGTGGCATACTCTCCGACGCCTGCACAAGCTGCCTTGACCGTCTCTATGTCGTCCGCTTGTGACAAAGCATATGTGCCTTCAGGGTACAATCTGCCGAAAGCAGGGTAGAGGTTCCGACGGTCATCTTTGCTGAGATCCGTGTCGAATGAGTTGATGGTCACCGTAATGGCTCGTCGGTCGGCTTCGAATGCCAGGATGGACTGCATCAATTCAGCAGTGGGACCATTAAGCCCAGATACAAAGTGATTAAAGTCCTCCAGGTACCTCTTGTATAAAGTGTTTCGAATAATCTCAATGTTGAGCTCGTCCAGGTCAGATGCATTCAAGCAGCCTTTGAAATATGGTGCCAGTGGCGTGTCGATCAGGACAGACTCGTACAGCTCTTGGACGTTGGTCGCAACACAAAGTGCAGGCATCGTCTCAAACAAGCCTAAAGGGTGGCAGCGCTCAATCAGATCGTTGAGGTCCCTATCATGCAATGTACCTGTGATGAGCAGAATGACATTGTCGATCATGTAGGAGTATGTGATGTAGTTGAGAAAGGTAGATAGCGGTTCGACCGCATTCGCCTGGAGATATTTGAATTCCGAGATGAGTTTCTCGTTCGCCTTGTTTGCGATTGTGCTCGTACTGAGTGGAGAAGGTACGTTTGCGAGGAAGTTCTGGTAGTCGGTCGCGCTGAGCTGCATCTTGAGGTCGTCCAGCGTCTCACATTGCGTCAGGTTTTGATAGACGGCATTCGTCAGTAAGCCGGATCTGTATCCTCTGACTATTGCCTCAATGTAATTGATATCCTGAGAGAACAGACCTTCCATAATGAACAGTAATGAAGGACTCAAGGACGTGCCTGCTACGAGAGCGTAATATGCCAGAAGTATGGATGGTCTCTGTACGTACACTGTGCGGCTAATGCGCCTCGTCTCACGATAGAAGGCTGCAGTTATCGCCATCATTGAGGCTCCTCCATTTTCCCCGTTGTGAAGCTCTCGCATGAGCTCCGCCAACCACAAAATCCAATCACCGTCTGCATGATGGACTCAAGGATGGGCACAGAGAAGACATGCCAACCTCGTGTCTGGCACAAGAGGCATAGCATGTTTCTCATAAATAGGCAGCTTCAGTTTGATGGCCAGGACTCGGCGTCTGCAAGAACAAGTGTAGTCAAAATTTGTGAATTATGCCGCAATTTCTTTCTAAATACATGCTCCGTTTGCACTTGTTTTTCGTTGCTGCTCGAAGCTAGCCCAGCCAGCCGATCAATCTAGAGATCGGCATCGTCCTCATCAGGAAGAGGCATCGCTGCAGCTTGGTTCATGTCGTTCTCGTATGCGGCCATCAGAGTCTGGTCGACCTGCACCTCAGGTGGAGCCAAGGCTGGGGACGCGACAAACTCAAGTCCACTGTTGCCGACCAGCTTTCGTGCCAACCAGAGGAATGGCTTTTCAAAGTTGTAGTTGGACTTGGCGGAAATGTCATAATATTGGAGGTTCTTCTTTCGGTGGAAAGTGATTGTCTTGGCCTTGACCTTGCGCTCCTTGACATCGACCTTGTTGCCACAAAGGACGATGGGGATGTTTTCGCAGACTCTGACGAGATCACGATGCCAGTTTGGCACGTTTTTGTATGTGATTCTTGAGGTGACATCGAACATGATTATACCGCATTGTCCCTGGAGTCGGTCAGAAAAAACGTACGTGACAAAATGGCATGAGTGACTCACCTGGATGTAATAACCATCACGCAGACCTCCGAATTTCTCCTGTCCCGCAGTGTCCCAAGTGTTGAAGCAAATCTCGCCGTAATTCGTGTGGAATCTGATTGGGTGCACCTCGACTCCGAGTGTTGCAATGTATTTCTTCTCAAACTCTCCCGTCAAATGTCTCTTGACGAAAGTAGTCTTTCCGGTACCACCTGACATCTATGTTAGACCTTCATCGTCGCGAGAATGCCGTAGTTGAGCCCAGCTCTGACTGTCGTTCCAAACACAGGAAAGGATGGCCTTCCAGCCATAGCGGTCAACTGCCTGCAAATAACTTACCATCACCGACAAGGACGAGCTTGAATGTAGGGACTTGCTGCTCTGACATGACTGGCCAAGTGATTCAGATACAAGAATACGGACTTGTCAAGAAGTGGTCAAGAAGATGAGAGTGACGGGTGTGGTAGTTGAGTTGCCTTGGGAGCGTGTCGGAAGCTTGTGTGTATGGCCAGTGAGTGTGTGTGTGTGTGCACGGAATACTTCTTCGAATGCTCTCGCACTGCACACAACGCCGCCCTTTGCTGGCTGCGCTGAGCACCAACCTGGAAAGTTACTCCCAACCTTGCCGCCAGCTTCTGCCGCACAATTTTTTCGTGCTTGCGTTGGTGAGCTCCTCTCTCATTGAGCAAGGTCGTCAGCAATGCGTATCGGTTGAACCTCGGGTCTCTTTCTCAGCAGGATTTGTTTACCTTTCTTTGCACGTGCGTGAATCTTGTCGCGTTGCCAGCCTTCCAACGCACGTTAACGGTTCGCCTTCCCAGTTTCCGTCGCCTGCCAAGTCGCCCAACAGATGAATTTCCCTCATTCCCCGGCCACGCACCGCGGCGACCCGTTTTCGCACGCGTCTCGAGAGGTCGCTCTTTGGCCCGCGCACTTCGCATTGGACTTCAAGCGGTCTGTTTGTCTTTTGCTCAACCAAAGCCAAGCTTTACTTCATTTGTGATTGTCTGGGGTCCTTTCCATAGAGCATCGAAATAACTTGTGAGCAGGCTCCAAGCGATGTTTTATTCCGTAAGGCCAGCTCGATTAGTGCCAATCAGTGTCCTGACTCGAGACAGGAAACCATCCTTTCCAAGAAAGGGCCGCTCGCACGAGTATGGCTGGCCGCCCACTGGGAGAAGAAATTGACAAAGGCGAACATCGTGTCGACAGACATCCAGAGCGCGACAAAGGAGATTAGGGAGGAAAATCATGCGCCAATGGCATTGCGACTCTCTGGTCAATTGCTCCTGGGAGTGGTCAAGATCTATTCGCGCAAGGCGCGCTACCTGCTGGAAGACTGCAATGACGCCTTGCTCAAGATCAAGATGGCCTTCAGACCCGGCAATGTGGACCTCTCCATGGCGTCCGTCAGGTCAGCTCAAGCGCAGGCCGCAAACCTCATTCTCCCAGACACACTCACTGAACTTGATCTGATGATGCCCGATCCCAACTTCAACTTTGATCTCGATTTCGACTTTGACGCTCCGCCGAGCACGGCAAATGTCTCGCGCAGACAAGACATTACACTCGATAGGTCACTAGAGTACGGACGAGCGGGAGGTTTATCCATGTTGGAGGTTGAGGAAGAAGACCCCCTAGCTGGTGGAGTCGAACTCGACCTTGATATTGGCCTGGACGACGATCCTTCCATTGAGATTGGACGACGCGCCGCTTCCGAGCTGCCAGATGAGGTTGGACAATCCTACCGGGGCATGGATCTCTCCTTGGACAAAACGGCAGAAGCTCAGGATGCCGACACCTCTGTCCTACCAGAATTTCAAGCCATGGATGTTCTGCCTGGTCTCGGGGACGACTTAGATCTGCCGATGACTCCACGAGCAGGGACGCCTCTTGCCGGTGACACTACAGGCATGGCGGATCTAGAGGTTGAGCTGGCGGGTGACTCGGCGGATCAGGAAACACCGAGGGCCGCTCGTCAGGCTCCACGCAAGCGCAAAGTTGTGGAAGACTCTGCGACGGAGATTTCCGCTAGGACAGTGGCTGCCAATCTGCGAGACACGTCTGCTATCAGGAAAAAGCAGCGATTCCTGGATTCAGACCCAGTCATGCTCAGCTTGATGCAAAAGTCCCTCACCGGTGGCTTTGCGAACGATGTCTTTGCGCCGCCCAACCTCAACCCCGCCATTCGTTCCCTCCTCGCCCCCGAATTTCTATACCGTATGGCGCTTCTGAAGGCCAAGCGCAAGCGGTCGTCGCTGGAGGATGATGAGGCGGACCAAGTGGTGACGGCGCGAGAGACGAGGGCGAGGGACGAGTCTGCGGCCGACCTCACCGTGCAACCGCTCTCTGACTTTGATGTTCCGGAAATCAGCCTGCCACAGATTCCCGAGGACGATCTCGAGCTGCCGGCGCTCGTGACGGAGGACATGGAGCGCGTCTCGGACGGGGGCGGCGCGCTGCCTGGTCCACAGTACGCTACCCTGGACCCTCCCAGGTCGGATCCGGCCATCAGCGAAGCCGCGCAACAGACTCAATCAGAGACGCTGACACAATTGACTTCCACCGACACGAGGGAGGCCGTCACGCAGATTCGCGACGCGCTCGAGGACGCAGAGGATTCTGCGGTCGCCTTCTCGTCCCTTTCCACCGGCGCCAGTCGAGCCGCGGCCTCCGAGCTCTTCTTCCAGGTCCTGCTGCTCGCCACCAAAGGTGCCGTCCATGTCAATCAATCTGCCGCGTATGGTGAGATTGACATCGAGTCCCGCCCGAGTCTGTTTGAGATGTCCCTCGACTCGCAAACACAAGAAGTCAGCACTTAGAATTTCAGTATCTGGCTGGGCTTTGGTCGGCTGACTTGCTAACTGGCTACAGCATTCACGAAAAAACTCTTTCCTGTATCATGAGAAACGTCACTTTAGCTTGTTCTACCGTTTGTAGTATAGTCATTATGTATAGTAATTCAATCACTAATGATTTGGATCAAGATCCATCACGACGATCGAATTCTGCAATGTCTTACAGATTGATGCTTTTTCCAGTAGATTCCGAACGAAGCGACTCATTTTCATGGCGGACAATCTTGTGATTCTAAGATATTCTGCCGCGGCCTGATAATGGCATGGGTAGTCCACATGAAAACGACAAGCTCCAAAGTGCACGATTTAGCAAAGTGCACGATTTAGGGCACTGTCTAGGGACGGTGTCCAGTGCAATCAGATCTGCGTAGCGCTTACAGACGTTCCCAACGTCTCGATCTAATATTGCAGATGTGAAATGCGTTTCGCGCTCTTCCTTCACTTCTCCGCGGACTCGTCGAACAATTTCCGACTCTGCTGAATCTCCTTTTGCAGACTCAACAATTCCTCCACCCGACCTAATTTCTTGGGATCGTTGCGGAGGACGAATTTGAAGTCGTCCACCTTGACTTTTTGTCGTGGACCCGCGACGCGACCCGCTTCGGTACACAGCTCGGTGATGAAGTCTGTGAGGATGTCTTCCATGACGTTGATGCTGTCTTGTGTCGGATCTTCGTCGCCAAAGGCATACATCATTGATTTCACTCGCACGCTGTTAGTTTGATTCCGTTATTGCGAGAATAAATAGCTTACAATCTTTCGCAAATAGATTGCTCTTTTTTATCGTTGGTCGGCCTCGCTTCGTACGACCTTCATTGTGCGTCGACATGCAGAATGAAGTGCTCGTCCTGCCCGACTGTGATCTCTGCAGCCGCTGCTGCTTTATGCTCAGAGCCCTAGTTGTGATACTCTTGAAATCGTTCAGACGATCATCTCGAATGTACTACAAGTTCGTCGTGCCGAGCCACTCATCTTCACATGATTGTGGAGTCGTCGCAAAATTGTGTTGTATGGAGCTCCTCGTACAATCAATTCTTGGCTTCTACAGCACGGTAGCGTTTGATGCGACTTAATCATACTTGAAGTGCCCTGGGTATAGCTCTTCAAGACGTCTCCTCCGTCCGTGCTGCACTGATGTCGACGAAATATGCTTTTTCGAAAAGCCTCAAGGAGGTGGGAAAACAAACAGCAGCTCACAAATTGTCCTTAACAGTTTCAGCTCCGATTTCATTTCTGTCAGAACAGTGAAGCCTCCGCTGGCCTGAAGTATGAGCCTCATCCATTTCAGCAATGGATCGACTGACTGACGGCCAAAGGCAATTCTTGCAGAAATCATACCCAGTAATGAAAAAGCACAATCCAACCACCCCGCTATTGGTACGTGAAGCATTCGGTATACCTCCGAAGATCTGGGCACGTTATGGTCAGTTGCTACAAGCGATGAACCCAAAATCACCGCTAATTCGTGCGACAGAGATGGGAAAGGAATCAAGCATCAGTGTGGATGGTCTGAGCTCTTCCGAGGTCGAGAAGAAATTACAGGAATTGGCTCAGAAGTCATCGTGAGCATCACCAATCGAACTCAACACTGACCTTTGGCCAAATGCAACCTTTCCTGGTCGATTCAAATTGTGCGTTCGAAGCAGCGACACGAGTCAACGCCAAAATCAATAATTGCTACGAATATTGTGCGACCAGATTGCTCCCGCGTGGCCTAGCTACTGCAAATTATCATATACATATAACACGCAAGCACTCTGCACTCAAATAGAAACATCAACCCGTCACCTCTATCAGCAAATCAATCCCTCGCAGAGCTGCTGTCTGACACGTTACTGTTCTCACTCGCATCGCTGCCATGTCTCTGTACACAAAGTCTGAGATGGGCCCGCTTGATGGCTGCTTCCTTCTCCTCGAACTTTGAGGTTTCCCGAGCATTCTTCTGATATGCCTTTAGGGACGGGAAACTACCCTGACACATGAACCCATAATCCCAAGTCTCATTGTCCTGTACCAAAGGGCAGCGGGTGTCGAGCGTCTCTTCGACCATGGGCAGAGCGCTCGTGGCCCGCCGCCGTCGTGACGACGATTGTGCCACGAGCATGGGATGGTGACTGCTGCTGCCCCGCCCGAATTCCTGACGCTCATAGTTGACGGAGAACTGCTTGAGTGTATTCTCCACCGCTTCGGAGTGTCGTCGCGCCGCAATCTTGTACAGTGCCTCCTCGTTTCGTGCGGCCGTGACGCCAAAGTTCTGGAACCCCGGAATATGGTAGACGTTGAGTGGTGGCCCAGGTGATGCGCCGGTCGAGTGGGATCGCGCTGCGCCAGCCGGTCTTGGTCGCGCTTCTGTGGAGACGTAACTCCTGTATGTCGGAGGAATCAATTGCGTGTCGTTGAATGTCGTGTGATATGAAGGTGCCAGGGACGGTGCCGCGCTAATGAGGGAGATATTGTCCGGGTCCCGCCGATGACTGCTGCGATAGACGCTGCTGCTCATTTGGTGGTGGCAAGCAAGGAAACGAGGGGACTGATGCTGAATGTTCTTGTAGGCTGGCTAGTGTCAAGTATTACCTGAGCCGATTGCAGGAAGTCTCGCTTGACATTTGTACGAGGTTGTCGCGCATGATTGCACCACCACGAAACTTGCGAAAGATTGCGGGGAGGGCGCAACAAGGGATGAGTGGAGACAATTTTCCGCTACGGTACTGCCGCTGCCGCATTCACAACCATCACGACTTGCAATCACGCGATTTTGAATTCTCTTCAAATTTCATCTCTTCTGCTTGACTCCGGTGCTCAAGTACTTCGTCGTCTACTCGCCCAAACACATCTAGCAATCTACTCCAGGCTTCCTGCCGACCTTACCCATCCATACACTAATTCTAGTGCAGCAATGCTATCAGGCCTTGCGAGCTTCAATGTATCCTAAGCCTCTAACTTCCTGTCCCTTGACGTGGCTCTCGAGTCCTTCGCCGTCATAACTGATCAATGGAGAGATTTCTACACCATCATTACCACTCGCTGAACCATCGTCGACACTGAAGCCGCCTGCAGCAGTGACCCACTTTGCACCTTGTCGCAATAGGTCCTTCCTCGATGACTCGGCACTATCCTCTCCACTGGCATTCTTGAGTGGTGAAAATTCATCCTCACGAGCGACTTCCAAGCATCCAAACTTCTCAAGTGGGATGAATGGAAAGACGTCGAAAACAAACTGCTCCATCTTGATGCCATTCGGCGAACTTGGTTTGACGACCTCCTTGGCCTCAATATCGTAGTACGAAATCTTCTTCTTTGCTACATGATGCGGCAGATTCGAGGCCCAACGTGGGGCTTCTGCCAAGAATTTGTAAGAATAGTAGTGTTGTACAATGTTTGCCGTGCGGTATCTGAGCAAGCCAGAGGCGTCCTTCTCTTCTGTGGTTGCCTTGTCGATTTCGGAGTACTCTACGACGTCTGGCTTGCCATTGCGAAGCATAACGAGTCCGACGCTTTCTTGCGGATTGCGCTTGCGCACGACCTTGGTGGCAATATCTAATTTCCTACTGGCAGCCCAGCCAAAGAAAGTCGGATCTGCGACCTTGGCCAGACAATTGTCGACGCAGTAGACCTGAACGTGCTCGACATTTCGCTTCTTCATATCCTCCAAGACACCGCCTGTGATCAGTGCATTGTAGATACCTCCATTACCATCAGGAGCAACAGCAATCCTCGATGGTGACTCTAAAATGATCTTGCCATCGTTATCGATACATGGGAGTGTGCCTTGGTCGAAAAACTTGACGTTGGCATTGCTCAAACCAAAGTGATCGTGCAACGTGAAGAAGTCCTCGGTGGCTTGTCTGGTCGGTCCACTGGTCATGATATACCATGGCACGGCAACGCAGTCCTCTGCTGCGGCATGTTTTTGAGCTACTCTTGCAACTTTACCAACACGTTCAGCCTGTAATTGAAACAAACTCTTGTGAGATGGAAGCCCGATATCATAGCAGCCTTTGGGCGCGCTTGAGCCTAGTCTGGTTCCTTGGCCTCCGGCCATCACTACGACTGCGACTTTCCCCTGCGATACCAGCTCAAGACCGAGATTGTACCACTTTTCTCGGTCTGCTGTCTCACAGTCGATGAGTGATGCACATACTGAGTCTGGTAATGGAGATAATTCATCCTTATTGTTCTCTTTCTCTTGCTTCGTCTTCTCTACAATGGTGTTGATGTGCTTGGGATCGATCTCGGATGCTTGTTTATACAGGGCAGCTTTCTCTGAAGCACTCAAGCTATTGTATAATTGGAAGATGTGGCTCTGTTCAGCTTTATCATACTGATCCTGAATGTCCTTTAATGCGCCTTCTGTCGGAGGCTGCAAGCTAGCATGTTCGTCGACTTGCAGACCTGCAAGCTTCTTCAACGCCTCCATAATGCCCCGTACGGAAGGAGAATCGATGATTCAGAATTGTGTGCTTGCCAGGATTGAATCTCATCGTGTAGACCCTAAGAAGTACTTCTCAACCATGAATTGGTGGAGATGTCTGCACCGCATCGGGCGTCCGTAATTGGATCGGCACCCGCAACGTCGTTGGCCATCTCTGTAATCGACTGAGCTCCCTTCAATTGAAGACGAAGACATCGACATTGAACTTTCTTATGCCTATAACTCATGCAATACTGAAGCGTACATTTCAAAAATCTCATTTTCAGAATCTACACATTCCGGGCTATCGAATGATGGTACAAATTGCAGGGTCTCAGCCCTATTGAGTCGAAAATTTGCCGAAGGAAGGTTTCTGGCCACGACAGCCTGTGCAAGTCAAATTTGTCTACGAGTCGCACACTTGTTGAACACTAAAGAGTTGACTTTGCATGTCACCAAGCTCGAATGGAGAGCCAGAAACGAAGAAACGGAGGTTGAACGCGAATGATGCAGAAAACGGAGCAGCTTTGAGCAGTAAGTTTGTGCATGACAATGGCAAGGCTGAGCCCACAAGTCCGGGCGACCATGGAAGACAGCCTCTGACCTCTGGGAAGTCTTCGAAAAGTTTGCGAAGTACAGGACAAGCTTCGTCAAACACAAATGGACCCGTTCTTACGGACTCAAACGTGCTTGTACCAATCAAAAGAGGACCTGGTCGTCCACGCAAGATTCGTGTCTCGGAAGACAAGCAGACACAGACGCCCAGATCTGCGTCGAAGAGAAGGGAATCAGAAGCAATAGACACGTCGCGAATCGATGCAAGTCGAAAATCCCTGGACGCCCACGAAAGAAAGAAGTCAAAGTTCGATGGCCCTCCAGGTGATGCTAGAACAAGACGTCGTAGTGAACGAGTACAAAGCTCTGCTGAAGAGCTAACGGCCACAGATATTGAAAAACCTGTTGTTGTTCCGGAAGTACTTGATACTCGCAAACGGCATGCGAACGGAAAGCCCATGGGTAGGCCTCGCAAATCGGAATTAACTCAATCAGCCCCGCCAGAAAGCCGTCCGATCAAGGTCGAAGACCAGGGCCCAACCGCAAACAACCACGAAAAGAATGACGGAGCTATTTCAGCAGGTGACACGCGGAAGCGTTCCGCAACTGGAAAACCTCTCGGAAGACCCAGGAAAAGCGACCTCAAAGTCGAGGACGAGAGAGCAGATACCATCACTAAAGCCCCAAAGCCTCCAGAGCCCGGCGACACGACACCTGTTAGCCGGGAGAACAAATTACGACCATCGCGAAATTCGAAGATGTCCAGTACTTATGCAGGCCCTAAAAAGATCAAACTGCGATTTGGTGTCGAACCTGCTGTACCTGTAATTACGAGTCCGGCCCATGTGCCTCTAGTCCCCAAGCATGCTACATTTGCTGCTTACCTGGACTCCTTCGTTTCTCTGGATGAGGACGTATCGCTCGAGGTTGCCGCACAGCGTCGTGATGCATTTCGTGAAGCAAAACAAAAGGTTGCTCAGGCTCGTGAAACGGGGCTTCTGGAGTCCATTGAGAAACCAAAGCTCACAACTTCTCGTGCAATAGAGCCTGAAACAGCGCATAGTCACCAAGATTTCCTGTGTGGGCAAGCAAGATATTTCTCTAAACTGATGCAGGACGAACGGAAACGCAATTATAGCAATGCACGAAAGATTGCTAGCATGATTCAAGCTCATTTCAAACGCTTGTTAAGTGCCGATGAACGTCAGAGTCAGGAGGATCAAAAAGTCCTTCGACAACTGGCCAAGCGCACCTCGAACGAAATTCGACGCAAATGGCGCTTGGCCGAGAGAGAAGTGCAACGGCGCCTCAATGAAAGGTTCCAGGAAGAGCAACGAGCTGCTGGCAAGGAACATCTAAACCAAATATTGGAGCACTCCACGAGCCTTCTTGATGCTCAATTCAACAGCAAGTTGGATGATGCGTCCCTCAGTGATGACGCCTCAGACAGCAATGAAGACCATTACCTGTCTGTGGAAGAACTGCGAATCAAATATGCCGATATTCCTGACGTTCTGGTTGATGATGCTGAAGAGGAGGAAGAAGAGGAGGATAACGACGACAACGATAATGAAAGCATACCAGATGTTAACGGGAGTGTAGATATGGAAGACGAGGACGGCAATGCTTTGACTGTCGTGCAGGATGCTGGCGAAGTCAACGGGGGTGTTCTGCAACCTGGAAATCTCTCCGATCAGAGTTCGATTGATGACAGTCCAATGGATTCCGAACTCGATACAGCAGAAGAAAGCTTTGATGAAGATGACGATGAAAGTGATGCCCCGGGACTAGCATCTCTTTATCCTGAACTCAATCTGAACCCATCAGTACAGAGGTCCGAACTCAAGGAAGATATCCCAGATCAAGCGGCAGATCATGCACACACGGCTGATGCAACAGTCCCTGATCACAAACCTAATAATTACACATCTCGCAATACTTCCGGCCCACTTGTAGCACTGCCCAGTGATCTTTCTGATTCGGAGCAGGACGGCACCGACAGTCCCATGGATTCTGAACTCGATGATTCTTCCACGGATGAATCTGACACACAGATCGATGACGGACCGGGCCTCTCCTGGCTTTACACAACACCAATAGCCAAAGTCGAGCCACCTCAAGCATCACCTGCAAATGAAAAGACAGTCCAAATGGTTAATGTCGATTCTACGCAGCCACTGGAAGGACCTGCAGCAGATGAGGAGATAAACACAATCAAGACTCCAGTGCCCTTCCTGTTGCGAGGAGTATTACGCGAATATCAGCACATCGGACTGGACTGGATGGCAGGATTATATTTGAACGGCACCAATGGAATACTGGCCGACGAGGTATGACATCTCCGGTGATAAAAAGTTGAGTCGCTCAATTGTATAGATGGGTCTTGGAAAAACCATACAAACAATCTCGCTCCTGACATGGTTAGCATGTGAGAGAGAAGTTTGGGGTCCGCATTTAATTGTGGTGCCAACCAGTGTCATGCTCAATTGGGAAAGAGAATTCAAGAAGTTCGCACCAGCTCTAAAAGTTTTGACATATTATGGCACTCCGAAAGAGCGAAAAGAGAAACGAAGAGGCTGGTCACGGCCAGATACAGTTCATGTTGTGATCACTTCCTATCAACTGGTCATCACGGATGCGGCAGTATTTCGTCGCAAATTCTGGGAGTACATGGTACTAGATGAAGCTCATAATATCAAGAACTTCAAGTCTCAGAGGTGGCAGACACTACTGAACTTTAACACAGCCCATAGACTTCTTTTGACTGGCACACCACTGCAAAACAATTTAAACGAGTTATGGTCGCTACTATATTTTCTCATGCCCCACGGACTATCGGATAACGCTAGTTTTGCCAATCTAGCAGATTTCCAGGAGTGGTTCGCACGTCCAGTCGACAAGCTCATCGAAGAAGGCAATGTGATGGTGAATGAGGAAGCACGACAAACTATCGCAAAGTTGCATCGAATTTTACGTCCGTATATTCTTCGACGCTTGAAAGCCGACGTAGAGAAGCAAATGCCTGGAAAGTATGAACATGTAGTGACATGCAGACTGTCTAAACGTCAGCGCTTTCTCTACGATGATTTCATGGCACGGTCTGGAACTCGAACTATCATGGCTTCCGGTAATTTCCTTAGCATCATCAATTGTTTCATGCAGTTGAGAAAAGTCTGCAACCATCCGGATCTCTTCGAATCGCGACCTATAGTGACTTCCTTTGCAGCACGTAAGTCGGTAGTGGCTGAGTTTGAGATTCAAGATCTACTAATTCGACGTCGTCTTCTGAGAGCTGAGCACGACAAGGTGATTGATCTCAAATTTCTCAATCTGAACATTGCGCACTCCGAACACCTGAGCAAGCCAATCGCACTGCGTATCATGGAGTTGTCTAAAACTATGGACATCTCACCCGTGCCCAACGGCGAGCTCGAACAATTGTCACAAGCAGATCTTTCTCTTGTGGCCCAGAAGGAATTATTGCTAACTCGATCGAGGCAGGTATATTCAATTTCCAGGAGAGAACATCAAAACTATGTTAGCACACTACGATGCGCCCGTGTACCTCTGTACGGTCGAACATTTACAAAGCAGGTAGGGGATCTTCCTGGTGTCAAAACTGGCTACTCGTCTTACTGGGATAGCACATCTGCTATACAAGTGTTACACCCCACAATAGATGACGTCTTGCAGTATGTACAGCCAATAGTAGCGCGGTTCTCGTGCATCACTCCGAAGGCTGTGACTCTTGATTCGACGGACCGTTGCTTGCCACTATCACAGGAGCACAAGGCGCAACTACGATTCTCGACCAAGGACGCTAGTTACTTCACACGAGTTCCGACTTCTATTGCATTCCCGGACAAACGACTACTGCAATTCGATTGTGGTAAACTTCAACGTCTCGATGGTCTGTTGAAAGATCTGATTGCTGGTGACCACCGAGTGCTGATTTTTACACAAATGACCAAGATGTTGGACATCCTTGAACAATTTCTCAACATTCATGGTTATCGCTACTTCAGACTCGATGGTTCGACAAAGATTGAAGCCAGACAAAGTCTCACTGAGCGGTTCAATAACGATAAGCGCATTCCGGTCTTCATCTTATCCACTCGATCTGGAGGTCTTGGGATCAATCTAACTGGTGCCGATACTGTTATATTCTATGACTCGGACTGGAATCCATGTATGGACCGACAATGTCAGGACCGAGCCCATAGAATTGGTCAAACTCGGGATGTACACATCTACAGGTTCGTCTCTGAGTACACGATCGAGCAAAACATCATGCGCAAGGCGAATCAGAAACGTATGCTTGATAATGTTGTGATCGGGGAGGGCGACTTCACCACGGACTTCTTCAACAAAGTCGATTGGCGAGACATGCTTGGGGATGAGCTAGCAGCGTCTGTGGCACCTTCAGCAGGAATAGACGTGCAAAAAGCCCTAGCTGCCGCTGAGGATGAAGACGATGCTCGCGCAGCGCTGGTCGCTGAGAAAGAAATGGACATTGATGCTGTGGAGTTCGCCGAGACAGGCACTCCAAATGGTACACATCAGACCGAGGAACTCAAAGATCAGGCACTAGACGTGATCGATGAGGTAGAGATTGGCTCTGTGGATGATTACATGGTTGCATTCTTAGCCAGGGAAATGAATGTCACAATTTAGAACAAGTACTTCGGGAAAGTGAAAACTCTTAGCAGGTGGCGATCGAGCATTATGGCAGTTGAATACGGGCATACTTCATCAGCATATAGCATAAATAGCACGTCAGACTTGAGGTCATGGATGTATCATTGGGTGGTAGGTATCAAAGCAAGGTGCAGCTTTCCAGAATCGTTTTGACATTGCAGTATTCTCGCCTATATATGTATATATATGACAACGACATGCTTTTGTCATGCACCGTAATTATAAGCATGTAAGAATTCTTTGCACGACCACCAGGTCTGAAGAATTGCGATCGTAAGGATATACGATCGGATACGAGTTCTTCCTAGCTTTCCTTGGAGACTGATGATCCCAAGCTAGCTACAACCATCACTCATTTGACTTGATATCGTCTCTGGGTGCATCTTCTTCGGGCGTTACGAGCACGCAATCGACTGATGAGTTCTCGCGGAGGGCAAAATTCCCGTGGAGGGCGTGGGGGTCGTGGCAGGGGAGCTGCACAGGGTGGTTCAGAGCGTCCGAAAAAGGTATGACCGATTCCCTGGGCTTTGCGTCCATATTTCTCAAGTGAGCGAGGGACTGATGGGATATCTGCAGGAAGCCATTCTCGACCTTGCGAAGTATCAAGACAAACAGGTTCGCGTCAAGTTTACCGGTGGTCGGGAGATTGTGGGCGTCCTCAAAGGTCACGATCAACTCATGAATCTCGTCCTCGACGAAGTGCGCGAACACTTGCGCAACGAGGAGGGCACGATATTGGACGAGACGCGAGAGCTCGGCTTGGTTGTTGTCAGAGGACCGACACTGGTCATGATCACGCCGGTCGACGGTGCCGAGGAGATTGCCAATCCGTTTGTGCAGGCAGAGTGATTTTGCGATACATACAGGGCGACATTTCAGGAAGTCAAGCCGGACAAACCCGGCTGATAGGACGAGCGCAGAACACTTGCCCAGCGATCATGCGGCTGCACCAATTGCAAGTTGCAGAAGGCTTTTTAGACAGTTCATCAAGCACAAATGGCTCCGGTGAGGAAGCATGCTTCCTGCATCCGAACAGTGACGACGTTCAGTCCAATTCTGACACACACACTTGCTAGGCTAGTCTCACAAGCTCGGTAGAGCTCTTGAAGCCATTCAATAAGAGCTCAATAAGGCTGTTCTGATCAAACACCAAGTTATGATAATAATAAGAAATTGTCGAAGATTGTGGCTCAGCCTCTGGGACAATACAAGTATGAGTGACGTTGACTATCATACATCCCCTTGCCTGACACGCTGACGTCTCGTTGTCAGTCTTGAGATAAGCTGCTCCAGTGCCCTTGCTAGTCTAATTGCACAACTGCTATAGCTAGGTGAACAACCTCTTCAGGCCTCCAAGGCTGGACTCAAAGGCACAAACCTTGGAAATCAAGATCCATTGAATGGAGCATTTAATGAATTGCCGCACCACGCCTCCACATGTGAACTCTTTCAAGGTTTCCCATCTCGAGCGCAACTCGAAGGACTATATTGACTCCGACAAGTATACACCATAAATCAAGTGTGGAGCATAGATTGAGTAGTGAAGTCCAAATGGCGTCTGTAGTCGCGGCGGGACTAGGGATCGCGGTGGCAGCTACGGCTGGGAAAATCGGCATTCGAGCATGGCAAAAGTACACGATTCAAAAAGGCGGCGGGGCACTGACGAATTTCTACAAGGGTGGATTCGCGCAAAAGATGGATCGCACTGAAGCGAGTCGGATCCTCGGTCTCAAGTACGTCTCATCTCCCATCGCTCCTTCTCCATGCGTTTCTCGGACGCGCGATAAGAGCGTGCGAAAAGAAGTATGAATACTGACATATGATAGTGAAAAAGCAAGTGTGACGAGCAAAAAATTGAAGGAAGCGCATCGCCGCATCATGGTCATCAATCACCCGGATCGAGGCGGATCGCCGTACGTCGCTTCGAAAATCAATGAGGCCAAGGACGTGCTTGAAAAGTCTGGCGCCGTGCGCAATTGAGCTCACGATCTTCTGCCGTCAACCATTACCACGACACTCTTCATCGAATGAAAATGCGAAAAACGTCCCCACTCTCTTATCCTCCCATTCGAAAGCATTGCGAATTTGATTACACTTATGCATAGCGATGTACTTGTATATGTCACCAGTCATTTCTATATTCATCTATTTATGATATGTACAAAGATGCACGCTTGATATGGCATACTTTAGTGCTCGAGGCGGACTTCAGAGCCTGGCTCCCAGTCTGCGGCCGCCTTTTGTATATTCAGCCAGTACCGCAGTTTCACCGCACTCGTCTTGGCTTCCTGCCACTTGGCCTGTGAGAACAGATCGGCGAGAGTCTCGAGTTCATTGTCAATGAGGTCCTTCGCTTCTTGCTTGACGCCCTCGAGGTCAGCTTCGGATTGCGCTTCCTCGATTTGTTCTCGTGCGTCCATGACCGTCATGAGTACCTCGCTGTCCGTCAACTTTTCTCCCTCGGCGGCCATATCCACACCGTTGATGCGCAAGAGATATTCTGCTCGCGGGAGGGGTTGTTGTAGTGTGGTGTATGCTTTATTCAGGAGCGAGGAAGTCGATTCCGCGACCAAACGCTTCTTTTCGTCGTGTGAGAATTTGTCTGGGTGGACTTTTTGTTGCATCTTTAGAAACTCGCGTCGCATCTGCCGCACGTCGATATCGAAGGACCCTTGTGGTGGGGGTGAGAGACCAGGAAAGTAGGTATAGTAAGAGACATTCTCCGGTATCGGTGACGGAGACGAGCAGGCCTCACATACGTGAGCTGATAGACCGTTGACCGCTCCACAGAACTGGCATCTCTTCGCCTTTTGGTTCTCGGAGCTTGTTTCGCTAGAGTATAATCTCGTGTGTCGAGATGATGTCAACGCGACCCTGGCACTGCGGCGCTGCGGAATATTCGGCCTAGCAATTATCCGAGCATATGAGAGAGGCCTGGCATGTCGACAGACCTGTCGTAGTATTGTGACTGATGTGCGTAGGCTCATAATTATCGTGGTACACTAATTACCATGGCCGAAATAGCACACCTCTGCCAGACATTAACTACATAATCCTAGAGATTGCAGATGAATGATGAAATGATGGGATCCCAAGGAGCCACAAACTTTCGAATATGCCGAAGTACACCCGGCGGCAATCACAAAATTCGATGCAAATGTTCGGTTCATCGTTGCCTGCTGCTCTTGATAGTTGTGTCTCCAAGTAGTATCATCTCCTTTGCATCGGTAAAGCAAGAGTACGAAAACACAAGATATGGGCAACGGAGCGAAAGCCGCGGAGAGGAGGGCGCGAAATGCCGCAGACCAGAAAAAGGGACCGACTTCACAATTGAAATCGAATGAGGCCGCCAAGACTCTCAAGTGCAAAGTGTGCTTCCAGAGTACGATATACCGAACATGTACGACGCTTCCGTAGGCACTAATCATCAATAGCGTTCTTATCGACTGCAAAGCCGCCAGAGTTGAAGCAACACACGGAGAATAAGCACGGAAAGACGTGAGTACCTTGTGGTTCGTGCCTACCACAAACATACTAATCCTTGTGCAGCTACGAAGAGTGCTTCCTTTGAGCAGATCAGAGATGCGCGGTGTGTATATACAATGGAATGACGATGAGCCAGACTCGTGACTGCAACAAAAAATAGACATAGACACGATCGGTCATAGTAAGTTTCAAAGCAACTGTGTTCATCAACATACGTTGAGCAATTTCGGTGCTACGTCCTGTGAGTTTTCAGGTTCTCGCGACCCGCTGCTTAACACCTACACTGTCATGTCATTGCTTTTTGTCTTGCTCTTGCATGTGTAGCAGCATCCTCACCAGTATTCAAGTCCCCGGATCTGCGCTTGAGTGGGATGCATCTCTATGTGTATACGACGTATACGATCAGTTGCCATCGTTCACTACATCAGCAACTTCTTGACTACAGGTCATCACACAATTGCACAATTGACTACCAGCTTCTCGGAGACAGACGCCTGCGAGCGTTGACATTGTCACCGAAGAGCTCGATAAACCTCGAAGCCCTCGACAGTACGACGTAAATGTCTGCCGCAGCGCAGACCGCAAAGCGTGCATTAACATCGGCCGAGCGAGCCAAGTTGGCTTCAATGTTGCGAGTCAACCAGGCAGGTGAATTGGGAGCAAATCAAATCTACCGTGGCCAGCATTGGGTACTGTCGCGGACCGATCCATCGGTGAAGGACACGATCCAACACATGTGGGACCAGGAAATCCATCACCTGGCGACCTTTGACAAGTTAATTGCGAAACACCGCGTCAGACCGACCGCCATGCGACCCTTATGGGAGGTCGGCGCGTTTGTGATGGGCGCGTCGACGGCGTTGATGGGGACCAAGGCCGCGATGGCGTGCACGGAAGCCGTGGAGACCGTGATTGGGACGCACTATAACGATCAATTACGTGAGATTATCAAGATGGAATCTGGCAGCCAGGAGATTGAGGGACTCAAGAATGTCATCAAGGAGTTTCGCGACGATGAGCTCGAGCATCTCGACACGGCCGTTAATGATTGGGATGCCAAAAACGCGCCCGCGTATCCAGTCTTGACAGAGGTCATCAAGGGAATATGCAGGGTCGCCATCAAGGTCTCTGAAAAGGTATGAAACACCATGACATTTCCAGCGATGGCATTTTCTCTGCGGATACTGCAATGTGGGGTCTGGCTATTCTGACGACGTCACACGATATGATCTGATATGATACAACATGGAGCACTTGGCGAGCGTCTAAATCTTTAGCATTGGAGCAAGGAATATTGTATATAGCAGATTATCACGGATCAAGGATGTCAAATACAGATTTGTGCACTTCATATGCCCGTACTCGAGTACATTGCCTGACTTGTTGTACAATATTAATGTGATGACAGAACACTGCGATTCTTCAGCTAGAATTCTTGGTAGTCAAAAGTACTCGGAGCTCCGCACAATAATTATAAAAGTATATTTGAGTACTCGTGAGTGAAACACACTAGAAAGAACAACACCAACTCGCCTCGACGAATAGCCTCGCAATCATGTCGTCCGTGAAGAAGGCACCACGACTGAATCTGCAAAAACTCAAAGTCCGACCGCGCAAGGAAAAGAACGCGGGTCCCTGCGCGGCTGAGATGGCGGCCATGTTGGGGTGTTGGGCCTCGCACGGGGATAATCCCGATGCGGCACAGTGTGCTTCCTTTGCCAATAACCTCAAACTCTGCATGAACGATTCGGTGGGTTCAATCGCGTTCTTCTGTCCTCCAACTCTTCTCCTTTCTGGAGAAAAGGAAGATTTGGGGGATTTGAAGCGCCCTAAAGTTTCGATTGGAGTGACTAATGGATGGCAGATGCGATTCGTGAAGAAGGACAATACCATTAATTATCACCTCGCTCGACTCGGTAAACTGCTCTAAAGTGAAAGCCATAGCTGCCTCCTTCCCCGTCCGTCGAATTTTCGAAAGAATGCAATCTTCTCGAATGGCGCACTTGGTTCTTGTCGGGTCCGGACGACTTGGAAAACTGGAATACAGAGTCTGCTTCAAAAAGTTGTATCGGACTTGAATGTACAACGTTTGCGATCGTGCGAGACCAATCTGGCACTTTTATCAGCATGCCGAACGTCACTTCCGGTCAAGCCATTTGGTAGCCTGACTCGTCTACTCGACTCTACAAGATGCAGTCCTTACGGACGGCTAGAATTCGTGTCTGGAGATTTCAGTAGCATCACATTGTTGTTCGACTTCAAGGATCCGGGTGATATCAATCACAATTAACGATGATTCTCGTTCCTTCGTGGATGGTCACGCGACCACCGTAATCAAAGGACGTGAATCATTTTCTGGCAGCAATTCATATAGACGGTGGCAGACATGTACACCATAGACAATAGTGTATCTGTTCCAGTGACAACAATCCTTTCACTGTATGATATTATAAGATAGGATAGGATGAAACGCACTCTTTGCGAACGTACTATCGTGCTTGATTGGCACTACTGCATCCCTTACACACTAGTACTGACTCGCGCGGGTAGATCGAGTAGGATCGACCGCGGCTTGCGAACTCTCCAAGTCTGGTCCCATATTGTGACCCTTGGCGGCATAGTCACCAATTCCCGGTCCGGCAATGGCATCGAGCTTGGGTCCCTTTGATGGTTTGATATTTGGATTTCCCGATTCTTCATCGTCGTCCGCCATGTGTGCTGCCGCCGCCTTTTCGTCTTCGGCGTCCTGTCCAGGAACAACCGTCTCGTAGTGAAGGACCTTCATCATCTTGTAAAATCCCGCGGCCAGCAAAGTCCCCAAAATTGGACCGACATAGTAGATCCACGCGTACGAAGGGAAACTTCGTACCACGACATCCGGGCCTAGGGATCTGGCTGGGTTGACTGCACCGCCGGTGTAGTAGACGCCCACCAGCTGCGTGATGAAGAGTGCCAGACCGATGCCGACCGGCGCCAAAAAGGTCGTCTTTGACTTTTCCGCCGCAAGGAGGAAGATGGTCAACATGAGCATCGCCGTCAGGAACATCTCGAGGAAGAGACCACGGACGGGGCTCATCGTCTTGGCAAGTCGTGTTGTGATGTACAGTGGTCCTGGCAGGAGGGCCTGGATGATTGCGGCACCGGTGATGGCACCCAGACATTGGGATACCGACAAGAGTGCTGCTCGGACTGGAGTGATGACTCCCAACAAGGCGAGACCGAGGGAGATGGCCGGATTGAAGAGTCCACCGCTGATTCGGAAAAAGACCCAGGCATTAACCGTCAGACTGAATCCGAACGAGAGGGCAATGAACTGTAGCGAAGACGTGTTTGGTGCTTGAGCAGTGGTTGCTGCCGCACCGCCATTGGCTGTGGTCAGTGAGCCAGTAATCGACGTCGTCGGATCATTCGCAACTTGTGCGCCGCCAAAGGCGAAAAACGTGAAGAGGACAGTCCCGACGTATTCGCCAATCATGGCAAGGATGTGGTTCTTGACTCGCAATTGATACTTTTGCGCCCTGGTCATGTACTTATTGGGTGACAGTTCGCCAACGTTGGCAAGATCATCGAAGCTAGTGTGGCCATCGTGCCCATTGCTGACATGATTTGGATAGCTACGGGCTGTATTGCTGCGGTGGTGCAGAGTGCCGTCGAGTGGAGGTGCAACTGACGACCTATTCACCTTTGGGTCGTTGTACTGTGGAGTTCGAGATGAGCTCGAGAAGCTCTGCCCAGACAATCGACCTGAGCTATGCGGACCGTGAATGGGCCTGGTAGGAGAGTACTGGAGCGGGGCATCCATATCGCGACTCCGTCGCTGTGGACGCCTCTGACTACCGTCCCTCATGGTCCTCTTCATAGACACTTGTCTGGAACTAGTGCTCATGATGAAGGATATGCTAGTGAGTGTTGCAAGCTGGGACGACCTGGGATAGGTGGATATGGGTGACCTGATATAAGCACCTTAGTGCAGTGGAGTGAGCGGGGCTTGGCCATGGAACAAGAGATTAGACTTGCACCAGCCTGACGTAGGATCATGGTTCTTACACAGCGAACTGACGTACACGTCCTGCACAGCGTCCTTGATAGGGCCGTATGCTGTCAGCAACAGCTTCCACTAATGTATTTGATTAGCGAGAAGCCTCTCTGGTTGGATGCTGGTCGAGTTAACCACGCCATGAGCAATATTTGGTGTAGCCTCTTTCAATTCCTGTGGTGGGATGACTCCACCTCAGCCGCAGTGGACTTGGCTCCAAGCTCAGAGGAATTCAGAGGCTGTGAAGAAATTCTGCCATACAGTTGTCGACCGAAAGGAGGATTGTCAGGGAAGAATCCAGTAGATTCGTGTTACGCATTCCACAGCCACCGTTCGCCTCCAACTCGCGCGTCCGACCAACGGCAGAAGCGCATCTGCAGAAGGAAAGTTGTTGTCGCAGCAGCCACAGACACCAGCCACACTTCCATGAATTGCGTCATCGGCTTTCCCGCTGATGGACATCACCTGTTGCAAATTTCGTGTTGCTCTCCCTCGTCGCGGGAGACAGGTGCTTTGCTGGTTGTTGTAGTGAGCGAGCAATCCCAGTAGATCCGACAGCTGAGCTTCTCGTCAGTTCGACAAGACCATAGTGGAGCACCATCCCTATAGGCCCGTGGCTGGTGGTCGTAGGTCGGATGGGCCTGGGCTGGAGTATGAGTGCATCGATTCATCCACCCAAGGCGGGGCTAAGGTGGCATGACACCCACATAATCTCCTCCTCCATTGGATGACGACGCACCGTTGCGCGCCCTTCCACAAAAAAAAAATAAGTCTGCCTCCTCGTACTTTCGATCCCCCCCGTCCCCCTTCGTCACCTCAGATCTGAACTGACAGATTGCTCCGATCGACAAGAATTCAAGCCGAAATGCCCGTCATCAAGAAGATCATCCGTCCAAAGGCTACGTCTTGGCACCTGTCGTAAGTCGTCCTAGAGTGTTGCAGGACTTCACAGCAATTTTAACAGAGATGTGAGACTGATCTGTAACAGGCCAGCACTCAATGGACCTGCATCGGTCGCCATTAAGAACCACTTTGTGGCCATGGTCGGGGAGTATGTGGGAACCGTACTCTTCCTCTTCTTTGCATTTGGTGAGATACCGATCGACAAATGTCCCCTTTCGGCCATCGCTGATTCATGCAGGCGGCACAAACATCGCCAACAATCCCGACTTGAAGGTAAGATCTCCGATACAGATACTCGCCCGACTCGCGACTGAGATTTCAAGGTCAATGGTGTGACTAGTACCTCATCGCTACTCTACATCTCCCTGGCTTTCGGCTTTTCTCTAGCTGTGAATGCGTAGGTGCTGCGAAAGTGAGTCGATTGAGACGCGGACTGATTGTGGCATAGATGGGTGTTTTTTCGTATCTCAGGAGGACTCTTTAATCCAGCCGTCAGCCTAGGACTTGTCGTTGTCGGCGTACTTCCACCGCTCCGAGGTCTTCTCCTATCCGTTTCGCAAATTCTAGGAGGAATCACTGCCGCTGCAATCATTCATGCCGTGCTACCGGGACCTCTGGCGGTTCGTACCACACTAGGCGGCGGCACGAGCCGAACACAAGGACTCTTCCTTGAGATGTTTTTGACAGCAATGCTCCTGTTCACAATATTCATGCTGGCGGCAAGTGTCCCTACGAATCAACCTTTCAGGAACTGATCGTGTACAAGGCAGAGAAGCACAAGGCCACGTTCTTGGCACCAATCGGAATTGGTCTTGCACTCTTCATTGCGGAACTCGTCGGCGTTTACTATACTGGTGGATCGTGAGTTTGCACCAAATATCGAGTTCTATAGACACTGACAAAGTCAGGCTCAATCCTGCTCGTTCATTTGGTCCTTGTGTTGCGCTTCGAGAGTTTGAGAACTATCACTGGATTTACTGGGTTGGACCGATTCTTGGTTCGCTCCTGGCTTCTGGCTTCTACAAGTTTGTCAAGTTCTTACAGTACGAAACCGTCGTGCCTGGCCAAGATTCCGATGTTGTTGTTGTGCAACACGAGGATGGCCGAGAGGAGCATGTGGCTGTGCCGGCTGGTACAGTCATGGAGGGCGACGATGCAACAAATCTGCCAACAGCGGATTCCACCAATCTAGCAATTACCGGACCAGGTCTAAACGACTTATTGGGCGAAGGAGCACCAGAGGATGTTATGGCGCTTCCATCTCAATCAGCAGCTCGTAGATTGGAAGCTCGCATCGCAGGCCTCGAAAGAGGCACTATGCAACGTGGTCAATCTGAGTACAGCATGCATAATATGATGCAATCGCTCGGTAATAACCCAGCAGCCGCACGACCAGCTACAGGGTCCAGACGGGCCACGCAGAACAGGACTGGTTCTAGTGCTGTTGTCACTCGAGTTGCTCGAGCACAACAGACACAACAGAATATGGATCCATTTGCTAACAGTGCCGGCCTGATGCTGCCAGATGGGAACGATAATGCTCGATACAATAATCAAGCATTCAACAATGTATAAGTAGCTGTAAGCCAGTAGTGTAAGATCATAAGCATCGCAGCCGGAAAAAGTCTTCGGCATGATGATTCCGGCATGCATAATTGAGAAAGTTGAGGTCGCCTATTATATATCCTGAGCCAGGCTGTCTCAAGATTTCTTTTGATGGTGGTGATGATGGTGATGGCGTTCGCGCTGTTGCTGTGCTTGGCGTGTTTGTCTTTGTGCAGGCTCCATCTTCGCGGGAGGTTGGATAGCAGCATTCTTTTGTACCTCAAGCCAATACTCTTCACGATACTGCTCGAAAGCTTCACGAAACTGCATCGTTCCCGCTTTGGAAGACACAATCAGCCGCAAACCCTCACCAGCTTTTGGTGGTTGGAACATTTTGAGCCAGCCCCGGTTGGTGATTACAAGCTTTACATTGTAGTGACGAAGAGCTCGATTGGCTTGTGGTATGAATTTGCGAGGTTGCACGAGACTGTCGTGATACAAACCGCTGAGATAGAAGAGCAGAAGCGTACTCAGCCCAGCCAAGCAGCACAGTCGGTAGATGAATGACAGGTAGTGGTTTCGTGTTGTGCCCTGCCAGACAGCATGCAGAAAATATATGTTCCACAGTATCAAACAGACAAACAAGACTGAGCTGTGTAAGTAACCTTTTTGTTGTACTAGAGCAGAACAGCCTGAACTTACAAGTATATTTGCGCTTGATTGACTTTAGTCGGAGGTATTCCTGCCTGAAGCTCTCTTCGAAAATGAGTAAATCCACAAATTGGTCTGTTTCACTCGTCTTCTTCTCCTTCATGCTAGTCACGACAGGTACGCGAAGCACCTGCCTTGCGGTGCCAGCGAAGAAGACGACGAGGAAGAGCAGCCACTGAGCGGGACGGAAAAGTAAGCTGTGTGTTTGTGTGCTACAAAAGCTGCGTACATCGTCCAGGCTTGTATATAAAAGTAGAGACTACCGTTGCAAGGTTACTTTTCAATTGAGTCGCGCAGAATTGCACGCGTCGTGGAGCCTGGAATCTGCACGTGATGCCACGGCCCGAGATGAATGTTGGCGCAGACGCCACGAGCGCGAGATGACTCCAAAGCTGGAAGTTGCCAAGGCTCAAGTCAGTTCTGGCGGTTTCACTTTTCGCTGGCGCAGAGCCTTCGTTCGCTGCGCTTACTCACCCACTCGAGATGTCTTTCGTGGCTCGCGCTATATAGCCCTCCCCGGCACTTTCGGAGCTTGCTAGTCGTCTTTGTAGTACTTAGAAGCATGCTTCTGATTATCGTGGAGACCAAAAAACAGCTGGCAGAGTAGTGCGACCCCGAGACTTCAGCTGCGACAAGATCAGGACGAATCAGCATGTCAGTGCGCATCAACATACAGCGCGGTCAATATGAATATTTTACGAATTTTGATATCGTACAGGGAACGGTAGATCTCAATCTCAACTCCAGTGAGTCCGTGTCGTCCGTAGTAGTGAAGATCGAGGGCATCTCCAAGAGTCTATGTTACACTGAGCCTGGGAGTGGCAAGACGCGTTCCAAGACACCTATTCAGGAGCTACACAAGGTCCTCTACTTGACTGAATCTGTCTTTCCTGACGACCAGTTGCGCAAGACTTCGACAGCCAGTTCATTTACGCTGCCACCGGGCAAGCATAGCTGGCCATTCAAGTTTCAAATTCCAGTCAACAACGAGTGCAAGAACGAACAAAGGATCAAGGCGACACTTGGCAGTCTCTTGCAAGGACCCGTGGGTGCCGAGCAACGTCATGTTCAACAGATCTTGCCGCCTTCTATGAGCGGCAGTGAGGAGGTCTGGGTGAGATATTTTGTCAAGGCCACTGTCATTCGACCTTCGATGCTAGCCATAAATCGTCGCGAGTTTGTGCCTTTCATCTTCCTTCCTATCGAAGCACCACGCGCCGAACCGTCCTCAAGAAGTCGGTCGTTCTTTGTTCGACGACAGTATACCCTTGCGTCTGAGGATGATGCGCGACGCTCAAGTCTGAAGAATTTCTTCACCGATAAGGGACGAAAGGACGGCGATACAATCGCACTTGAGGTCCGCATGCCCAATCCTCCTACCCTTGTGCCGGGACTGCCGGTCAACATGGATATAATGAGCTTCTTCGAGTCGAACTTCAATAACAACCAATTGGCCATCACAAAGGTTGCCATATATCTGTGTATCACCACAAAAGTCCGTGCAGGAGGACTCAAGAGGGCTATCGGGACGAGATTGACTTGCTTCACGGAGGACTTTAACATACCTTTCGTGTTTCATCAGGACTTGAATCAGCCCGCGGCTATATTGCAATTGATCAAGACCAAACCACTCATAGTGGCTACCGATGTAGCGCCGACATTCTCCACCTGCAATGTCGCCCGAACGTACGAGCTCGAGCTCGCCATTACGGTCGCAAACACAAGAAACAGAACGAGGGAGCTTATTGTCCTCACATGTCCCGTAACAATCCTATCTGGCGTCCAAGCCCCGCCTCCACAAGAAAATAGACCTGATCTGCCTCAAAGGCCCGAGACTGGGTCATCCTCTGCGGGCACAGGAGAGCCTGATGCAAAAGACGGCGATTTACCGAGCTACTCTGAAGCTGTCGAGGTTGGCGCGCCATCCTCGCGGCCAAGAGTCCCCGTCATGACGTCGCGCACCGCCCTGAGGACAAGGACGAGCTATCGCGTGGGCCAGGACTATTACCAATATCCGAATCACGATGCATGAGTACCTCAGCCTCGACAATCCAGGCCGACAAAAACACGAAACTATGCTGACACTATTTCGCTCAGATGACCGTCCTAAGAACATCAAGACAATCTCAGGAAAGTCTATTCTTTTTATATTCTAGCTACGATGAGACCACTATACTGACCGCTCTCGTTATGAGGCTCAGACTGCCGTGTCGACAGGAGTTTGTTCCGGCAGGCTAAGAATTTCCATAACGCAACGCGCTTTGCGATTCAACCATGTAAACTTCAGTGGGAAATACGTTCATGTCTTATTAGTACGCACGACACTACACCTTAATCACTGCTCATGTCAAGAGTGTTGCATTGCAACTACATGTACCATCAATATGTCAGCAAGTGTATAGAACAAAGATTTTGTAATTTTCCTCCGTCATGCTGAGCTGTGCCCATCCACTGTTGTCGTCATCATCATCATCATCATCATCATCGTCATCATGTGATCACTGGTCCCTCGTGTATCACTTCGTGGCCATCATGTCCAGCGGGCCCGTCTTCCTGACGCGTTTCGGTATCGCCGTGGCGGTACCATCGAGTACATTCTTGCTGAGCAGGCCACTGACATGACACAGTGTGCTCCTGAGTTCCGGAATACCGAGGCGTCGCTCGTCGCTGCTGACACCGATGACTTCCCCCCATACGGCGGCCTTGCCGACCTTTTTCAGGTAAATCTCGCTATAGGCGAGCAGTTCGAGGAGTCCGGCCTGCGGGACCTTGTCGACTTTAGTGAGGACCACCTGGAACGGCACACCGGCATTCGCGAGATCCTGAATGAGTGCCTCGTCGTGCGCTTTATAGCCATGACTGGCCTCGATCAGCAGACACGTCCGTTTCAGCGTCTCGCGCGTGCGCAGGTACTGCATGATTAAAGGCCCCCACTGGTCCCGCGATCGAAACCCGTACCCCGGTGTATCCACGAGCGCGAAATCGCCGCCCACGGAAAACGCATTCAGAGCCTGTGTACGGCCCGGTCGCGACGACGTCCGCACCAACTTGTGCCGTTTCCGTCCCAACAACACATTCAACAGCGTCGACTTGCCCACGTTGCTGCGGCCCAGAAACGCAATCTCCGGCACGAGTCCCGCCTTTTTCCTCGTTGCTGCCGATGCTGGGAGCATGTCTGCTCGCGACGCCGACCACATGAATCGGCCTTCGTGCGCAAAGATACGCTTCGACTGCTCTAGCTGCATCGCCGTCGGTGCCTGTAATCCGTCCCAACGACGCGAAACGATGCGTAGCGCCGATTTAGCGGCGGCGGCTGCGGCTTCGACCTTTGTGCTGTTCATCCTTACTGACCACCTCTCTGGCCTTTTTTGTGCCTTCCTGACCTCTGCGGATATGATGATGAATAGGTCTAAGACGCAGGCTGCTATGGTTTCAACAACGCGTACTCATGGACGAACAATGACTAGACATGATTCCGATCTAGAGCTTCCCCTACGACAAAAGTTTATACCTAGGTAGTTAGGCATCAGCGAGAAAGTGGTCGCATTATAATCAGATTCGAAGAATTTTATGATTTAAAGTTGCGCCTTTTGGTGATCACTCAGAATGATCATGATTTACATTATTTCCTCGTCATCCATGGATGTTTGTTCTTGGGAGGGCTCCGCGTCTTTCTTAGCGTACTACACGAAAAGGCACACAACACAAATGTCGCACATGGCGATGTCACAGAAATGGCAAAGAAGACACTTGACCGGATTTTAGCTTTTCAAAGTTTGTATATTGTGACAGTACTAAGGAGGAAGTGGATAAAGGTATGCTTAAGCCTTGTTGCCATCCTTCTTGAGGACTCCAAGGAAGGCATCCTTCTCGGCCTTGGTCTGGAAACGACCGTGACCGAATTTACTGGATGTGTCGATGAACTTGAGGGAGACGTTCTCAGTCGCACGACGGTTGGTCTGTGGCAAGAGACCCTTTCGGAGGGTTAGGACTCTCTTCTTGACTCCCGGACATGATCCCTTGATCATGACGTAGTCGTTGTTGACAGTACCGTAACGAACGAAACCTCCGAGAGGCGTGATAGCCTTCTTGGTAGCATCGTAATCGGTGGTGGCATTGTCAGTACCGCCGGCACCAATGGTGTAGATTTTGTGGTTGACGGAAGTTCGGTGGTGGTATCCGTTCTGACCAGCACGAGCGACAGACCACTGAACGTGAGATGGATGCCAGGCTCCGATACAGGCGACCTTTCGGAGACCCTTGTGTGTCTTTCGTGGCAATCTCTTGGTACCCCAACGGGTGGTAACTCCCTCATAACCCTTACCCTTGGTGACTCCAATGATGTCAATCATCTCATCAGTCTCAAAGACCGACTTGATGTCGATCGTCTTCTCGAAGTTGGACTTGGCGAACTCAACTTTGTCTGCGATCGATCCACCGTTGACCTGAATTTCCATAAGGTGTGCCTTCTTCTGCTTGAGTGGTGTCTTTCGGACTTGGGTGTGTGCAAGTACTCGTACGACAGTACAGTACTTCTTGATTCGCTCAAGCTCTCGTGAGACTGGTGCGGCACCCTCGGCGTGCTTCTTAGCGTACTTGGTGAATGCCTTCTTCTTGGACTTGTACCAGCTCTTGTAGAATCGTCGCTTCAGCTCGTCAGAGAGGTGCTCTGCCCAGACAGTAGTCAAAGATCGCAGTCCTCGTGGAGTCTCGACGTATCCAACACATCCAACGATGACGACAGGAGGAGTCTCGATGATGGTAACGGCCTCAACAATCTCCTTCTTGTGGTTCTTCGAGCCAGGTCGGTCAAGGTCTCGTACGATGTGTGTCATACCAGCCTTGTAGCCCATGAAAGCAGTCAGATGCACTGGCTTCTTGGCATCGTCCTTTGGGAAACTCTTGACCTTTCCCATGTGTCGCGAAGCTCTCTTTCGAGGCAAGAATCCCAAGGATCCATGTCTAGGAGCCTCAAACTTTCGGTGAGACATCTTTTGAGGTCAGCAACTGATTCGACCAAGCCAGATCAATGGAAAGTTGACAAGAGGTTACTCACTCTATATTGGTTCGATAAGGTCTATCGAGGAACTTGGCGTGACTGAGCAAAGAGAAAAGTCAAAAGTGGTGGTAGGAAGCGATATACAGGAGAGAACGCTTGCGCCAGACCACTGCGGGTGAAATTTGTTCCAGATATTTTTTCATCACTAGCCGCACTTCACCCCAAATGTTTCCCGGGACCGTCGCGCTCTTTCCAAGCTCGGGCGAACCTGCGGGTGGAGCTGCAGCCGAGGATGATCCAGAGCTCGGCAGTCTCGAGCGGAGGAGCCCTCCAGGCAAGCTGACCACCCAAGGCGCAAGACAGTGCTGGTACAAGTTAGAGAGCACAGGCTATGACCAATTGTCACGGGCAGCACTCGATATCTCTGCCTCCATCTTTGGCCCGAATCCCAAGCCCGGTGATCCACGCTGTGGTCGGTCCCCTGCCCCAGCTGCGTTACTCACACTCTCCTACTGCCTTGGGCCCTGTGTCTTTCCAGCTCCCTGTGTTCTGCTATTAATTGTTAGCAGGTGCTTTCTTGGAAAAGTACTTTGATATCATAGAATACAGCGACAATGCCGCCTTCTGTGGGAAACGATATGGTCGTGAGTCTCCATGCGTCTTTCTACCTTACGAGATGCTGACCAACCTTAGCAAGCTTCGGAGAATACTATTCGCCGTCCATCAGCAAATCCTTACGGTGCAAAGGCTTCTGATTTCCTCTCAAATGTCTCAAACTTCAAAATCATCGAATCGACACTTCGGGAAGGAGAGCAATTTGCGAATGCCTTCTTTGACACTGCCAAGAAGATTGAAATAGCCAAGGCTCTTGATGACTTTGGCGTAGACTACATCGAAGTCACCTCGCCTGCCGCATCGGAGCAGTCAAGGCTAGATTTGATGGCAATCTGCAAGCTCGGTCTCAAGGCCAAGGTACTCACTCACATTCGTTGTAACATGGACGATGCTCGTCTCGCAGTCACAACCGGTGTTGACGGTGTTGATGTTGTCATCGGAACATCTTCATTCTTGCGAGAGTTTTCTCACGGCAAGGACATGACCTACATTACCAAGGCTGCGAAAGAAGTTATCGAATTCGTCAAATCACACAACATTGAGATCAGATTCTCGTCAGAGGATTCATTCCGATCCGATCTGGTTGACCTCCTCTCAATCTACCAGGCTGTTGATAAGATTGGTGTCAACCGCGTGGGTGTTGCGGACACGGTCGGATGTGCTAATCCACGACAAGTTTACGACCTCTTGAGAACACTGCGAGGAGTGGTTTCTTGTGATATTGAGACACACTTCCACGACGACACCGGCTGCGCCATCGCTAATGCATACTGTGCTCTTGAGGCTGGCGCCACTCATGTGGACACATCTGTGCTTGGTATCGGCGAACGAAATGGTATCACTCCACTTGGAGGATTTCTCGCGAGGATGTATGTCGCGGACAAGGAGTACGTCATGGGCAAGTACAAGCTCAACAAACTTCGAGATTTGGAGAATCTTGTCGCGCAAGCAGTCGACATCAATATTCCATTCAACAACCCAGTCACGGGGTACTGTGCATTTACACACAAAGCTGGCATCCACGCCAAAGCCATCCTCGCCAACCCTTCAACATACGAGATTCTCAACCCAACTGACTTTGGTATGACACGTTATGTGCACATCGGCTCCCGCCTTACTGGTTGGAATGCAGTCAAGTCGAGGGCTGAACAACTGAACCTTGATCTCACCGTTGAACAGGTCAAGGTGCTGACGTCGCATATCAAGAAGATGGCTGATGTCAAGACTTTGGCCGCTGACGATGTCGATGTCTTGCTGCGTATGTATCATGGTCACATCGGTCAAATCGATGGAGAAGCCCTGCGACATCATCTTGAGGACGCGGCTGTTGCCGCTGGATTGCAGATCGGTGTCTCTCAGGGCGACATCGATGCCGCTGCTTCGCCAGCCAAGAAGGTCAAGGTTGCTAACGGAAGTGCTTGAAATCTCATGGCAGATGAGATCGGACTTCAAGTTTAAGCAGCACACCTGAAAAAAAGGAGAAATGAATATGACATCTAGGCGTTTGGAGAGCAGCAACTTATTGCTTGTATGGTTTAGCAAATGGGCATGACAATGGAACAAAAATCATTATGCTCACCATCTATGTGCATTATCTCCTTTAAGTTTGCCCTGCTCGCCATGATTTTGTGTCATCATTATGTGGATGCCAAATTTCTCTTGCTTGTCACGAGGAATAAATCTCTTCTGGTCGTGGATCAACGTATGGCCAAGGGTGCACGGCTATATTTTGAGTTGAGGTCGCATGTCCCCAGCCTTGGCTTCTCATACGTCATGTACAAGTGGTTTGGCACAGCAGCACAGACTTCCAAGTCTCCAAATCTGTGGCTCCTGCAAAAATCGGCCGGCGTGAATGAGCAGCCCACCACTGGCTATGCACTAGAAGTCTGCTGGAGTAACAGTGCTGGTCTTGTACAATTCCGTTTGCTTTAGTGCTGTGGACGACACTCCGAGTCGGCACTGACGTGTATACTTCTTGGTGACAGCTCATGTATAGTACAACTCCAGTGACATGCCGTTGTGAATCTCATAGTCCGCTCTAACCAATCAGCCACACATATCCTGGACGTGCGACGAGAGACTCACAGCGTGATATGATCCTTGAATGTTGTGTACCACTTTTTGAGTACGATGCGATCACTAGTCGAATGAGCCATCAATCCCACACCAACTGCTACCACAAGGAGGGCAGACGTACGAAGCAGTTCCTGTCTGAGCTGCAATCATCTTCTTCAGATCGCCAACGGTGTCATCTTCGTCACATTTAACTCTGGGAGATGTCAACAAATGTACAACATCTTCAAGGAATAATACACTACCTGACTTTCTTGCCCAACCTATCGTTACAGATCACTTCAATCATCTTTTTAGTTCCTGACGACTACACGGCAATGACAGCGGACTTGTGATTTGTGAAAATTAGTGATGCATTTCATGTGCTTGCAATTGCATGTCCAGCAGCATGCATATGCATATGATAATTTGCTTGGCATGTTGGCATGTGGTCGTACCGCTCGTTCAGGCTCTCCACTTCTGCAGGTTGCGGTACAGAACTTTTGAACCAAGGTTTCAAGCGAGGATTTCAGATTGTGAGTCATTCGCACTAAACTTACTACACCGGATCAAGGACACGAGAGACAAACAGGATGCCTATGTTAAAGGATCCGAGTGACAAGTACAGAGCATTCCCGCAAATACCAATCAAAAATAGACAATGGCCGAATCGTACCATCACTAAAGCGCCTCGATGGCTGAGTACCGACCTCAGAGACGGCAACCAGTCTCTCATAGATCCCATGACAGGAGACGAGAAATGGGTCTACTTTCAAGTACTCATAGAGTGTGGCTTCAAAGAAATCGAGGTCGCTTTTCCTTCAGCGAGTCAGACTGATTTCGACTTCGTTCGACGCCTAGTTGAGACGCCCGGTGCTATCCCTGACGATGTATACATCCAGGTCCTTGCTCCGTGCAGAGAGGAACTCATTCGCAGAACAGTGGAGAGTGTGCGCGGAAGTAAGAATGCTATCATACACATCTACAATGCCACATCTCCGTGCTTTAGGGAGGTGGTCTTCAACGCTGACCAGGCTCAGACCGTAGCTCTCGCGGCTCGGTGCACAAAGCTCGTGCGAGAGCTCACGAAAGACTCCAAAGATCCGGAGATCCTCAAAACTAATTGGCAATTTGAGTACTCGCCAGAAGTCTTTTCAGACACGGAGCCCGATTTCGCTGTGGAAGTTTGTGAGGCTGTAAAGGCAGCCTGGGGACCATCAGAGGACATTCCAATCATTTTCAATCTTCCCGCTACTGTGGAGATGTGCACTCCCAACGTATATGCAGACCAAATCGAATACTTTTCAACACACATCTCCGAGCGAGAAAAGATCAATATCTCATTACATCCACACAATGATCGTGGCTGCGCTGTCGCTGCCTCTGAGCTTGGTCAAATGGCAGGAGCAGATCGCGTTGAAGGATGCCTATTCGGCAACGGAGAACGTACCGGGAACGTCGATATTGTCACACTCGCACTGAACTTATATACACAAGGAGTCAGGCCTAATCTTGACTTTTCAGATCTGAAAAGCATCATCAAGACCTGTTGTGAATGCAACAAGATTCCCATACATCCCAGACATCCATACGCAGGCGATCTCGTCTTCACTGCATTCAGTGGTTCCCACCAGGACGCCATCAAGAAGGGATTCAAGCACCAAGAAGGTAAAAAGTACTGGAACGTCCCGTACCTGCCCATCGACCCCGCCGACCTCGGAGCCACTTATGAAGCTGTCATTCGTGTCAACAGTCAATCCGGCAAGGGCGGCGTGGCATACATTGTGGAACGTGATCTCAAGTTTGATCTGCCGCGTAATCTACAAATCGCGTTCTCGCGAGTGGTCCAGGCCGAAGCGGAAAAGGTGGGCAAGGAACTCTCGCCGACTGAGATTGTGCATCTCTTCAAGGTGGCATACGGTCTGCTCGAGGAGGAAAAGGTCTTTGACTTAAAACACTACTCTGTCTCTGAGATTCCGGGTGCTGAGGAGCCAGTCTCGCGACAATTCTCCGGCGTCATTGAAAAGGTGGGCGACAAGGAGTACACCATCACGGGGCTCGGCAACGGTCCCTTATCGTCCCTGCTGGACGGACTCGCCAAGCAATTTGGATTCGACGCCGAAATCAAGACGTACAATCAGCAATCTATCGGAAAGGGCAACAAGACCACCGCGGTCTGTTTCGTGGAAGTCAAACGCACGGACGACGTGGCCGAGGGATCCATCTGGGGAGTCGCCATCAAGAACGATACCACGGCAGCGGGACTGCAGGCCGTCATGAACGCCGTCGGAGGTACCATCGAGCGCGGCACCAAGCAACAATCTGGCAATGCAGCGGTGAGTTCCAGCTTCCAACAATGTTTGCGTGCTACATTGTACTGATAAATGACAGATCAGTTCCCGAGAGTGAAACTCCAATCACGAACATGAAAACCCAAAAAAGAGGAGTGTACTGAAGTAGGAACGGCGATGAGAATTAAGAATAAATTAAAAAAGATGCTAATCAGCATACCGATTTGATGCGCCATCATTATCATTGTCTTCGTCACCACCGACATCCCTCATCGTCAAGTCTCCCGAACGATTCGTCGTGCCGCTCGCCCCACCACTATTGCTATACTCCTCCCTGACCCAACTCATTTCGTGGCCGGTGTGCTTGGCACTAAACTGTTCCGCCTCTCGTCTCGTCTTGAACGTGACGCGCAAGGTATCGCTCGACTCGAGCTGCACGGCATCGTATTCCGTCGTCGCCCGAATCTGCGCCTCGAGTTCCGTGGCCGCGGGCACGGAGGAAGTCTTGATGCGGATCGTCTTGGGACGCAGATCGAGTGTCCGTGGTCGTGTGGATGGGTACGGCGCGACTTTGTGCGCGCCTCGACCACGATACGAGCTGGTGCCTCGTCCGATGACTGACAACCCGCCTCCTCCTCGAGATGATCCGCGACCTACGCTCGTGGTACTCGTAGGACCGCGCAAATCTTCTGCCGTGAGTCCCAAGGACGCTGCTTTCGCTTTTAGTTCCGCTAGTTGTGCTTCAAGGGCAGAAGTGGCGGATTGCGGAGTCGCCGGTTTCGTGATGGGCGATTGAGCTTCGAGTTGACGGATCGCTGCTTGGTGTTCACTCTGACGACGCTGCAATTCTGCTTTTTGTTGTGCCAATTCTGCCGCTCGTTGTTCCATTTCTCGGGTCTTGCTCAGTCTCTCCTCGTGCTCTTTTTGTTTCGCTTGCAATGCTCGGATGTCCACTTCGGGTTCTGCGCTCATGCTCGTGTGTTTTTGTGCAGTTCTAGCTTTAGGCATCTTATTCTTGTGCCAAAATAATTTCACGAATCTATTGTTGAAAATTGGTGCGGGAGATGTATAGGCTGAATTCGCTGCTTCCCAGTCTGCAAATTTGAGAACAGCCTGTCGTTCTGTTACAGAGAGCTTTATGTGATCAATCGGACCAAAAGTCTGGAAGTAACCTCTTACAGAGGCCTCATCAAGTCTTTCCGGTGGTATGTTGTCTACCACCAGTGTTGACTTGTTCTTATCGTGCTCTTGTGCTCGTGGCCTTTTCTCCGTCTGGGCTGAGCTCGTGGGGTTCTCTTTCATTGATGGCTTGTTCTGATTCTGGTAGGTCTCGCGTACATAGGGTCGAGGATTAGGGATTGTCCCCACGCCCATGGCCGAGAAGTTGGGATCATACTCGTGGAGATTTCGTTCGGGCTGCGGTAGTTTGTGCTCGTATGGACAGGCGGCACCTCGATGACAGAATCCTTTTTGTTCGAAGGCAAAACAATGTTTGCGCTTCTTGGGGATTGTCTGAGCTTGTTGCATGTACAGGAGAAATGCAGGATCCGCTAGCATTGCTTGTGGCGGCATGGGCATAGGAGGATACTGAATGGGAGTGCTTGTCGAGCCTTCTTGTATGGGAGCGGACGATGAGGTTAGATTGCTCGAAGGTTTTGGCGCAGGAACTTTCTTCTTATTAGGCTCAGAGTTCTCCCTAGGCTGCCTCACGTTCAAAGCACCACCTTTGATGAAAGAACGAGCCTTGATAACCTTGAAAACATCGTCAACGAATTTCGTGGTGTCTCCTCGTAGAAAATCGCTTAATTGTTCCACACAAAGAGTGTGAACTTGCGCTTCGCTCTGGTCATGCTTCAGGAGCGCTATACAATACTCTGCCAGAATTGGTGCTTCAGCATCTGATATCTTGGCCAGACGCTGCTCCAACCATGTTTTCAGGGCAGGCTCATCGTCATCGCCGAAAAGCATGTGAGGAGTGCACCCTCAGATCACGTCGTCTTGCACAAGATCGAGAGGACTCGATGCGATGGAATAGGCAAATGCTAGGACATGTCTTCTATGAAACAAGAATAGATAGAATGTCGCCTACGCCATAGTGATTCGCCAAAGCTACTAAAAATTGTGAGGAGCTCAATGTACAACAATCCGGCTCCATGCAATCGCGAGCTGAGAACAAGTGCTTCTGCTTCTGTGAGGTAGGAGGTCACCCAAGAGTTCATGTTACCGCCGCAGTTTCCGGACGTCGTCCAGACCTGTGGCTCGCATGGAGACACGAGCGCTCATCCTTACGCTTTCTTTCAGCACGGAGCACGGAACGCCCTCGTTCTGTAATGCCCCCAGTCTTTTCATCAGCACTCGTTGTTTCTCAAGTGTGTCTGGATCAGAGTACGTGATACCTTGTGAGGCAGCCTTCATCGTCTCGAGACGCTCTGAGCTTTCATCTGCATCTGTGGTCATCATAACACTGACCGTATCCGTACACGGCAACGTTGTTGCTCTGCCAAGTATCTTGCGAGAAGTACGACGTACGGGTCCTGTGTTGATTCTCTTCCTAATTTCGTTCATCTCACTGGCTAGACTTTGGTTCGAGCCACGGGCCGCACCTCTCTTGTCACTATCATCGAACGGCATCGGTCCAGGCGGGATGTTTTCGTCGTTGTCCTTCAGCAACGGAGGATATGTCGACTCAGGTTGGCGATGCACTAGCGTGAATGTGTCAATGAGCCAAGCTCCGGAGACCTGGAAGACTCCATTCTTAAGTTTCTCCAGAGTCGTGTTGTGCCCAACAAAGTGTGTTATCTTGCCACTTTCAACTGATTCTGCAATGCCAGCCCCCATACTTTCCGCCATGTTTGATAGCTTGCCAAAATCTTCGACATGCAGTCTTGAGATGTAGCACACAACATCTTTCAACAATGTACTTCTTTTCTGTCTGAGGGCAACGCTTCCTGAAATCGTCAGCAGTGTGGTCAAAGAGAAGTATGCTTCATTACCATCGATTCGACACTGCGATCCCAACACTCCGTCCAATGCATAATCGGTGACGCCAATCATCTTACCCCGCCGAATGCATTCCCATAGCCATTCGGCCTTCACTACTCTCGTGCCATTCTCCTTAGCAAGATTAAATTTACGACATTCCCTCGTCGCTGCGAGTAGAATCGAACGACCCTTCGTTAATGTGTCGCAATATATCGCTCCAACCTTCTTGACCAGCTTCTCAATGTGCATCGACTCGACGGCAGAGAATCCAGAAGAGCAGATCGAGACCTGATCCATACGTGCGATAGGTAGCTCCACAGTAAATGGTTCGGAAGTGAAATGTGCAGATGGTCCTTCAACTCGATGCTGAGATAAACATCGCTCGAGCCAGAACTCAGTGACCATTTTGACACCGACTCTTGGAATGGGCGGATGTCCGTTCTGCGGAACAATGTAGTACTCTCCTTCTGTTTCTGTTTCCAGAATCTGTCCTCCATTCGAAATTACCGTACGCCTAACAATTTGATCTTCGCGATCCGGGAAGCCGGTAACGTAGAAGGATAGTCTGTCAAACATGCCGGCCGTGAGGTCATGTGGCAGCATGTCGTTTCGTTGTAAGACCAATGTCTCGTTATCCAGATCGTCATATCGACGACTCGGTAAATCGAGCGGGACAGCCGGCATGTCAATGCTAATGTCTTCTTGATGCTCAGAAAAGGTCGGCTGACGCTCTCCTGCATCACCCTCGAGAATTTCGGACCAAAGGCCGTCGCCCAGGAAGTTTGAATGGCGCTTTGCAGAGCGCTTTCTGGAGGCTTGTTGTCCTTGTAATCTTCTTCGCTTGCTGTCGTTCGTGTTTCCAGCATCGGCAAAATCTGTGTCAGGCTTGTGGACAATGCGAGGAGGAAACCAAGATGACTGTCCACGAATCTCCGCGCTAAGTTCCAGTCTGAAGTATTTTTCGTCCAGACTAGCTCCGCGCTTTATACTTTCATAGATCCATTCAACGCCTACAACGCTGATGTCGCACTGCCATGAATTGACTGCTTCCCACTTCTTGCCTGTTGCCGAGCCTGCCACAAGATGCGTATTCTCCTTCGTTAAATCACCAGTGTATTGTCCACCATGCTGCTGAACTATGCTTTCGATCTGCATTCGTATATCCAGCTCGAGATTGGTCCCACATATGCGAAGACCATAGAATGTAGGCAATCGATATTTTTCCTCGGACTCAAACAGATTGACATCCTTGCCATTGATCCAAGTGTTGTGTATCGCCGGAATCCACTCGACTCTCATCAGTTTAATGTCAGTTCTATGTCGTGCCGCATATTTGTATTTATCAGTCTGTAGACGAGCCACCACAAGATGCGTCACATCCGAGGTCAAGTCAGCCTGAAGTACTGCGCCCATCTCCAACGCATGCCGCATAATGGACGATCGCTCTTCCTGTGTGACAGACGTGCAGCATATGACGACATTGTGTAGAGGTTTCTCGCTCATAGCAATCCTGCCGGATTTGCACAGATTGCTAAACAGAAGTATATACAAGTAGACACAGTAGGACAATGAAGCCTTTTGTACTTCTCAGAATTCAAGCCTGGGAAAGCTCAGTGCGACTCGAGTGCTTCACCCAAATCTTGACCTACGTAAGTGACCCGCGACAGCCTCAGTAAATTCGCGTCTAAAGACTTTCAGACGCGATGTAGTGGCGTACGGATGATGGCTTGTCGGACCGTAATGAACGGGAAGAGATTGCAGAGATATTAGTTGACTTATCAGCTGCGCGAAGCTTCCAATCGTGGAACAGCTTCCCGGCCCAACCGAACCTGTCGACGCTCAATTGGGGAAATCCATGGATGCCTGATGGGTGTGCCATAGTCTGGTTGCAAGACTGCACAAACACAGAGATGTTCTACCAGATCGGTTAGAATGTCTTCTTCTTAGTTATAGATTCCTTTCAGTTCTCCTCCGAAAGAGCCGCAATCAAGGCACGAACTTCTAGAACTGTCACGATTTTAGTACCCCGGCTGTAGAGATGATTCGACCTAGGACGGTGGGTATAGCTCGAACATTGGTCAAGCAGCAAACAAGAACGTTTGCAGCGGCGGTTAGTCAAGTCAATATCACAGCAGAGAAGAGCTACACAAAAGAAGAAATATCAGCAATCTACAAGAAGCCCTTACTTGATCTTGTGTTCGAGGCTTCTTCCATTCACAGACAGAACCACGATCCGCACGAAATTCAGCTATGTACCCTGCTAAATATCAAGTCTGGTGGTTGCAGCGAAGACTGTTCATATTGCTCTCAATCTTCACGCTACAAGACGTCATCACCCGTCACAAAGTTGATGTCTGTCGATGATGTCCTTGTCAAGGCTCGCGAAGCAAGAGACAATGGCTCTACAAGATTCTGCATGGGAAGTGCCTGGCGTGATATGAATGGCCGCAAAGCCAATTTGAAGAGGATATGCGAAATGGTAACTGAGATTCGTGGCATGGGTATGGAGGTGTGCACAACACTGGGCATGCTAAATGAGGCACAAGCAAAGGACTTGAAGGATGCTGGTCTTACTGCTTACAATCATAACATTGACACAAGTAAGGAGTTCTATCCTTCAGTAATCACCACGCGATCGTTCGAAGAACGATTGAACACAATCGATAATGTCAAGAAGGCTGGCATCAAAGTATGCTCTGGCGGTATCCTTGGTCTTGGTGAGAAAGAGGCAGACAGGATATCCTTCTTGCAGACCTTGTCGGGAATCAAGCCAGAATCTCTTCCAATAAATGCCCTCGTACCTATCGAAGGCACCCCGCTGTTCTCGCAAAAGACTAAGCCACTGCCAATACACGATATTGTGAGGACAATAGCTACTGCCCGCATCCTGCTCCCAAAAACCATCATACGTCTGGCCGCTGGAAGGATCAGTCTGCCGGAAACTGATCAGGCAATGTGCTTTATGGCTGGAGCGAATGCCGTCTTTACAGGTGAGCGAATGCTGACGACAGCCTGCTCAGGCTGGGACGAGGACAAGAGCATGCTTCAACGTTGGGGTCTTCGTGGCATGGAGTCCTTTGCGGCTGAGAAGAAGGTGGCTGCCCAGAATGCTACTCAGAGCTCATTCAAGGACGCCGAGACGGTCAAGTCACTCGCAACCTAATTATTTCTTATGAAACATAAATTTATATTCTTTACATCAAATGAAACGCCTGGGCTATGCTTGTTTGATCTCGCAGGGTATAGTTGCATTTCCATTCACCGCACTTCCACGCTGATCAAAGGGTTTCAAACAGCTCGATTGGCTCCTCGATGTGTGATCTGACATGCTTGAATATGGACAACGAGACGTCCACGCCCTCTTGTACACCACGACTCACTTGAACCTGTGAAACGCCCCTGTCATCCTTGCGGCCCTGGATGCCTTCACGAGGCTCCACAGTGCTCAAGTTTTGCACTGAAGTGACTTTGCCGGACTCTGTAACGCCTACCAGGTACCGTCCATTCAGCACTGCCTCCTCCTCTTGTGAAGCATCAAATAGGATGTTTGGACCGACAAAATTGACCAGGGTCAGTAAAGGCACATTGGCGGCGGCCTTGAAGGGTACCGCGTTGCCGTAATCATCGTCAACGTCGAATTCTCCAGCACCAAAACCTTCCTCGGACGCGGCTGGCGTGGTCTTGGGTAGTCTGGTGTCAAGCAAGGCAAGACGAACTGCCAAGCTCATGGCCGGTAATGGAGATGATCCATCTTTACTTAAGACCTATTTGATGATTAGTGCAGTATGCGAGCGAGTTGACTAAACTTACAATTGCATCAATATACAGTTCCCAGTTCCTTTTATGTGCGATTCTCAGCTCTGTCTTGTCTAGTCCTTCCAGCACCTCTGTCAAAGAGCTCATTAATGTGGTGGTCACTGGATCATCATCCCGCTCTCCTTGTACCTCAACATGAAACTCCAACTTAGGTGCTGCGCATGTCGTGACTTGTCCCTTGACTCCAACAATGATTGAGTTGGAGCCCCAGGTAAGATGGACTGATCCAAGACAACCGGGCAAAATAGATGATGCATATGAGATTGGACGAAATTGTGTCAAAGACCGAGAGTCCGGCCTGATGGGTGTGCTTGAAGAAAGCGAAGTCTGAAGATATGATAATTGAGGTAGTGACAAAGTGGTCATGCTTATTGTGAGGTCTGTTTCGTCTCACCACAAAGGCTCCTGCTCGGAAAAGGCTCGAGGCAGTACCTAAAAGCTGATTTCTGCTGCTGATTCCCAACCGATAATGACAACTCTCAATTGCACAAGTCGAAACCCTGTCGCACAAGTACTGTTAAAGAACGACTCACGGCACGAATTGAGCAAAACTTCCACAGCGCGATGAGCTACAAGCGATGATAATCTCATCAGCGTGAAGTACAGATCACGCTCGATGTAGTGAGCGAAAATTGATTGATCATGATCACTTCATGAGTGATCGATCACGTGCCTGATCATGCATCATCAATCACTCCACACCACACCAAGGATATTGTTCATCAGCATCATGATCAGAAGACCAGACTCAATCAACATAAGTGTCCGACAGCGTGGACTATTTTTCTCTGCATGTCTCGTCGTAGCTCTCGGAACATTACATCAGTCCTCAAACAGACAAAGTCGCCTAATGCTGCCATTGTGAAGAAGATCAAGAAGGAACCTCTAGACATTATCATCAAGTCTGCAATTTCGGGAGTGCGGGGCAACAATAATGTATCAACAATCGCAAAATCGACAGCTGAGGATATTACGGTCGATGTGCCATCGTCTCCAGCCTTGCAGGACGCTGTAGATCATCTGTGTACCGTTGATCCCAGGTTTGCTCCACTATTTCGACGGTTCATTCCTAAGCCATGGACGCAGGAAGGTCTAGCAGAACCCAAGAATCACTTCAAAAGCCTGGTTCTAGGTGTTATCAGTCAACAAGTGTCTGGCGCCGCAGCTCGATCTATCGGTCGCAAGTTTGTGATGCTCTTTCAAGACACAGATAGCACTGATATGTCCATCAATGTGGACATTGATCCTGAAGTGGAGGATGGACCAGATGCCACAGTCAAGCATGAGCCAGACGTCAAGCAGGAACCAGATGAATCGGTCGTGCCAATGTCAGGTGCCGCACCTGCAAGTGCAGCTCCAGCAAATGATACTCTAATTGCTGATTTCTTTCCTACGATAGAACAAGTAGCAGAAGCCGATATACTGTTTCTGAAGTCAGCTGGTCTGTCCTTACGTAAAGCGGAATATGTTCAAGGAATCGCCAAGGCTTTCAAGAGTGGAGAATTCAGTGATGAGTTCTTCTCCACTGCAGACGATGAGACTATCAAGAAGAAGTTGGTCTCGCTACGAGGGCTGGGCCCGTGGTCTGCAGAAATGTTCATGGTAAAGTTGACACAAGAGATTCGGGACTTAAGTGACTGACAATCAGATGTTCTCTCTCAAGCATTGGGATATCCTTTCACCAGGAGATATAGGCATACAACGGGTGGGTTCAAAAGGAACAAGAAGCAATCGTGGAAATTGACTGCTTCAGGGCATGAGCTATTTCATCGGCAAGGATCCTCGGAACAAGTTAACGCACAACAAGAATAAGGCACAAAAGTACATGAGTGAAGTAGAGATGAGGGCAGCGACTGAGTCTTGGAGGCCATACAGGTAATTCCTCCTGAAAGCTGACGCCGCCTTATGCAGCAACAGATGGCTAATATTACAGGTCGATTGGATGCTGGATGATGTGGCGGATCGATTCCCCGGACTTTTGATTCTGGTCATACAGAAGCGACAAGCCTCTCAATTAGTGCAGCACGAAAGTTCTGCACTGTGCGCTGGTTCATCAGGGAAAAGATGGACTGGTACAACACGAGTCTGTACAGGTGTGCTTGGGAAACAATTCACAACTTGAACGAATTATGCTTTCGACTGCCATTGCCGTACAGCTCACTAAGTAAGTCACAGTGGCATGCGGCACCTTCCTGCAGCAGCAAATTTCAACACGGGACCACATGCACATGAATTAGATGGCTACAACTCAACTACTTAGCTACAGGATTCCGAGCACTTGTACCACAGTACTCTTGAACAGAGTCTCCGCAAACGATCGGAATCCATCGGAGCAACCACGTCATCGGGTGGAAAACCCTCAGCCACCAAAGTCCTGGTGGCTTGCCCAGACATCAGATGCGACCCGCACAAACTCGAGCTTACATATCGAAATTTGGTTCCTGAACCGATGATTGGGTGTTCCGGGTCCGCGGAGCCTCAACGCTTCTGTTGTGGCCCGAGGTAGATTCGGCGCGCCCGTGCGTGGAAGTGCTCGTGCCCTTTTTGGACCTTGTGCAACAACGGATCTGCACGGCTGGACGGCCCAACAACATCCGAGGGACCTGAGAGGACTAAGCACAATGCACAGCCGAAGTGGAACGGTTCTGCAGAGCCACCACGAAGGACGTCCTTATTCCCCAGATCATTCCCCCGGACCCCGGATACCAAGACCTGCTTTATTGCATCGAGTCATCTTGTTTCGTTGCGTCGTGTGAGAAACTTCACGGCTTTTCACCATCGTGAGACTTGCGACCACGAATTTCAGCTTCGGCCTCAATACATACTCCCGCTGCGCTCCTTGAAACTCTTTCGACGCTCTCCTGATAGACTTATATACACGAAATGGATAACTGGCAGAGATATCAGCCTGGACTAGACGTCTCAGGCAGCAGTTCCGATGGCGAAACAAGTCCAGCTCGAGAAAAGGATGCCGACGAACGTTTGGAGCGAACCACGACAGGCGCTACAGAGTATGACTTGGAAAAGTCCCGCACTGGACCAAACATTCAGAAAACGGCAACTGGACAAGCACAAGTTGGCGCAGATGATGAAATCCCCAGGATCGAAGCCAAGACATTCCTGGCCTGTCTCGCCATCAGTTTCCTTTGGACCGGCTCTCAAATTCCACTCTATATGTTGTTAGTATGTATCGATTATACTATCGCTGACATTGGTGGTGCAAACATTCAAATCTGGTACGTCCTGGGACCACTTATCGCCTTGGCTGCCACAGCTCCCATTGCTGGAAGCGTGTCAGATATTTTTGGTAGACGATGGGCGGTACTCATCGGAGGTGTCGCACTCATCATCGGTTTGATATTGATCGGTACCACTAGTACACCTGCTCAGAACGTTGTTTCGTTCCCATTCACGGGTATCGGAGCTGCTCTCTTGGAAATCAATGCTCTGGCTGCAGTCAACGAAATTGCACCGAACAAACTTCGTGGGTTTTACACATCAATGCTGACATGGACAATTCTGCCATTTGCACCACTGGGAATATATGCCTTCAATTTGGCCGTACACGCTACTTGGAGATGGAACGTATGGATTCCGCTCATCTGGGTCTGTATCGGACAGGTCATGACATTCATCTTCTACCGTCCACCAGTGCGACTTTTCCACGGACACACCGAAAGTAAGCGCGAGAAACTCTACAGAATTGATTGGCTCGGCTTCTTCCTCTCACTTGCCGGCACGACGCTGTTCTTGTTTGGACTTGGAACTGGTGGCTACTCTTCTCCATGGAAATCGGCACAGACCATTGTACCACTAATCCTCGGATTTTTCTTGCTCGTACTGCTAGGCTTCTGGGAAACGTTTGCGAGGCACCCGTTGTACCCACCTGGAATGTTCAAGAACACACGGGTGTTTGTTCTCACTCTCATCATCACTGCGGTCGCAGGTGCAAACTTCTTCTCGATCCTGATTTTATGGCCAAAGTTCGTGGTCTCGGTCTTCGACTTTGGTCCCACGCACGCAGGCTTGCTCATCTTTGGACAGACTGCTGGAGTTCTCTTTGGCGCCGGGTTCTTTTCCTACACAATCACACGTTTCCAGGGCGCGATCCGAGTTCAGATGGTCTTGTCCTGCATGCTTATGATGGCTGGATTCGGTGCTTTGTATGCCGTTACTCCAACAAGGTCGACTCTCGCCGGCTTCATGGTTGTCATGGGCTCAGTCGGCGTCGGAGGAATCATCATTCCAGCCTCTGTCATCACGCAGCTGTGTACTCCGGACGAGTACCTCGGTACGGTCACTGCCCTCACTTTCGTTGCGAGAGTGCTTGGAGGTGCCATCGGATTCACCGTGTATTACTACATCCTCAATGATGATGCCACCAAGATCTTTAGTAACACCGCGAATCCACAATCGCTCAAAGTCATTTCCCTCCTGCTCTCATCTGGGTTCACGAGCATCACCGAGATTACGAGACTGCTCAACCTGGTCGCCATCTCAGACTCCAAGACGCTCCTCTCGACGCCGGGCTTCACCGCCTCCTTGCTGGACCAGGTGAATTCGCTCGCACGACCAATCTGGTCAGATGCATTCCACAACGTCTGGCTCACCACACTGGCATTCAGTGGCGTCGGTTTGATATGCTCGCTGTTCTTGGGAGATGTGAAGAAGTACATGACCAACCACCGAGCCGTTGTCATTTAAAGCGTACATTGTCAAGGATGGAATCACTACGAATTTCCAATCATCATTTGGTACACATCTGCACACATTTGCACAATAATTGCAGTAGAATTACATGTCGAGCACTCTTTATGCGAGGCTACCTTAGACTATAGCTAATTCTCATGATAATATCGGATTCAACAATGCCTTTGTCTTGCCGTTGAAAATGCCACAAGACCAAGGTTACAAGTCTTTGATGTCTTGTGTCCACCGTGCTCAGATACGTACTAGAGGCTCATGCATCAATTATCTGACGAATACCAATTCGTATTATTCAATCATCTCGAATTGCAAATCTTCTATGTCCTGGCGGCCCTGCCGACCAGCTCTTCATCAAGTCCTGTCGCGATCAGTCCAGCTATCACAAAGTAATCATGTCGGGGGATGTACCATTGTAGGGGTACGTCCTTCTGACTGCCTGCAGGGGCGTAAAGGTGATGTAAGTACCGCCGACGATGCCAAGGACGGCGGCGATGAAGATGCCAATGTGCAGAAACGCAGTGGCCGGCTTGACGTGTCGGTGGACGTCCGGGCTGAAGACGGTCAAGATGTCGTCCTCTTCATGCAACTGTTTCGAGGATCAGAGGAATGCACAACTTTGACCGGATCAGAGGCCGTTTGAAGTGGAAACTACTTACGGGCTCGCCAAAGTTTCTCCTGCTCTGTTGGTCGTCGTACTTGTCAGTCTCGGATTTGGTCTGTCGGTTGATGGCGGGTATGTTGGTAGGGTAGTCGCCAATGTTGGCGGATTGGTCGGAGAGGAGGGAGACGTGTCGAGCCAGGGAAGGGACGAGTCTCTGTGGAGTGGAGACTGGTCGCACGTTAGCCAGCGTTCTCAACGCCGAGAGACGAAACATGTCGCTGGAATATGTGAGAGAACTGGCAATTGACCCGAGAAATCGGTGGCAGGAATAGACTGGAGAGCCGAGAAACGAGACTAGAATCAGACAAGGGATATATCAAGCAGCAACGCGGAACTAATGCTGAATGACGGCTGGTGGATGGAGCGAGTGAAGCTGGCAAGCAAGAGCGAGAGAATGACCCCAACTTGCACGGGCCTTGACCCCAGTAAGCACACATTCGAAGGATTTCCTGTTTGGGCGCGGTTGCCGTTTTGATTTCTGCGTCGGGAGTCGCACAAGCGCTGCGTCTCTCACCTCCACTTTGGCCCTTTGTACTACCTCGAGCAGCATCTTGACTCTTCAGCTTCGATACTGTTATTTTCCTTTGTTTGTGCCCGTGCTGGTCCTGCGATTCGTCTTTACATTCTGCGCCAGCGAGTTCTTCGATTTCTGCGGTGTGACGCGGTCAATCGCGCACCCTGTAGTTAGTCAACGGTATCCACAACATTCGTTCGCAGCACGCTCTTTACACTCAACACGCATCTGGTCTTCCCGCATCTGAAGCTTTCCCTTTTCGATCCCAATCAAGTATACACCCAATACTTCAATTCAACGGAACCATACAAGTACGGTTGTCAAGCGGGACTACAATCTCGCGTTTGCACACGTTTTGTTTCTAGTTTATGCAATCCGTCACGAGTCTGCCACCGATAGTTGAGCGTATCGGCACGATTTCTTGTTGCTGTGCTGGTCTCAAGTGCAAGTCCTATCTGAACAACAAGGAAATCATGTCACAGCTCGAAAGCGACCTGCGCACCGCCGCTGAACTGGGCCAGCATCTTCTGCAAAGGCATGACGAATATGTACAGGAAGTACAGAAGGAAAGGCACGGTTTTATGATGGAGATGGACAGGCAGAGCAGTTTTGCAAAGCTCGTGGACGAGCTCGAAACAAACAATCGCGTCCTCGAGCTGCAAAACGAACAGACGATGCGTGAGAATTTGGCTCTTTTGAAACGGCTCGAGGACCTGAATTCGTCTCTTAACGTTGCAGACACACGAAACCATGAGCTGAGGACTAACTTGCTCGAAGCAGAAACTACCGTTGGCCGACTCTCACACCGTGCGACAAAGGCTCGTGGTCTGGAGGCCCAGATTGCCACGGCAGAACTCGAGCGCGACGTACTCGAGAAAAATCTTGCCGTCTTGTCTCTCACCAATCACCAAAACGATGCACGATATCGCGCCGCAGAAAGGAAGATTCAAGACTTGCAACGGCAGCTTGATTACATCGAGAGCGAAACGACTGAGGCTGAGCCACATCCGACATTCACTAGAAGTAAAACAGCAAAGAAATCTATCGCGAGACAGGATTACTCAGTTGACGATGGCTCTGAGCTCATTGATGGCCTAGTATTGAGCAATACGAGCTTGGAAGATCATAATGCTGAATTGCAACGTGTCTTGGCTTCCACACAAGATGAGGTCGTTCTGCTGCGTGACAGATTAGCTGCTCAAGACATGAGCCATACGATGAAACCTATCCTGGCTGATGATCGGACACCGCGTAAATCCATCTCTCAAGAGCTGCACCAGCACAACCACTACCATTATCACATCCAGAAACCATCGACTAAGCGAATTTCAGTGAATAAGGATACATTGAGTCAAAAGCCCCGATCTGCTGCAGAGTCAATACGATGTGATCCGGTCCTCTCGATGGCAACTCAGACTCCTGCAAAAGGCAACGCTCGTGCAGTCGACTTGACGAAGACTCCAAGGACAGCGAGACTTCATCTTGGCATGGCGAGTCCGCCATCCACGAAGAAGAAGAGAAATAGGGATTCCGGGTACTTCTCATTCGCCTCAGAATCTGGCAGGGAACGATCCGCGAGTCTGACGTATCCTGCCTCTCCGGGCTCAGAGACATTCACGGATCGATGGCAAACATCAACACCACTGCTCCGGAAGCACTTTCGATCGAGCTCGCACGAAAGCGTTTTTATGCTTCAAAACAATGTCCTTGTATCTCCGATGTGTGATGAGGACAAGAAAGACATCGCACTCCTGCCGTCTACTACTGCAGATTTCGCAACTCGAGAGGATATGATCAGTCCTGCGGCAGATGCGAGGCCAAGAGGCCCTCCTGTGCTCAAGCACTCGACCTCTCATGACTCGGTGCTAGATGTGCCGGAGCATGCTTTTGTGCCGCACCTATCTACTACCAAGATTTCCGCGCTACGACGACCTTATCCATCGCCCTTGCAGAACACTGCATCATCGGCGACTGTCAGCGTCACGTCAGCTACTGCATATACCGCCCAGTCCGCCTCGAGCGTCCTAGCCAGTCCTCGCGGTCAATCATACACAGCACTGAGGAGTGCGGCGGCAGCACAAAGGTTGTCTCCGTCGATGAGCACTCCGATCCCCACGGGCACCACTCAGTTCTGGAAGAGAAGCTCGGACAAGAGCGTGCCATCACTCAAACAGTCGTTGCGAGCAACCTCATCTCGCTGGACATCCTTGGTGCCCAAGTGGGCATCTGGTGGCGAGCAAGGGACGCCCGCAGTAGCAGCAGTAGCAGAAACATCGTCATCAAGGGAGCCAACGAAGCAGACGACAGAGCCTACAGCTGATGCAGCAATGCCCGGGCGCGTAATGAGTGGGAATGAAGCGCACGATGGAGGAACTGCAGTATCCCTGACCGGAGCCGAAGAAGCGCTTTTGCGTGAGGCACTCGATCTATAGGACGCAGGAATCAATCGGTCCATAGGTAAGCACTTTGTTTGTCGGCTCGCCGTGTAGAGCCGTAGTGTATGGAGTAGTACCTGTAGTCAATTCGTGATGAAACCTTGCAACAGACCGAGTCGGGAAACCATGTGTCCCAAAAGTGGAAATTGTGGATCGTGATGGCGGCCGTAGGAAAGGTGCGTAACATGTACGTAGTGTTATGCGCCTGTCATGTATGTATGCATAAGAGTTGTCATTCATGACATGTCATGTTGCCATTAGCGGAACCAGACTACTCTCGGTGGCATTGTATCATGCAGGTCGAGCATTCTTCGCGAGGAGTACAGATTTGTGAGAATCCTGCGACCTGTCACTTTTTTTTAAATTTGTCCATCCTTTTTTCAATTGACGTACGTATACGTATACGGCTTCTCGCCTGCACCAAAAAGTGGCTGAACCATTCCAAACTAGTACTACCATTTACAGCTAATTGCTACCTGAAGAAGTAGAACGCGTCTGAAAGATGGACCGAAAGGACAGGACAATTATTTAGCGATCGGAGTAATGGTCAGCTGAAAAGGAGCTTGTTGAAGAACTACCAATCAGTGATCTCTATACAAAGAAACTAATGGAGAGACGATCGTCTCTCGACCATCCGGTATCGCGGTGCTTGCCAGTTCATGCTGGGGAGCTTAAGCATAAGCCCGTCTTTGCTTGTCAAGTCAAAGAAGATCCTATAGGTACCTCACCCATGCATCCTGAGGTCAGCTGGGTCCGTAGGTAGGCACTCCCGACGATCGATTGAGCCAGCCAGCCAGCCACCTGGCCGGGCACTTCACGAAGCCAGACCATTACCATGGGTTCGCAGCGCTAAGTCTATCTTGCATAGACCAGCAGACAGGGCGTGCATTCCCACCGACATGGATCACCTCTTTTTCCCCGCGTCCAATCATGGACGCGATCGTGTTTTTTGTTTGTGCGAGTGTTGTCTATTGGTACACGTGATCAGCTCAGCCTGAAGAGTCATAATTACCATCCCACCAATCAGCGCACGTAGATAGTAGACTCCACCAGGCGATCGATCGATCTATTGTATTCGAGTTCATTTAATCTATCTGGTGGGATGTGCTGTGACATGTGGATGGCATAGGTAGATGAAGTCATGATCGTGATTGGTCTTTTCAATTGGTCTCTCGGGTTTGTAGCTTCGATCAGTCTTGAGTTTTCCTTCTGCTGCTGCTGCTGGGCAGCTGCTGCAGACATGTACATATGATATATCGGCGCTCGCGCTTGTTGATACGCGCGCGTCAATCGACTGCGCGACAGGAAAACAGGACGATTATCACAGATTGGCCAATCGATTTTGAGTTTTACTAGTACGCGCACCAGCACTAGCTAGCTAGCTAGAAAATGGGAGTGTAGCGTCTGGCAAGCAGCGGACGCACAAAGTGGCTGGTGTACAGACACAAATCAATGGATCAATTGGCTGGCGGGCTTCTTGTTCTCCCCTTTTGAGGCTTCTCCCTTCCTCCTTCCTTCAATGGTTATGATACGCATCTACTTGTACAAGCTGGTCATGGTATGTATGTATATGAAATATGGGTTAAGCCTTCTTCATCTCATCTCCCCTATTTTGTGTTTTAGCTTGTTGTTTTCCTCGCCCTGAAAATTCTGGTGGATCGGTCGGTGTGCGGTGCCCGATCGCTCTTCGCCGTGCTCTTCTTCTGTTATACTCACTTTTTGTCCATGATTCATAACTATAGTCGAATGGACTTGCGACTGAAGATAAGCATGAGAAAGATTATCGCGAGCGATGGAGTATCATGGATGAATGTTTATGTACTGCAGTTACGGTAGCTAGAGAAGGCAGGGAAGTTTGAGCGCAACACGGATCCGGAACTCGGCACCCGCCCGCTCGCCCGCTTTGAAATTCGTGCTGCTGCTTGCTGCTGCTGGCTGCTGCTGGCTGCTGCTCTCCTCTCCTCTTTTCGCTCGTCTGCTTGTTTCTCTCTGTTTCGCTCAGTTGCCCTGGCTCTTGTCACTCACTTGTCGCACAATCGCATTTCTCTTCGTCGCCTTTGTACAGCCATTCGCGTTGCATCTTCCTCGGTGCATTGCGTGCGAAATTCACTCATATACTCACCACTGGATCGTCCAAGGGATAGCGATCGCAAGAGGGAAGCAAACAAAGAGACGCAGAGATTATGGCGTTTCAGATGAATGACCGGACATCATATTACTATCACCGCACGAATAGCGGGACAAGCGCGACAGATCTCGACCTCGAGCCGCCTCGAACTAGGATAGCCATCGCCGTGAGTCAAGCTGTCATCTTGCTCGATCGCGCGATCGGGAGCCGATGAAAAACAAATAAAGAGTGCCCAGATTGACAATTCTTTTTAGTGTAACCGCTGTCGAAGGCGCAAGATAAAGTGCTCCGGCAGTGTGGACGGAGGTTCGTGCGAGGGATGCACGCGTGCGAATGGTATCGAGTGTGTCTTTGCGGATCGACCCTCGCCGACGACACCGACACCGACGACAAAAGACGCTGCGACTCTATCCTCCCACAACAATTCGAACACTCATTCCAACTCGACCTCGACATCCCTGCAACCTTCTGCGCCTCTACGTGCCTCGAGTCTACCCGTCAACACGACGCATCGACCCGCCGTAGAAAGGCCGGCGCGGTCGACGCCGGTCGTGTCGAGATTACCCAGCGACGCCGCAGCGGGCAAGGTCAATTCGCCTACACGCTCGACTGGAACGGCGTCTCCCACGACGTCGTACATCATGTCTCCGCCTGGACCGGCCAAGCGACAATCCCTGAGCGCGGCGTCGCACCCCTATCAACGTCCCGGCTCCGGTGCTTCACGCAAGGGTTCCTCCGATTCAGTCTCCTCGAATCTGCTGCGCTACTCTCAGTCGCTGATACAGGCGCAAGCACAGCAATTGTCCGTCCAGACCAACCCGCTCGTCGCGGCACACCAGTCGAGGAATGGCTCCTACTCCGGCCCGACCTCTGGGGCGACCTCCATGCCGCGGGCCTATCCATACAACCTGAGCAGCAACAATTCGAGCACACCTTCTTTCCACCTACAACAGCAACCCAGCTTTCGACAACCCGACTACAGCCGTAGTTCTTCGCCCGCCCTCACATCCGACTACAGCGTCCCGGCCGACTATCACACACATGCCGGTTATGGCATGAGGGCGTCGGCCACGCCAGACTCGGTCGTTTATTCGCCCGTCTTTCAGCCCTCACTCTACTCCTCCGCCTCGGCCGGCGGCAGCGGTGCAATGGACACGCCTGAACTCGTCTCCTCCGACTCTTTCAGCACGATCGACTCGGCCTCTACACTGAGTCTGAGTACGGATCTACACACGGCCCCGATGCCGGCCTACCAATACCACCAGCAGCAGCAGCAGCAACGTCAGCAGCAGCCCTCATACCTCCAGAATCGTCCGATGAAGCCGCATCATCAATCACAACATCAAACGATGCAGATGCCGTACGTCAATCAACCATACATGGGCGTCATCGCGAGTCCCAGCAACGTGGCCACGACGCCGACCTACCTCTCCTTTGAGTTGCCAATCGCCTCGTCCTCCTCCACGGGCTTTGGCGGTGGCATGCAGACGGTCTCGGATCCGAATCAGTGGACGCCGGGAGTGGACAAGATGGCGAATCAGTGGTTGCAATTCAGTCCCCAAACACAACAAACCTCCGGGCAGTTTTTCTAATGTCCATAATGATTGGTCTTTTCCGGCAACTGGTATGGTGTACAATTTACTTTTGAGGGTTCCGATGCTGGCGGGGTCATTCTGGTGTGTATCGAATATTGGGATTCGGGGTATTTGGGGTTTTGAGGTGCAAAAGACATATCCGTCACCAAGGACTGTTCATTTTTCATCATTGTGTGTGGAAGGATTGTTGAAAAAAAAAACACAAAAAGTAAAAGGATCCTCGATGATGCCAAGATATTTCTTTTTCCCCCACTTTCTTTTTATCATAATTCTAATTGTACATGTCCATCCAGACTTTTCCTTCCTCTACATTGACCGTCTCGATTGTCCGTAGACGAATATGCTCGCAGCATATAGAAGTCATCAATGCGACTTTTGACGTGCTCGTTCGGCACGACGTGCTTCCTTTTTCATCATCTTCTTTTTCCTCCTCTTTTTCTCTTCTTCGTCAAGTTCGTCGTCGTCATTGTCCTGCTTGTCGACTCGATCATTCTTGGACGACTTTTCGTGCGCGGTTGTAGGCTCAACTTTGACTTTTCGTACCTCATCACTCGATGATTCATCATTTGCGCCTGCGACATCGTCATCATCTTCAACGACGTTGAGGGCAGAGTCTGGTGCGTCGAGCAGGGACCCTTCGACGGAGAGGATATTTGCGCCCTTTTTCACGCTCACGGTGCGAAAGGAGATGATGCTGTCAAGTGCGATTTTCCCACCACGCGCATCGACCCAATGTCCGTCCTGATTTCCATCCTGATCATCCGGATCGTCAGGGTCGTACTCGACAAATTCGGATGAGGAGGAGGATGGTTGGCGAAAGGACCAGGTGGTGGGGATGAGATGGACGGGCACACTGGCGTTGAATGTCCCGAGCACGAGGAGACCAATGTGACTTGGTCCTTGGAACGTGACGCGGCCACGGAGCAGTTCGTCCCGGCGCGGTCGCCAGACCAATGTGTCTACCGTGACATGTACCGCCGTGAATGGCGAATCCTCCAACACGCGGCCGCAACTGTGGTCTCCTTCTCCTCCATTTTCGTGGTTGTGGGAAGAAGGGAGACGCAGGTCGCGCCAGCCCATGAGGATGCCTTTGGTGATGGCGGGCGAGTAGGTCCATAGAATCTCATCCAATTGACGGCCCAACCCGGCGATCGGGTCCGAAATGTCGCACGGCGCCAGGAGTAGTGTCATGCTCAGGGTACGTCGTTGGTACGCATCCGTGTCGCCTTTATCCGTCGATGTCGTCTGCAGCAGGTTTTTCGGATTATGGTATTCTTCCCGAGAGCCTCTATCTGTGTCGTCACGAACTTGTCCATCTGTAATGTGCTGCTTGGCATCGTCATGATCGATGCCGTCTCCTGATTGTTGCGTAATCGATGCCTCTTTCTCCGCCGGCAGTGGTTGCTTCTTCTTCTTCTGATGCTGGTGATCGTGATGTTGGTGACGGCGACGCTTCGATGCCGACTCTTGACTCGGAGACTCCAATTCCCGCTTGGCAATCACCGACATGAGGGATTCTCGTCCTTCTCGAAGCCGCGGCTCGTTGATAACCGCACACAGCAAACGTAGTGCAGTAGGTCAAAAGTACGTTTGACTTGCGTGTGCCTGAGAAATTGTCGTTGAGAAATTGCCTGAAATCTCGAAAGTTGTGGCGCAGGCTCCACTTTGCGGCTCAATCTTGTCGCAGCAACGATTCCGAAGCAACCACGCAATAGAAGTTGTGTGTTGACCATGCAGTTATGCCGAGTTGCAGGATAGGCATCGGAGCATGATGAAGATCTACTTACCGGAAGAGTAATGTCTGCCTTGTTGTCGTTTGCGGGATGGTCGTTTGTGCCGAGCCTTGCATCCGGGTTCATTCACAATGGACTGTCACAGGTCTTTCCAACAAGCATGGCGGCACCGGGCACGTCACGGTATGCTCGCGATAGGAGGATCATCTACGTCGTGGTGGTGCTGTCATATCTGGTCTACACCCTCTACTCGGCCTACCTCTCCATCGGACCAAACTACTACAATGTGCTCGGCGTACCCACAGATGTGGAGGAGAAGCAACTGAGGCGGTCATTCAGAAAGTTGTCGGCTCAGTATCACCCGGACAAGGGCGGCGACGAGGGAGTCTTCACTTCCTTGCGTGCCATGTACGACACACTTTCCGATCCCGCCACGAGATTTGCATACGATCGATTCGGGGCACAGGCCAGTACCTGGCCAAGGACGACGCTGTTGAGTGACCACTTGTACCGCGGCTTGATGTCTTCCGTGCCATTCTACCTCGGTTCTACCTTCTTCATTGCCGTCCTTGGCTATGTTCAGAACAGTCAAGCGATATATTGGAGAATATTTACTCTACTGACGCTGGCGTGCGTCAATTTTGTGATTGTCACAAATTCACGGATTCTGCCCGTTTTCCGATATCTCCTGCCACATATGGTGCAATTTCAACAGACTTCATTACTGCAGTCCATATGCGTAACGGTTCTCATCGCCATATCGCAGGTGGGTCCGATGCTGTTTCCACCACAGCAGAATTCATTGGCTAATGACGCTGTGCTTACAGAAATGGCGGCGCTCGCCAAGTTGTGCAACGCCGAGGCCTCGCAAGCAGTTCAGATGAATCATCTGCCCTTCCCGCGCGGCAACACAAAGACTGCCGAGTTGTACCAAAAGACCGCCGAATGGATGGTCCAGGCGAAGATCGATCAGGATCCGGAAGTTGCAGCAGTCAAGAAGCAGCTGCTCAGTCCTTCGAACTCTGGTCGCTGATCAGTGTTATGTCAAAAATCATTATCTGGCATTCCGGCCAATAGAAGCGGTCCGTGCGTTTCTTGTATTCAGCTCCGATGCATTCCAGACCATGCTCAAGACAGCACTGCCTGAAAGCGTCCAATCTACCAGCATATCAGCACTCCTCGGCATGATGATTACTGCAGCACGAACGTTGCCTCTCTTCGCACTGTCGCCGCAATCATGACTCTTGCTCTAGGATTAGTGGTTAATAGAGACTTGATGGTCTTGCACAGAGACTCTAAAATAGACTCGTCATATGTCACGTCTGCACCCAGGATCACTTCGTACGATCCTCTTGTCAGTCCATTTTCCTCTCCAAACCACAACGTCTTGCAAGTGATCTTGTCCTGTTCTCCATTTGCCGTAACATTCATTTGCATCAGATCAACCATCTTTCCACTTCCATCAGTCGCAATGACCTTGTCAGCTCCCAACTTTGCAGCGAGGAGTGAGAGGAAGCCGGTGCCGGCACCTAATTCCAGCACTGATTTTGAACTGACCAGGCCCGGATCCGAGAGCAACAAATCTCCTAGAGCCAATGCCGCTTCCCATGTCTTGTGTCCCGTCGTGCCTTGTGCCACCAGGACAGAGGGACTTTCGTATATCACGAAGGACTCATCCGGTCGATACATGTATCGCACGGCGACGACCTGATTCGAAGCAGACGGCGGCGGCGACACGACGCCGACGTGGTTCTTGATGGTCTGGCCATAACCTCCATCATCTTGAACTGCTGATGAAGACGCGTAGTACTCGAGCAGGACCTCCGAGACCTCGACCCGTGCCAGCTCCAGTTCACGAATCACGCGCTTCACAATCGACCGACGGTACGGCTCCGGCACGGTCAATGAGATATCCGCCGGGAAGATGATTGATTCGATATGGTCCTGGTAGTCATTATGCCTCAGTAAATCGAGCTGGTCTGAGCGTGTCAAGGTAAAGTTCCGAGCCGGTACGAGTTGGTAGTATTGGCACTTGAACGAATCTACCAGGGCTTCCATCAAGATGTTCAGGTGGGAAGACTATGACCTCAGACCTGACGCTTTCAGGCGACTCAATCCTTCCGCAACGGACTCACCATGATGCAGAGACAACAGAGACAACAGAGACAACGACCAGAAGTTCATCAAGAAGCTGCAACACATGCATGTCGGAAGTACTGATCAGTAGCAGGTAGGGTAGAGGTGATCAGTACTACTGTAGGACATGTCATGATCATTATTGTTTAGATGCAGCATCTCTTACAGCTCCCACTGCTCACCTCTAGAAACTACGAATACACATACTCATGTCTTTTGTGGGGTTGAATTACTTGACGAGGCTAAAGGTCGATTGCCCTGGTCTTCGCCATGACAGTCATTTCTGGTATCTACTCTTGTTTCGAGCCAATGCCAACAAATCTCCGCCAGTTCTCCTCCAGTTTCTTCCTGCCATACTCCTCGTCCCAGCCCTTTGCTTCGCAGACGACGTGCAAAGCCTGCTCTAAAGAGTCATCGATGAGTTCAGTGTTGTGGTAGTCCGACTCGATCAGGAGTCTGTGATCGGGCACTTTCTTGACCACTTCCTGCCACCTCTCGTAACGTCCATTGATGACTTGTGAGAATGAGAAGAAGATGTCAGCGGGGACCTTGGAATTTGTCCATGAGCCAAGCATGTCTGCCGTGCCAGAGTAGGAGTGCAGACATATACGAGGTGGAAATGTCCTTTCCTTGTCAAAGAATTCCAGTTTCTTTCCTGACTGCTGCTCTGACTTGTTGCGAAACTTTTCATCCGCTTCCATTCTCCTCAACGCTGACTTGCTTGGCTTTTCCTGGCCCTGCCAGAGCTTCGAGATTTCATTGAAGAGGTAGCCATGCGCCTGCACGCCATGAACACTACATGCACGGCCATATTCGGCCGCCAGTCTGAGCTGCGCTTCAAGGACAAAAGACTGATGAGTCGTTTCCGTGCGATACTTTGACAAGACATGTCTGTTGCTGTCTTCCCTTGGTCGATTCGGATCCGGCAGCCTGAACGATCGGTCGAGTCCCACTTCCCCGACCATGGCATTCGGGTGCTTGATCAGATTCTGCCGGACACTCTCGACATATCGAGAAAGGGGGACTAGATCTGGCATGGCCTGGATGAAAGTGCTATCAGGCTCGGGATATAAACATTTACTGAAGTGTGCTGTCTTGTCAGGGGTTTCTTTGGATGTGGTGTCGTCGTAGATGGAGTGCACGAACCAGCTGACATGATGAGCGACAAAATAAATCGACTACAGCTACACTTCTACTCACGGATGAAAGCCAAAGCAAGGGATGACCTTATCTGGATACGTTTCGGCCGTCTCACTGACTAGATGTTGGTCCGTCACACGCGTAGCCATGATGCACAAGCCAGCAGCACGAAGACTCTGTATCTTGGACAACGTCCCCACGGTATCTGTAGGATGACAGTGGGCATCATATAACGGTGTAGTCATGCTTGCCGTGCGCAGACGTGAAGTCTTGCTGCCAAGTCTCATATAGAAATCATGCTACCTGGAAGCTCAAGACTGTGCCGGCCGTCCAAGGACTTGCAGTAGCAGAACCTCCTGAGATGACCGGCTCCATTTTGCCACAATCTGGGGATCTGAAATCTGAGATTGACGTTGCGGCTGTTTGATACTTGGAACTCTTCACAATAGCTCACTAAGCAGTTCATAGAATCAGTACGGCTGTGATACACACTTGCTATTCGTGAGCGACTCTATGATTGTATAGCAATTCGCTAAATGTCTATACATTTACTGAAAGAATTCACACTGCCTACGCCATTCATGCTCTATATATGCTGTTTGATATTACATATGCCTGAATCAGCATCATTGACTTTGTCAAGGACTTGGCTGATCTGAAGTGTCGTCAATGAAAGGGTTCGAGGTTCGATGCCCAGGACTTGCATCGTTCATCCAATCGTCCTCCATCTCGTCGGTATCATGCCTTCGCTTCTTGCCAGATCGATTCAGCTCGTTGTTCTTGTAGGCATGCGATATGATATTGTTGCGTGCCTTTAGCAATGTCTCGTACTCGGCCAGTTGGTACTGTTCGTGCTCACTGAGACAAACCGACAGCCGCTTCGACTTGATCATTCCGTAGGCTGTCTGTGAGTCAATTGATCTACTCTCCATGAGATAGCTGCACACCAAGGCAGCTGCTTTGGCATTGCCAGTCTCGTCGTAGAATAGAACTTTTTGACCTTGCGACAAGCACGCCTCTACGAACGGACGGACTCGTGGCAGGCTGTTCAGCAGCGATCCCTCGATGATGTCAAAGTACTCGTATCTATACTTTTCCGGTGATCGTGGTTTGAAGATTTTGAATGTGCTAGTAGTCCTTGCTGCAACCAAGATCTTGATGCCTAGCAAGTCCAATGTATTTGTGTCCCGCGCCGCAGAAAGTGGACCGATGAAGATACCAGGGACGATTTCTTGCATGCATCTACGATCCGTGTATTTCCATTGCAAATCCTGCGAGATGTGAAACGACTGTTCGTTGTTTGGAAATGCTGGCGGCTGAAATGCCGAAGTGAAGCAAGGATTGGAAGTATAAGATTGCATGACGGCGGACATCTAAGCTCTTTCGAGATGTCTTTGTTTGTAGCAACAATGGAGTCGCTTGATACCGCCGTGCATCTCGCCGCTGACCTGCTCGATTGAGGTAGTCCTTCGATGGACAAAACGGCGGAATGAGCTACAAGACCATGAAATAAGCAAGCGCCAAGAATCTCCGGTTGTCCTTCACCTGGGGAGTTTACTTGTGGAGCCGACGAAAATGCAGATTCTCAAGATTCACTGGAAGTGATGTATTTCAAACATGTATGCAACTCTTCGAACCACTCCATCAATCCTAGAGCTCAACGAGGTCGCAGAAGCAGTGCTCACCCATCATGCCCTCTGCAACGCAAGAAAAATTCCTGAAGGTTGCCGTTGACAATCAGATACTCAAATTCGGGTCCTTCACTCTCAAGTCTGGCAGGACTTCACCATACTTTTTCAATGCCGGTCTCTTCAACTCTGGCGCTTTACTGTCGTCTCTCTGCCGGGCTTACACGGAGACCATCAATCATTCAAGCATAGAATTCGATGTCCTCTTCGGTCCTGCATACAAAGGAATTCCATTGGCTGCGGTGACCGCGTCTATGCTCGCCGAATCTGGCCGTGAAGTCGCCTATGCTTTCAATCGCAAGGAAAAGAAGGCCCATGGAGAAGGAGGCTCCTTGGTCGGAGCCTCGATGAAGGGCAAGAAGGTTCTTGTGATCGATGATGTGATGACTGCCGGGACGGCGATACGTGAGGCGATTGATATCATCAAGGCAGAGGGCGGCATACTTGTGGGAGTGGTCGTGGCACTCGATAGGCAGGAACGCGGGACAGACTCAAAGTTGTCGACCGTGATCATGGTCGAGCAGGAATTTGGCATCAAGGTCGAGGCAATTATCAGGTTTGAGGACATCATTGAGTTCTCCCGTGATGCTCTCAGCGCGGAAGAGACAAAGTCTATGGAAGCGTATCGAAATCAGTACGGGATCTGATACCGTGTGCACCTGCGTGCATGAACATGCGTAGCTCCCGGCTTGACAAGTCGTGCAGCCAATCCGAGACACAGTACCGGCGTGCTCTTTAGTCACGGTCATCTGCGGATGATAAGCACAGCTGTAGACATGGCTGGTGGTTCGAACGTGCTAGACCAATGGAGTATATGTCTATCTGCAGCCATTGTTCATAGAGTCAATTCACAGCTGCAGTCTGTTGCTGTAGCTGGAGCACTAGCTATCATCCAGATCTATGCATGCAGCTGTAGCTACTAGTACTGGTAGCTCCCATCAGCTGTACAAAGGACTTTGACCTGGGCAGCTGCAAGGTGATTGGTAGATCAGGATCCCGGTGGCTGCGGTAGTGGCGCCAATTGGATTTTCGTGCAGCAACCTTTAGGAGAGACGAGCGAGCGAGCGAGCGAGCGAGAAAGACGCTCTCCAAGAATCTCCTAGAGTTGCGCAACTGCTAGTAGCCAAGCTATCATATCAGCTCTTGTGCGACTATCGGCCTTGGGGGCCTTCCTGACGCTACCATAGGCAACTTGACGAGACATCCCACGTCTGACAGAATTGCACGCATTCGAGTGCTCCAAGCCGGCCAAGTTGTAATACTGTCTTCTTTGGTTCGAGCTGTACATGATTCATACGTCCATCTGGTGGTTCACGAGCTACAACGCCAGTCTACAAGCTTCATTGTCTCGGAGGTAGACAGACGATGTCCAGCACAGCTCTCCCAGATGCACCTGGCGCTAGTAAAATGCCAGAGCTGCAAGTAACGACAAGCGATATCAGCAATCCATCCGCTGCAGTGGTCATGACCCCACCAGAGATCGCCAAGATGGCCACGAAGTCAGATGAAGCGACATCGATTTCCACACCTGGCGCTGATGTGAAACAACCATCAATCCAATCCTCAGGAACTCAGGCGACCTCTGGGGCCACAAGCGTTGCGACAGCACCAGTCAAGCAGATCTCAGGAACTGAGTCCGATGCAACAATGCAGCACAAACCAGTCATACCCGCTATATCCTCCAATACGCCCACCGTCTCTGCTGAGAGTTCTACAAGGATCGGTATCCAAGCTGCCACCAAACAAAATGCACCAATGGAGCTTGTACCAGGATCGGGGCTTCCGACTACGAAACCCACAAATGCTGCAGTCACTCCTACTGTACCGCAGACTTCGGTGACTTCGCAACCTCTAAGAACTGGTGCGACAGCTGTGCAGACCAATGCGGTCAAGGCCAACAATGGTGAACAAGTTGTGGCAAACGGCACAACAAGCACTCCACAACAACCGAGCAAAGTCGTTGAACCTCCTAGACAGGGTGCAGCATCTCTGACGGCTAGTCCTGCGAAACCCTTGACTCAGCCGTCTGTAGTACCACCCAGTGCACTTGTCAGACCGGTCGCGACAAACTCGGGTGTCGCTACAACTGCAGCTTCTACTGTGACGAATGCTCCAAAGCCCAGCGTCTATGGTACGCCATCACAAGTTCCAGGTACCACTGTACCCGCATCAACGACACCAAATCTCGCTCGACCAGTGAATAGCACTCCGTTACCGGGCGTCAATCGTACGATTCCCGTTGGTGCGAATGTGGCTCCACCTGCCATGAGACCCATGACTACTCCAGCCGCCCAAGCTCAAGCGCAATACAATCTAGCATTGCAAGCTCGAGCAGCCGCACTTGCTGCACAGGTGAGGTGTCTATCACAGTCCTGTTTCGGTCACTACTCATCACTCTAGGGACAAATCGGACACCCACAGCAGCAATACATACGGACACAGCCAGTCTCTGCGACACCCCGGCCAGTCAACACCTATGTGAGACCGGAATCGCAGACTCCGGTGCCATCCAACATAGGCTTGGAGCCAATGAAGATTGACGGCGCATCGAAAGATGTGATTGACGAGGCTGAGAACGAACGCACAAGGCTCGAAAATCGTGAACGCAAAAAGCGTTGGCGTGAGGCTAACGAGGACCGCAACAAGGACAATGATTTACGTTGCAGGGTCAACAAGCGTGCGCACAAACTATATGGCAAGGAATCTTCCAAGGCGAAGGATCTGTGGATCGAGGAAGAATTCAGCAAGCGTAAATCCAAGCGACAGGAAAAGGAAGGCAAAGGTCCTGATGGTAACCTGTTGATCGAAGGCACTGACTTGGCATCTTTGAACCACTTTGAGATGAATAATGTCATTATGAGCACATTATCGGACTTTGCGACAAACCCTGCAGCGCCGGCCTTGAAGGACAACGCCGACCTGAATGCAATGTTGCTCAAATTGCGTACCGAACCACAGACCATTAGAGCCTTGTTCACTGGTCAACCCAAGCCAAACAGTATTCCACCTCCGGAACCCGCAAGTGCGGCGAATGCCCTGACCAATGACAACATGCTCAAGATGGATCCACAGAACGGCACACGACAAGCTTCCAGTGCGCTTGATGAAGACGAGGATGACGAGGACAAGTTCTCACAGAACGGATCCATCACGAACAGTGTGGTGGACATGACAGCTGGCGCAAAGGACGTCGATATGAAGGACAGTCCGAATGAACCGGTCACCGCATCCACCTCCTACATTGCGTCAGGCAATCCCGCACCTGCCTCAAATCCTGTCGGAGTGAGACGATTCTCGACAACATCCAACGACGGAACATCTCAGCACTTGACCTATGGCATCGGTAGTGGATTCGAGCCACAAGTGGCTTTAGCCCTAAGCAGTGAACTGTTTCGCCTGATTAGCATGCAACCAAGTGATCGCAAGTCCGAAGTACAGAACGAACAGCCCAAGGACTCCAGCGTCGTTCAGAGGCCAGCGGCAGCGGCAGCGGCAGCGCCAGCGCCAGTCCCGACCTTGACGCCGATGCCAACATCCGCAGCCTTGCCCACTCCTGTATCTACACCTACATCGATGCCGAAACCTGTACTTCAGACTCCTCCGGCCGCGGTCATCACAACAAACATCAAGCAGGAGATTCAGACCTGACTGATCACTAGGAATTTGTATAGAAGCATCCACAGAGGATTTAGCGACGAGCATAGGCGGTATACTTTCCTGGAGTCGAATAGACCAAGATCAATATTTTCACGAATGCTTATTGAAGCAAGCACGCTTCGATTGCTTGTCCATCTGCCCGTGGATAGCGTCCATGTTGAGATGATTTTGTTGGTTGTCGCGGCTCTGACGGCGGAAGTCGCGGCTGCCGCGGGCTTTGACCGGCCTGCACTTCATTTGAAACCGCTCCACCCGCGGCAGCAGCCAACCTTGCGTCAAGTTTTGGTCGGGTGCGTTACTCTGAGTCAACCACTCACGACACTGGCATTCGTCAGACTGTATATATAGCACCTGCCGTCGTCTATCGCAAGGACTGTCCAAGGTACTTTGGTATAGTAGTATATACCACAAAATATGCCTGCCCAGACGCTATATGACAAAATATTTCAGTCGCATCTCATCGGTATGCATGTCAAGCCTTCCTAAGGATTCGGCACTGACGAAAAGTAGATTCACAGGACGATGGGACTGCTCTACTCTACATTGACAGGCATCTAGTGCACGAAGTCACATCACCGCAAGCTTTTGAGGGGCTGCGAAATGCTGGGCGAAAAGTGCGCAGGACTGACTGTACCCTTGCCACAACGGACCACAACGTCCCCACCACATCGCGAAAATCGTTCAAGTCAATCTCGACCTTTGTGGAGGAGACCGATTCGAGATTACAATGCGAGACACTTGAGGAGAACGTCAAGAACTTCAAGCTGACATATTTCGGCCTCGCAGACAAGAGACAGGGAATCGTGCACATCATTGGACCCGAACAGGGTTTCACTCTTCCCGGTGCTACAATTGTCTGTGGAGATTCGCACACCTCGACTCACGGCGCGTTCGGAGCCCTGGCATGGGGTATCGGTACATCAGAGGTCGAGCATGTCTTGGCCACACAGACACTCATCACAAAAAAGTCAAAGAATATGCGCATTCGAGTTGACGGAGAGCTCTCGGAAGGCGTCACGTCCAAGGACTTGGTCTTACATGTCATTGGTGTAATCGGTACTGCAGGTGGTAATGGTAGCGTGATTGAGTTTTGTGGCTCCGCTATTCGCAAGCTTAGTATGGAGGCACGCATGTCCATATGTAACATGTCTATCGAGGCCGGTGCCCGTGCCGGCATGATTGCTCCTGACGACATCACATTCGAATACCTCAAGAATAAGCCCATGGCGCCGAAAGGTGACGAGTGGGACCGTGCTGTCAAGTACTGGAGGACTCTGCATTCTGACGACGATGCGGCCTTCGATGTCAGTGTCGATATCAAGGGCATGGAAATCACCCCGACTGTGACGTGGGGTACCTCGCCGCAAGATGTCGTGCCAATCACTGGTTCAGTACCTGATCCAGCAAAGGCCACGGACGCTGGCAAGAAGGCTGCGATCGAGCGAGCACTTCAATATATGGGACTCGAGGCCGGCACCCCTATGCAGTCCATCAAGCTGGACAAGATTTTCATTGGATCTTGCACCAATGCTCGAATTTCTGATCTTCGCTCCGCAGCCAAGATTGTCCAGGGCAAAAAGGTTGCGGCCAACATAAAAAGGGCAATGGTCGTGCCAGGATCCGGTCTGGTCAAACAACAGGCTGCCTCCGAAGGTCTCGACAAGATCTTTGAAGCTGCCGGATTCGAGTGGCGAGAGGCCGGGTGCTCCATGTGTCTCGGTATGAACCCTGACATTCTGTCGCCAGGGGAGAGATGCGCGTCTACTTCAAACAGAAACTTTGAAGGTCGTCAAGGCGCTGGTGGTCGTACTCACCTTTGTTCGCCTGCCATGGCAGCGGCTGCCGCGATCGCTGGACACCTTGTGGATGTTCGAACTCTGTACAAGGATCTCGAAGATGTCCCGGAGCCCAAACACATCGGCAACAATGAGACTGCAGCCGGCAATGACCTTGTAGAGGAAGACGCCATCAATGATCTGCCTGAATCTGATCCCACGGCTGAGATTGAGGCACAAAAGGATCTGGCTGACGACAAATTGCCGACACCGACGCCAGAGGCTGCCGGTATGCCAAAGTTCACTGAATTACGAGGAATCGCTGCACCGATGGACATTGAGAATATCGACACCGACATGCTCATTCCAAAACAATTCCTCAAGACAATCAAGCGAACAGGACTCGGATCCGCTCTATTCTATGCACTGCGAACCAAGGCGGACGGCTCGACAAACACCGACTTTGTCCTCAACAAGGAACCCTACACGCAATCCAAGATCATCGCGTGCAGCGGCCCTAACTTTGGCTGTGGTTCTTCGCGCGAGCACGCGCCATGGGCACTGAACGACTTTGGCATCCGCTGTGTGATTGCGCCGTCATTCGCCGACATCTTCTACAACAACTGCTTCAAGAATGGCATGCTGCCCGTGATCCTGGATCGCGCCACGATCGTGGAGAAACTCATGCCGCTGGCTGAAGGCGGCAAGGAACTCGTGGTGGACCTACCTTCGCAGACCATCAAGGACGCCGCGACGGGCGAGACACTCGCGGAATTCGAAGTGGAGGAGTTCCGGAAACATTGTCTCGTCAACGGACTCGACGATATCGGTCTCACCATGCAAAAAGACGACAAGATCTCCGCCTTTGAGGAGACGCGATCGCAAAAGTACCCCTGGCTCGATGGGAAAGGGTACTCTGATGGCCCTGTCAAGATCGAGGCCCTCAAGTCTCGCAAACCAAAGACGCAGGATTGGTGATTTCGTCCCTCCCCCCTACCTTCTCCCTAAGCTTTGGCTGAGGATACGAAAAATGATTTCGCAGAAATGGATTTGAAAAAAGTCACTCGTCATGTAGCAATGCGTAATGAACAAGTCTCGGATTCAATATTGCAAAATGAATCTTGTGCCTAGCAATACGGCCCTACCCCTTGCTCTTGATTTTTGGATACAGCTTGTCAATGATTATGACCTTTTCCTCAGCTCGACTCGATCATATCAATGGCACAATTGGACAAGTCGCAGTCATATCGTGGTCCGAATGTGCGGTAAGAAGGGGACGGAGTGACATGCACAGACAAGCATATTGAACCACTTTTCAATGAATGAATAAATTCTCGTGATAAGCTACTCGGCCTATTTGATCAAATCTGCAAAGGCCTCCAGAGGAGTGGCTCCGTATGAAGTCTCGCGCCAGAGGTTTGGCGTGAGGAAAGCGTATGTCTGTGAGATGGCCTCGAAGGCAGCCTTGATAAAGTTACCCATACACTTGGTGTTTCCCGATGACGAGGAGTAACAGTCGTCGATTCCTGCCATCTGCAACAGTCGCTTGACGGCTGGAGCGGCAACGATACCGGTTCCTCGAGGTGCTGGGACGAGACGGACGCCGACGGATCCACACTTTCCAGAGACCTTGACTGGCACGGTGTGGGGCTCTCCGAGGTTGGATCCCCAGTATCCTCGTCGGACTGGGACGACGGCGAGCTTGGCGAGGATGATGGCACCTCGAATGGCGGTTGCGACTTCCTTTGAGCACTTGACTCCGAGTCCGACGTGACCGGCACTGTCTCCAACGACGACGAAAGCCTTGAATCTCGTCCTCTGACCGGCTCGTGTCTGCTTCTGAACTGGCATAATCTTCATGACCTCGTCCTTGAGTCCTGGAAGGAAGTAGTCGATGATTTGGTATTCTGTCAAGAATTAGTCCCACATGTCGTCGATATTGTCGCTCCTGTAAGCATACCTTTTACTGGCAGAGAGTACAAGTAGACCTCCTCAATGGTCTTGATCTTTCCGGCCTTGACCAATCGTCCGAGCTTGGTGACTGGAACCCATTCCTTCTCACCATCGTCTTTTCTACCACGACCACGACCTCGTGGACCTCCGCGACCACGACCACGGTCTCCTCTACCTCGGTCACCTCCTCGTCCGAATCCACCTGCTGGTGCTGCTGCTGGTGCTGCGCTCATGTTGTCGATGAATGTATACTTCAAGAGCTCGCGAACGTGTCGGTATACTTGTAGACTTTTGAGCAGAACCAATGGGTTGGACTTTTGTACGGAGCTCCACACTGTATATGGAGACGGACGACTTTTGCTTGTCGGCAGAACTACGGAAACGCAATGTTTGCCCTGAGCGGGACTTTCCTTCGGCCACTATACGAGCTAAACGCTGGACACCAAATCCAGATGGTGTGAATCAACAATACTAGTATTGATCATGCAGCCTACCATTTCTTCACGTTGAGTAAGTATAATGCTAGGGATGTGATCATAGTCATCTTTGCTGCGTTTCGATAAGTCATGTTGCCTATTGGCTCGTCGATGTAATGTGACACGATATCCAGACTGGCTTGTGAACGATCTCGAGTCCCATCTGCACAAGACGAGGGGTGCACATCTGCATGCATATGCATATGACTCTCCGAAGGTGCAGAAGGTCCTCAAGCATCTATTCTCGAAGCTGTGGTGGAGGAGCTATGATGTTCGAGCTATGTGCTCAAGGTATTTAGATGAAAATCATGATCTAAAGAATAAATGACCTGAGCTCTGTCGACACATTGTTATTGGGAAGCATAGACACACATACAAGACACCACAGCGAGCTTTCCACGATTTTCAGATCCACGTCTGATGTAGCACGGCTATTTCATGATTTTCGCAATATTGATAAATTCAGGTTGAAAACAATTCTATACATAATTTAAAAAGCACTTTTCACCTTCAATTGTCATCCTCCCTTGACTCTCTTCATATTCTCCTGTGCATAATCGTCGATAAACATGTACTGAAGCCTTTTTTTTTTTGTTGGTCTTTTCTGTTTCTTTACTGGTTGTTCACTTCCTCCCTCGGCATGAGTGCGGTCAAATATTAGTCCTGGTAAGTTGCAAGCAATTTGTTCTTCTCAGTGATGAGGGATTTGAGCTTGGCATTTTCTTCCTCTAACTCAAGAATGCGCCTCTCAGCAGATACCATGGCCGCCCTTTTGCGAGCACGACTACGAGCAGCAGCTTCCGTGTTCTTCGCGCGCAAGGCTATCTTCTCGTCGTCTTCGTCCTCGTCATGCTTGATTGATGCTTTTCGAGTAGTTCCAATAGCTTTTCTGGGGACGTAGTCTTGATCATCAGTCAAGGTAGTCTTGCGCTTTCGGCCACGTGGCAACTTCGGGACTGCAAAGGAAGCGTCGGAGCTGGAGCGTGAGAAAGTAGGAGCCACAATAGAGAAGGTCGCGGGACTTGCAGGACTCGCGGGGACAGATTCGTACGACTTCTGACTCTGCAGCTCTCTAGCATTGTACTGTGGCAAGGTGAGCGACGATGCGTCCACAAACATTTCTGCTTTCGCATCTGTTTGATATTGCTGTTGAGTACTTTCGTACTTTTGCAGCAAAATACTTTTGGTCAGGTCCTCCTCCGAGGGGAAGAGCGTGGTGTCCCCAAAGAATGGTCCTTGTCCGGGACAAGCCTGCTCAAAAATAGAGCAGTCCTGTCCGAAATTGTTGAAATTATCATGCCTTTGTGCGTAAGGCTCAAAGGTATCAAAGTCGTGCGAGACGACGGTATCCGGTGTATCAAGTAATTCTAGCTGAGGTGTCGATTGAACACTCAGGCTAGGGCTCGCCTGTGTGATTGTGGCATCGCAGAGGAATGCATTGGCGAGGACATCGGCACCTATGGCCGAGTCGCTCGCCAGCGCGTTGGTGTAGGAGAGAAGCTCCATTTTCGTAGGCGGTATGGGACGACATCGTGTTAGGGGTTTGCTATAACTTAGAAAGCCATTGTATCGTTGATATGTAGTCGCGTTGTCGTATGTGCTGTCCGTTGACAAGGAGAAGGAGGTCAAACGAGAGACCTCTTGAGACTGACGGTTGTAGTCAGGTTGATGGTAGAAGACGAGCAGAGTCAGACCATACCGTGGGGTTTAATATTAACCTTAGAAAAATGTGAGTCACTGAGATTTGACGGGAAATTTGAAATCAACAAGACAGGCGTCCAACCACAATCGCACGATCCACACAGATACTCCGCAGCTCCCCACTACGCAGACGCAGCTCGGGCGCGCGAGCATTCTCATTGGATTGTGCTCATGCACCTGCGCTGCCCTTATCTTGTTGCTGCAGCTACATACTGTAGAATAGGTAACTGCTAGCAATCTCCTGTGCTTCTCCTGCCTCGGACAAACTTGATGCTGATTGACAATGGCCACTTTCGGTGGAACGATCAGTGCCTCATTCTCACTTTTGAGACCGGATCACTAGTCAGCTCTCCAGATCACTTCGGATCACTGAAGCTGATCACAAGTCTTGGGTCTGGTCAAATAGGTCGGTAGTGAGTGTTTGTTGACCAATATGGTATGCGTTGTATAAAGCCGTTTTCGAAAGGCGACTACTCGGCTTTGTGTTCGCCGCTATGCATCTGTCTGTCATCGTTAAAGCTTGCCACACATCTCCATGATGTTTGCTGGCACTTCACCAAACAAGCCAGACTAGGTGCACGAGTGATGCCAGCTCAGCTGATGATCAAGATGTGTTGATTGAGGTCACAACCTATCTGACGCAATCCTTGACTCATGAGGTGGTACATAAGAATGGCATGAGAGCTGCAATGCCAGATCTAAAACCAGCAAATACAAGTCATTAAGGATCAAGAGAAATCCTAGAAGTCCCAGATCACTCAGATTTTCATGTCATAGCTGTATTTCATTCAGATCATGGATGATGCTACAGCGATTCCTGCAAGGAATTCTCAAGTGCAGCCATGTAAATGGGTGCCAAGTCATTCGGCTCTTCAGACGTTCTTGCGGTCGTTGATTACAGTCACAACTTGTAACATGTAGGCTAGCAGATCCGTCTGTCATGAGCTCGAGCGCAATACAAACAAAGACGGTAGCTACCACGGGGTAGCCACTCAAACCTGTTTGCCAGTACCTATCTTACTCTACCTTGAACACTCTCAAGCAAGTGGCACTGTTTTCTGGACAAAATAACAGGAGTGCTAGACAGCACCTATAAGGCTTATAATCTGGAGTCCTGTAGGCTTTCTCGAACATGGTACACAGCTCTGGAGTGACTTTCAATGATCTGCAAGGTTTGATCTTCGAGCCTGATATGCAGCAGTTGAGCAGCACAAGCAAAAACGCAATAGTGTTGGAAAGCACCAAGAGCACAATCCAAGAGAACAATACCGCCGGGCTGTGCCAATCCTCGTCAGAGCTTCGTCCACCTCTCAGTCTCGAAAGTGTACCAGAGAAGGAAGCCACGCATTTAGTGCCCAAGTCGCTCAGCGACCGTGGTCTAGATGACTTGATCTCGAAAACTAAGAGTGATGTGCTATTGACTCTGGAGGCTCTAGTGCCAGACGTATCGCAGGAAACAGTCACTTCTGCCTCTCCACGCGTCAATCAGCGAACACATAACGATTCTTGTGACAAGCCACCATCGAGGAATCAGGTCAGCACAGAACCGGTAGGATCTAAAGAGCAGCCAGTAGAACAGCACACACCGTCCACATCGATGACACCGAAAATTGAAAGTGATCAACAAGATTCATCGGCTATTGCACAAAGTGTCTGTCAGAAAGCAATCGAGAATGAGAGAAAAGCTGTACTTCGTGCCCGGATCAACAGTCTCGAAGAGGCTAATCGAGACCTGATGCTTGGCCAGCGACTCTACATGGTAGTTGTACAGGAGAATGAATCATTGCGCTCGGAGGTATCACGACTGGAGAAGTACGAGACCTCCTACCTAGCGATGAGCACTGATTTGGAGTGTGCGAAGCGCGCAGAATCTAGAGCTGTCAACGACTTGCAAGCTCAAAAACAGCAATTAAAGGATATCGAGTACAAATTGGAAGAAGTTCAACGGAATCTCTTGAGTCGTCTTGAGATTGCGCAAAGATCAAATTTGGAGCTGGTAATAATAGCATAAGCGTTTGTGTGTCAGCCACTAACTGAGACGAGCTTACAGAGAACTCTGAACTAAAGTCAGTGCAAAACAACACTCTCCAACCATTAGAGACAAATCTTGCGCAAGCCAAGATCGCGTGTGATACTTCACAGCAGGAGCTACAGGTCAAGCAAGAGCAAGTCTGCACTTTGCAAAGCTGCTTAAGAGACATGAAGAACACGATGAATGCTACAGTCAATGAACTGAAGATGAAACTCAACAATACACAGTCAGAGCTTGACAGCATGGTGAGCGAGATTGCCCGAGTCAGGGAAGCGAACAGAATGCTAGCCAACAAAAAATTGGAATTGCAGAAAGGTCTCGATAGTAAGTTTGCAGTATGCGTGTTGGTCCTCGCTTATCCCTATAGGTCAGGGAGCGCGTCTCTTTGAATCCAAGACTCAGCTCAAAGCGACTCAAGCGCGCCTGGATAAGCAATTTGAGGTTAATAGAGCGCTTGCATTAATCAAGGACAAGGACTTGATGCTTCCGGGAGGGACCAAGCACATTTGCGAAGGTGCGGAGCATATCGAGACCTTGATTCTGAGAAGTGGTAACCCGGTCACGAAGCAGCACGACCTTGTAGGAGCCACGGAACTGTTGTCGTCAGAGCTGTGTCATGCCTTGAGTCGCACTCTTGCACATGATATGAGTGCAGTCACCATTGAATTTGACCGGACTTACTCACGACTTACGAATATGACCAAAGACCTTCAGTGCAACAACCGTATTTCCGAGGAGACTGCGCGTTCGTGGCAGTGCTATTTCGTTGAGTTCTTACGATCGCGATTCCATGCTTTACAAATGTCACCAAGCAGCAGAGGAGAGCTAGATTATGCAGGATAATGCCATGTGTGGCAGTGATATGGCAGTGATATGTCAGCCAAGAACATTGCAGACCGAGTTCTGCTATAAGTGACACTGCTGCTTATGGAGGAGAGCTGTGTCGCATGGATGTCTGCTCGCACAAGCACGTCATTAGCACTGTATCGCTGCGGATTATCGACCTCGACCTTGATTGCCCTTTGCGATCAGGCAGGTTCTACCTTTTCCCTTGCACACATCCTACAGCACTAGAGATCCGTTATGTCCATCCATGCGTTGGTATGGGTGCTGTACATACTTTACAGTATTGTGCAGGAGCATACACTACAAACATGTTTGCTACAGATTTTCTTGCAGCACGCCGAAGGATACACTGGACACTTTCTATATACACAATTTGATTGGGATCTCTCGCACTCTGGCGAATAAAGGATCTCGACCGTCCTTGCCATTGTGTTATGTCATGCCTGTTCAGTCAAAAGCTGGCCTCTTGAAGTCAACACATAAAATATAGCTGTTCTTGCACTCGTCTCGAGCTACATTCACACAGCCAACGGATCCAGTCTCGAGCATTTCACTGAGCGGCTTGGCACAAGCAAGATGCTGTTTAATGGCTGGAGAATAGATTAAAGTAATCTATCGTCTGAGATCGCCAGTCTCAGACTTCATCATTTTCCGTCATTCATGCGGACCAACAGTGCCTCGACTGGACTTGTTACGGATACTTCGAGTCTGTCTATATCTTTCCCTGCTGAGAACAATTTTGTCTTTACATTCTCACAACACGGATATCAAGCTACCTAAGTCATGTCTACAAGACGTGTGAGAAGGCCGCAGTATAGCCTCGATCTATCTGATCAAGACAATGAACATGGCAACACTGACCTTGTTTCCAGCATCTCTGGTCATCAGCTGTCCCACAGTAAGTTGCATTTCGTCACCGTTTTCATTTGAGAAGGACAAGCAAAGTTTGGTTCTGATACATGGTAGCCAAAGTGCATTTCTACGACAGTGGTAAATCAGATGTAAACATCGACAATGAATACCAGGCTGGGGAGGCAAGACAACCACGCAAAATCATGAATGTCACCAGTCCTGAGCAGTCGTCGAGTGGAGCAACTCTGGTGGCGGAGCAGATAGAAAGTGCACGAAAGCAACATGACGCACAAGGTGAGGGAGGCGATGTGTCCGACAAACCAAAAGAGTCAAGACCGTTGGCTGGGCGGGCTTCTGCGCCTGTGGCAAATATCTCGATGCTGTCTGACACAAGCTTCGAGGCGTCCCAAGAGGCGGATGAGCCATTCGTCTTTGCGAAGCAGCAAGTCGTGTCTCCTCCAGTAGGTTCTTCCTCACCATTGAAAGAAGTGACGCGAGACACAGAGATCACAACAAAGGACCAAGAAATGACGAGAGACTCTCGAGAGACCTCGCCGCAAGAGACGTCACCTGAAGAGACCTTGCTTGAAGAACCCTCTTCTCAAGAGACTCCACCGGTGTCTTCAGAGAACGAAAGTGCGGAGGCCTGTAAGTCTCAATTGGGAGCTGACCAAGCGCATAACCACAAGGCACTGCTATCCATCTTGATCGACGTTCGCGCATTTGACGGACTCACAACGGAAGAGATGGTCGAACTTTCCAGACAGGCAGCCACGAGTCCGACCGATAGTGAAAATGATTCTACTTCTTCCACCGATGACTTTCATGCTGAGGCAAATGCTGATGAGGATGATAACTCCCGTGCAGCTGCTGGGCAAGAGCATTCGTCTACACAACCGACGATACTCGAGCTTGAAGAACTTCTAAAGCTCGATGCAGACGACGACGCCAGTGACCCGTCTGACTCCTCGGAAGTAGAGTCCCTTGCAAATGTAGAAAACGAAAATCCTTCTTACACTTATGAAGCTTGTGTTCAAAGCCCTGCCGCAACTCCTCCGTGGAGACGCATTCTGACCCCCAAGTCGCTTGTCACAGTCAGCACATCTCGAAGCGCAGGTGTAACATATCAGACGAATGCATCGTGCCATAGGAGACTATACCATGCAAATTCCGCACGACGTGACAAGCGAGAAGTACGCCACGAATCGAATGTTGTTTCAAGTTTGCACACATCTTGGCCGGTGTTCTATCTCGACAGTGGTTCCGAAAGCACACCGGCCGTCTACATTTCAGCACAAAAATCCGATAGTACCAAAGGTGTTGGCCAAGAAAACGGAGACAGTGGTTACGAAAGCAATGGTTCTCGCGAATCTGATCATACATCTGCTGAAGTGCGAGGTACACAAGCGACAGACCGTGTCAGTGCAAAGTGTAGCACAACACACCAGACGTCCTTGCGACAAGAGATTTGCTGTAAGCAGCCCCTTTCTGACTTTAATGTTATCTATCCATGCAAGGCGCGTGCCCGTGTCGAGAAAGATGTGGACCGCGCCATATCCTGTGAAGGCGAGCACATCACTTCCACGACAGTCCTGCATCAGGACATTGAAATGCTTGATAAGTGGATGCAGTCTGTCGAGCGAAACAGTAGAACGCAATCGTACAAAAGGGTGGCAGCCCGAGACATTCTAAACAGAGGTATGCAATGATAGACCCGTTTGAGAACGTGATTCATGTGTGTAGTGCAACTCTTACAGACATTACCAGACACAAGAGCCTCTGTAGATGGGAGCTTCGTGCGGCTCACTGATGAAGCATGCCAAGTCTGTGATATGCACGATCTGAAGAGTGTCAAGCTGTTTTCGGCGTATCTTGAGGCTCAAGTAGACAAGATTCGTGTCTAAGCCTGACACGACCAAATTGAACATTGCATCCCCATGTCAGAACAGGAGATTTCATAAATTAATCGTATACTTTATCCTTACTGCTATGCATGTCGTGTTGTGCCCCGTCTTCAGTGTCCACTGAAGGGAAGAGTGTGGGGTAAACTTTTTGTGGACATCGCACCACATTTCACAATGCAGTCTGTCTAGCAAGTCGTATGACTCAGACTGAAATGGTCATCCATCAGTGATACTGGAGGCGCTGTGCATGACACCCAAACCTGTCGCGTAGAATGGAGCATACTGATGCACCGTCATAATTAGGACGCGTTGTAGTCACTGCGTGCCAGCCAAATGCAGGGCTTCAATCGATATTATCCGCCTGACTACGACCCAAAGAATGCCATCCACAAGGGCAACCTCAATCGTCTGGCGGGCAAGGCCGCGCAGAAACCAGTGGTGCGCTTCGAGATGCCCTTCAACATTTGGTGTCTGCACTGCGACGCTCACATTGCGCAAGGAGTCCGCTTCAATGCGGAGAAGAAGAAGACGGGCAATTACTTTAGCTCGCCAATCTACAGCTTCACGATGAAGTGTCACTTGTGCACGGGACAGATTGTGATTGTGACGAATCCAAAGGAAACCTGTTACGATGTGCTGGAAGGGGCCAAAAAGCGGGCGCAAGAGTGGGACGCGCAGGCGAATGGCACGTTCGAGTACTCCGACGTCGCTGGTGCGCCTCGCGGCGAGGGGGACGGCGACCCAATTTATAAGTTGGAGCGGGACGCGACGCAAAAGAGTAATGCGCAGAGCGCGCAGTCGCATATCACGCAGTTACTGGACCTCAATGCGCGGCAATGGTCGGATCCATACAAGCAATCGCAGCGGCTGCGTCGTGGATTTCGCGCGGAAAAAGCGGTGCTCAAGGTCGCGGAAGATGCGCGTCGCGCAGTGTCGGACAGACACGGAATCGGCGTCACATTACTTGACCCTACGACCGGCGACCGCGTGCTCTCGCGGACGGTGGACTTTGATGTCGTCGCGGCCGACACGAGACGCGCACACGAGCGACGAACGGTCACTACACGAGACTTGTTTGCTGCTCAGTCACCTCGTGGCTCGAACAGTGACGGGAACGTCGAGTCTCTGGGTAAATCTCTGCGTTCCCAGACTAGGCTGAGGAGCGATCCGTTCGTCAATGCTGATGCTCGAAAACGACGCAAGGATCACGACGAGCATGAGTCTCCTGTCAAGGCGCCACAGGTCGCCCAGGGACGAGTCAGCCATAGTGTGGGACTTGTTGCATATGGATCGGAAGATGAGGACGAATGAAGTTGAGCGAGGCATCGTGCATAATGGTTTAGCGACGGCGATGGTAGATGGGATTTCAATGGTAATATCTTACACGATATTGTATAGTATATACACTAGTCTACATTAGTCAAGGTTAATCTCAACCTTCATCTTTCTCCACGAGTGAGACTCGTCTTGCGGCATGATTCCCGGAACGGTGTACAGCACACAACCACAACGTGGACTATAGACGCAAGCGTTCGACGTGCCAGATTTAATGCTACAGCGCATGCTTCGATAAAGCCGTCGTCCAGAACATGTCGAGATGATTCTTGTGAAATGACCAGACTGAACATGGGAATCGTGGCGGGACGCCCACGAGACTAGGCCATACAATTCTGCACCATTCTCGTCTCCTATAAGTGTTCTATAAGTGTTAGAGACTGAATTTCCTGCGTCGCCGTAGAATTTCAAGGAGCGCAGCATACCCATCGACAGCTCGTTGGTGGAAAGTCTTGCAGGGCGATTTGAAATTGACTCGGAATCGCTTCATTCCTCCTTCACATCGCTACTCTCGGCTACGCGATCGCAAACTCGTTTGGCCTCCAGAAGTATTCCGATCTTCTGCTGTAATTGGTCAAATTTACGCACCGTCTTCTCGGTGGGCATTGTAAGCACGTTGCTCATGCCTAATTCCTGCATTGCTGCTTGCACCTTTGTGGCGAATGTCTGTTTGAGCACAACAGTCTTTTGTGATCGCAGGTATACACCTGTGCTGAGCTTCTCATGCCACGAAACACCCTTTTCACGTTCTTCTCGTGGAGACAATTTTCTGTATTTCTGTTTAGGCGTGGCCGGCAACGGAGGAACCTCTGATGGCCTCTTCTTGTGCTTCTGCTTGTCTGCAGTCAACATGCTTTGCGCCAAAGAACCATAGCCGGCGGACGACATGTATTGCTCTGCAGAACCTTGTTCGACTGGTGATTCCAAGAGACGAATGAGATCTGCTTTCTGTTGTGCCAACGTTTTCTCATATGCTTCCAATCTTCGAGATTCCATCAGCAATCGCTGCTCTTCTTCAATCTGCTCAGGAGTACGGTTGAAAAGACCTTCGAGATATTGTTTTCTTGCAGTCTCTTTCTGATAATCATAACTCAGGCCCTCCGTTGATTGACCCCGTGAAGCTAGCAGGGATCGAGCGATACCATAGTATCTATCTTTCAGCTGTTCAATGGTCTTCGGAGTTTGTGAATAATCCGACCACCGGTCGTGAATGACGATAAAGCGAAGGTCAAATTGTATGCATAACCGTATCAATAGATCAGTATCCGGTTTTGTCCATCCGGACCTCTCGAGATATGTCGAATACTCTTCTTTAGTGTAGGTGATGACTTCTGCATGCTTGTTGAATGCTTCGAATCGGTAGGGCTGCTCATGTGATGTCGAGGTTTGAACACCTCTGGTCCAGTGCGACAAAAGAAGATCATCCGTCCGACTGCCGTTACTGAACTTTACAAGTGACCACTTTGCTGCTCTCTGTCTGAACTTTGGCTTCTCTTTGAATTTTGATTGTAGGGTCACGACTGGAGGACTACTATCACCGATAAGATTGTACAGCTCACGGCTCATGCCCTCTCCGCGCTTCTCGGTCGACAGCTTGACCTTCTTCGTGGCAGGACCGAGATCGCCCATGCCAAGAACATCGCGGATATCTGCAGCCGACATGATCGCGATTTCTCAGAGCCTCAGCGCATGACCTCTACTTTTATTGACTTCCTAGAAGCATCAAATGTCGCGATAGTGCGACCACTACACGCATAGAGGTTCGAATCTTGTGTAGGGCACAAACTAGTCGTACGAATTTACGAGGATATCGTATCGAGAACCACTATCGTTACATCAAATGATCCGTGCATTTCTTGCCGTGCACATGCATATCTATGGCTGCACTATAGCTACTACAAGTGCAAGTGCAAGCGAAATCATCCTTGAGACGGCATGGTCGGTCCGATCGATGACTGACCTATTTCTATGTATTCATTCAAATCATCCAGCTAAACTACCGTGTGCCAATCTGGCTGATCCGATCATGTGCAGATCTAGCAGCACTTGCTCACATCAGAAACTCCACAATAACTTGGCAGATGTCACGACTGCCGCGGCACTGCGATCCCGGCTTGTGGCAAAACTGTCGGTGCACAATCTGGTAGACACTGCCTCTGCCAATTTGAAGATTCAGTCAAATGTGTGGTGGATGATGCCATCCGTAGGAGCGCTCGATACACTTGCGCGACCTGCCGGCTAAACGGCTCGCATCAAAAGGGCGGTCCAACTTGCCCCCACAGGACTACCACGACAAGACGGCGCGCCCAGCGAGAGAGTTGTGGATTTCCTCAGCACTTCCTGCTACTAATTGCACCCAATTGGCAGAGCTACGCCCAAGCGACGAAAAGTCACCCACCGCAGCGCTTTCATGGGGTGCGCGGCAGCTTTCTTGGCGGCTATCAGGTCCACCTCCGGAAGTGGCGGCCGAACCACGTCGCCAATCCATGGATCGACTTTCCGGAAGCGCTTTTTCAGGTTTCCTTCGTCCTGCGCGCCACATTCTGGGCCTTCCGGTGGATGGTTACACAACACAAACCTAATTGTAGCTCCCTCCACCAAAAATGGCCCGGCAGTGGTGTGTGTGCATGTATCTCGGAGCTGCGCATAATCGCTCAATTGCCACGGTCATGAAAGGGTCTCTATGCAACTCATGGTCTTCTATACTTGATAAGGCACAACATGCAATATGGTCGCTATGGAGCCTAGGCTGATATTGTGCTCATGACATCTCCTCATTAGAGGCCGGTAACCGTGCGCATCGATAATCGCCAGTGCATACGTCATGGCGATATTCGCAAGACAACTGAATGCTCTTGTTCGCAAAAATTGGCTGGTCAACAGAAAAAATTGGCTCATCAATCTCGTGCGATGCCTTATCCTGCCAGTATTGTATATACTCTTTGTTGCCGAAGCCCAGCACTTCTTCCAATCTACCGGCCAGTATGGAGTAGGCACCAAATATAGGAACATCAAGTCCTTGGATCATGCTTTGATAGGAAAGCAAAAGTTCCTTTGGATCGACCAGTCAACCAATGCTACCCTGGCGAAGCGACTCATCACGGACATCACGAGTGCACTACCTCCCAAGCAAGTACTTCAGGTTGCCAATCGAACGCAATTGGCTGCCGAGTGCCCAGAGAACTTCAACGAAGTCTCTCAGTGCTTTGGTGCTGTCGTCTTCCAGACACTCACCTACACCAACTCCTCGAGAAATTTTGTCTATCAGCTGCGCCTCGACAATGGTCTTTATAGCACTAATGTCCACAACGGTCTTGCATCGTTCGAAGCTCATCGTAAGTGGTCGTCCTAGCGCTCGCGTTCTACACTGACATCAATCAGACTTTCCCATACAATGGGCCGTCGATTCGGCCATCTTCAAGGAGGTCTTTGGCACTTCAGAAGTACCGCCAGTACCACAGGAAGTACCTTATACACAGGTCACTCAAGCTCAACATCTGAATGGCGTAAGACTATCTTTTGTGCGGGGAACCAGGGAAATCACTGCCCTTGCATTCTTCATTGGCTTTGTCGGTGTCATCTATCACCTGGTCGGCTTCATGAGCGCCGAGCGGGAGCTTTTGCTGACGCAACTACTCGATGTCATGGGGTGTTCGCCTGTGGCAAGGTTGTTGTCTTGGCATTTGTCCTTTGACGCTTTCTATCTGCTCTCCTGGGTCTTCTCTGGCGTCATTGTCCAGCAATTGGTCTTTACCACCACGAACGGTGCGATTGTCATTATCTTCCATATTCTGTTCGGGTTCGCCATTGTCTCTTGGAGCACATTCGTAGCCGTCTTCTTCAAGCAAGCTCAGCTATCTGGTATCGTGTCAACAATCGCAGCGGTCGTTCTTGCTATCCTTGCTATGGTTGGCAAGGACGCTTTTGGCAACATTGGTATCCCGCTTCTGAGCATTCTCTTTCCACCCATGGCGTTCGTCTTCGGCTACATCATCTTCTGCGATTTTGAGCGTTATAGTCAGGGAGTGAGTATGACGTCGACCTTCGGACAACACAACTCGACTATGCTTGCTATATTCGTTTGTCTGATCATCGACATTTTCCTGTTTGCCGTCTTGGCTTTGATTGCTGAGCACTTGCTGTACGGCGCCGGAAACTTCTTTCAAAAGATCTCGGAACGCAAGACTGATGATCCGAGCCCGTACAGTCTCGAACTTCGCAATCTGACCAGAATCTTCAAACCGTTCAGCCTCAAGCGCAAAGACCCTTTCTATGCTGTGCAAGATTTGTCTCTCCAGATAAATAAGGGTGAAATCTTTTGCCTCCTTGGCGCCAATGGTTCCGGCAAATCTACCACACTAGGAATGGTTGCAGGCTCCTTGAGCATCAGTTCTGGGGACGTGCTGGTAAATGGTCTGTCCAGACGCAATGCTCGATTTCCACCTGGGTTGTTATCCTTGTGTCCGCAGAAAAATATTCTCTGGGGAGATTTGACCGTGCTTGAACATGTGCAAATTTGGTCTCAGATCAAATCAGCTGACGGCCAGAAAGAGGATGTCGAGGCGCTTATAGATTCCTGTGACCTGTTCACAAAACTGAGGGCGGAGAGTTCTACACTTTCTGGAGGTATGATGCGAAAGTTGCAATTGGCAATTGCGTTTTGTGGTCAGTCCGAAGTCGTCCTGATTGATGAGGTGTCATCTGGGATAGACCCGCTTGCCAGGCGAAAGTTGCATGATATCATACTCGACGGCCGTGCCACGAGGACACAAATTCTCACAACACACTTTTTAGACGAAGCTGATCTTCTAGCAGATCGTATAGCTTTGCTTTCCAAGGGTTGCTTGCGTTCTCAAGGCGTACCATTGGCACTGAAGGACAAGTTAGGCAAAGGATACGTGCTGAGTATTATCGGTCGTGCCGGCGAGCCGGTCAGTGATAATCTTCTGATCAAACTCAAGTTTTTCCTGCCGGCGACGACGATGAAGACGGTCTCGCATTGTGAGCACGAATATCGCCTACCAACTAATCAAGCTGGGAAAATCAGGGCCATTTTGCATGAAATAGAAGCCAATAAGGTGGCCTGGAAAATTGAGTCGTACGATATCAACGGGCCGCGCCTGGAGGATGTCTTCTTGACTATCATGGAGGAAGCGAATGCGGACGATCTGCCTCTGATGCTCTCTACAGTCCCACCCTCCAGTGTGGGCTCCACCAGTGGCTCCATGACAGACCTTAAGAGCGACGCTATTGCCATGAAGACTTTCAAAGGCACAAATTCTACAGTGGATACTGTGCCATTAAATGGCTCCGAAGAGTCCTCGATTGACTTCACGCACATAGCCCTTGCTTCTGGGCGTCAGACTACTGTTTGGGAACAGGTAATATCTCAACTGCGCAAAAGATGGACCATTGCTTTCAGGAATCCCTGGCCAACTCTAGCTTCGATCGTGGTTGGTATACTCGCTGTTAGTGTATCACTAGTCTTTTTGAATGGGACACCTAAGTACTCGGCTACATGTCGTGTTAGAGCCAACAATCAACCTCTATTTACGTTGGGCTTTCCGTACTTTGCCGAATACGTCGGACAGCCTATTGCTCTGGGACCGTCGCTTGCGACATTTGCTCGAACGCTATTGAATAGGACGGCTATCTTCACGCCTGTAATCGTCGATAGTCCCACGGGTCTCCTTTCTTACATTACGGAAAACCATGCTACTACTTTGCAGGGCGGCATCTTCGTGGACAATTCGACAGAACAGGCCAATTTCGCTTGGTGGATCGAGGCAGGCACATTCAGTGGATTATCAACACTCAACACCGTGTCCAACACTTTGTTCAATAACAAGCTTCAAGCCATGGGCGTCCCATCATCTCAAAGTACAGGTTATCGAATCACAACGTCATATCGTGGTTTTGATAGTCCTCACTATGGGCAGCTGGACAATTCGCTCAAGTTCCTCGTCTTCTTTGGCGTAGCAATGTGCGTGATGTATGCATTCGCTGCGCTATATCCAACGTCCGAAAGGCTTCGGGATGTCAAAGCATTACATTTTTCGAATGGACTCACTCCATTCTCATTGCATCTTGGACATTTGCTGTATGAAATTCCGACTACTGGTTTCATCTCGGCTGTAATAACCATCTTGTACTATGCTATCATACCAAAGGTCGTCCACTCTATAGGGATATTCTTTGTGGTTCTTTGGCTGTATGGTATAGCTGCCACACTACTTTCTTTCATTGTGGCACTCTTTGCTCGTTCACAGCTTGCAGCCTTTGCTTTCGCTGCAGGGATACAAGCAGTACTCTTCCTGCTATACGTTGTCGCTTACTTGGTCACACTCACTTTCGCACCTGCTGTCGATACAACTGCATGGATCAGGTATGAACACTTTACGATCAGTCTTATTCCCATTCCGATCGCCAGTGTCGCCCGAGCCATCATCGTTGGTCTTAATATGTTCTCTTTAGCATGTATCGGACCATCCGGCACGTTAGCAACACATTATGGCGATATATTGCTATATGGAGGACCGATACTCCACCTTATGCTTCAGATATTTTGTCTCTTCGGTTGTCTCGTCTGGTGGGATTCGGGTTATCGTTTACCCGCTTTTCTACACAGGAAGCGTGCACCCTTGGTGGTCTCGACGAATGCTGACACTGATGTTGGAGTCATTGCGGAGAGATCGCGAGTCCTTACATCGCAAGCTGAAGATTCACTCTTGGTACAAGGTGTGTCCAAGTCGTATGGCTCACTACGAGCTGTTGACAATGTTTCGTTTGGTGTCGCTCGCGACGAGGTGTTTGCCCTGCTTGGCCCAAACTCAGCAGGAAAGTCTACGACTTACGGGTTGATCCGAGGTGAGGTAAAGCCAGATACAGGAGATGTCTTGGTAGGACAAAAGTCAATCACTTTGCAACGAAATGCTGCACGCGCAAGACTAGGTGTTTGTCCACAGTTCGATGCCATGGACGCTTTGAGTGTTCGACAGCATCTGACTTTCTATGCTCGAGTCAAGGGTATCCCACGACAAATGATACGCGAGAACGTTGTCAAGTTGATGGCCGCTGTGTCCTTGACACCCTTTGCCGACCGTCTTGCACGCAAACTGTCCGGTGGTAACAAACGCAAGCTTTCCTTGGCGATCGCGATGATAGGAAACCCAGATGTCTTGCTCATCGATGAGGCGTCTTCCGGAATGGACATTGGTGCCAAGCGAAAGATCTGGGAGACACTGACGACTTTCATGCCAGGCAGAGCAGTTGTAATCACCACTCATTCCATGGAAGAGGCAGATGCACTTGCTAGTCGGGTGGGTATCATTGCGAAGAAAATGCTTGCTATCGGTGACCTCTCTGCTCTCCGAAGGAGATATGGCGACCATTATGAAGTTGCCATAATCTGTGAGCACGATACCGATGTCGCCACAGTTACAAACAGGTGTGAGGAGATTCGCCGATTCATGTTGAAGCGATTCCCTGGCACAACTTTGGATGGTGGCAGGGTCTATCATGGTCATCTGAGCTTCAAGATACCTACTGTGGGATCTGTGGCCGAGCTCTTTGATGTTCTCGAGGACAATAAATCCGCTTTGAGGATTGAACACTACGGCATACAAAGAGCCTCTCTCGAGGCGGCGTTCTTGAGGTTGATCAAGCAGCACAACATAGCCGAAGAAGGATATGAAAGTAAGGCAGCGGAGTCTTGATGTGTAACATAAGAATTCGTCTCTATTCACAAGCATGAGCATTGGCATTTAGAAAACATAGATACGAGCCATATATAAGAACCTTTTGTACAGTACAGACGTCCAGATACACAGCACTAAGTGGGTCCTATACCTAGCATATCTCAACTATTTATAGCTGCGGTGTACCTGTGCATGCATACGCATACGCCATACGGTACATATGCATGGTATGCTTTTGATAACCGTACTGCAGGGTTTGCATCGTATTGAGGGCGGGTGGAACGAGCCGAAGCTGGGACTGGGACTTTGTCTTTTCAACAGCATGTGCACGCTTTCCACATTTCCCGCCCAGAAGCGGCAACTTCACTCCGCCCGACCGGTGGGAGGAGGAATTTTGTGTTTCGTGCGAAAGCTAGACCGGCAGTCCCTTTGTGCGGTGGATATACAAGGAATCGTTGCATATCAATCCTGCTTGGCGATAGTATACTTCCTAGCACATACATATTCAAGGATGCCAAAGTTTTTGAAGCCAGGAAAGGTTGCACTCATCACGAGGGGACGATTCGCCGGAAAGAAGGTCGTCATCGTCACACCGGTCGACAATGGCAACAAGGCACACCCATTCCCTCACGCCGTGGTGGCCGGAGTCGAGCGATACCCACTGAAGGTTACGAGGTCAATGTCGTCGAAGCGAATGGCCAAGCGATCAAAGGTCAAGCCGTTCATCAAAGTCATCAACTACAACCACCTCATGCCCACACGATACGCCCTCGAACTCGAGTCGCTCAAGGGAGTCATCTCCTCCGACACGTTCAAGGAGCCATCGCAGCGTGAAGACGCCAAGAAGACCATCAAGCAGGCCTTTGAGGAGCGATACGTTTCTGGAAAGAACAAGTGTAAGTAGTCGCTCATGCCTGCTTTTCCGACCAGCAAGGATGATTTATCAAAAACTCGATACTAACTTCTATGAAGGGTTCTTCACTCCCCTTCGATTCTAGATGTGCCATCCGGTTCTCTGTGTGACGATGAGTGGGTAGGAATGGACTGTAGGCGGACGAAATTGGCATCGAAAGAGGTTTTTCCATTACAAGCAAGAGAATGGACGACCAATGGGTGAGCCACAAGAGCAAAAAAAAACATCATCAGCGTCAAGGTTTATCTTCACTCATGAGGAATGATGCTTCATACATACTTATTTCTACGAGAGCATAGCATTGGCTCTCCATCGAGATCAAAAACCAACCAGACTTTCCGAAGCAATTTGTTGTCCTCGCGTGTCCACGTTTGCTTCACTGGCTCGAGGTATACTTCGGTGCTGGCCGGCCCATGACAGTCGTCTATGTGTGTGTATCATCCATCCGCCCATCCGTTAAGACGAGATACCGCGTGATCGATTATGTGAAAGTAGTGTACGCACGAGCTGTTGGAAGAACGATCAATGTTAAGCGAGATTGGGAGCGAGCTGAATCGAGTCAGGACATTGTATATTATACACTTCTGCAATGCTACGAAATGAAGATACACAAATGGTCAATGCAATAACTATTGATCGTAATGGTACATTTTACAATGTTTGTCCTTTGTGCATGAGATTGATCGCCATATCGCTACGCACACAAACAACCACTTTATCCAATGCCAATTATTGAGAAGTACTCGTGACTCTCGTGGAATGAGAGACATCACTTTTTGCACACTTGAGCTTCGACTCTGTTTTCCCATTAGTTCTTGCCAGTCTCGGCGTCCGGCGTGCTAACAGTCACGTTTGCCACGTCGGCGGCTCGATCCTCCCTGCTCGTCCGCCATGCACCTCCCTTGACGTACGTGAGCAGGCCGAGGGGCAGTGAGGCGAGGACGATACCGGTGCCGACGGTACAGGTCCATCCAATGCCGATGCGATTGATCATGGGTTGCACGACGGCGGTACCGCCGGCACCGAGGAGACATCGGGCGAGGTTGATGGCTGCGGTGGCCGACGCGCCAGACTCAGGGTACCAGTCCACCACGAGCGTGGAAAACATGCTCATGATGGTCGTGGTGGTGAAGCCTGTGAAGAAGGTCCATATGATGGGCAGGGCCACCGTCGTGCGCGCCTCGACACACCACCCGTATGCCAGCGTCGTGCCCATGAAGAGCATAATCATCGGTGGCGCCCAGCGCAGGCGCGTGCGCTCGATATTCTTCACCTGTCGCAGTGTCGTGGCCACACGCTGTAGGTCTCCGTCATGCTCAATCTCTTGCTTCGTGAGCCTCTGTGCTCGCTTATAATCATAGTTGAGGATTCGGCCAATCACGAGCGAGGCAGATACGGCCCCGACGCCGTTGGCTATGAAGCTGAGACCGATGGAAATTTCGCTCAGGTGATAGACGGACTGGAAGAGGGCAGAGGTCGCGACCAGAACCGATTGCCAGACGGTATAATTCAGTGCCGTAAAGATGAGCCCACAAAAGACTTCTGCCAGCAGCATCATCTTGAAGGGCGCCAGCACATCGATCCGCTTGCGCTTCGGTCGCGGGTTGGCTGCAGATGGCGGCTTAGCCCCCACAGGCGTGAGCCAACTTATGACGGGACGTTGAAGGTACGACGGTCCAGGTGTCAGAGAGCCATTGTCGACGATTGCTCGCAAAGTCTCCGGCAATACCAAAAACAAGATGACGAGGAAGACCCCGGCAAAGGCGACGAGGAAGTAGAAGATGCCGTGCCATCCTGTCTTTTGTGCAAAAATACCACCTTGCGCTGTTAGCGAGTAACCCTGTACTTGTTTAGGCACCATTGACATACCTAGGATTGGGCCGACTGCGTTTCCGACAAGCGCTCCTGCAGAGTATAGTCCTATGTAACCTCCACGTTCTCGACGTTGCGTCATGTCGCCAATGACACCAGCACCAATCGCAATCGTGCTGGCCGATCCGGTTGACTGTAGGCATCGAAAGACGATGAGCTCTGCATAATTGTCCGTTAACGAGAGACCGATACAGGCCCCGATATAGATTGCAAGCGTGATGAGGTATATTGGACGACGGCCCAAGACGTCCGTAAGAGGTCCCCAGAGACTCGGTGATAATCCTTGACAAATCATGTACGACGTCACGGACAAATTGACGAGGGAAGCGGAGACACCCAGATCACTTGCAATCGCCGGAAGCGCAGGTACATAGATGTTTGCCGACATCGGACTGAACACTGAGGCCACGCTGACCAGCACCGTTATGGTCATCTTTTGTTGACGGGAGAAGAGGGAATGTGGTTTCTCCTCCACAACCGGATTGACTGGGCCGGTTGACGGGCCATCAATCATTTCGTGACTGTCCGGACCTGTATTTCCATCTGCAGACATAAGAGTCGTGTGATCAGGCCTGCTGTGTGCCATTACACGAGAAATGGCGCCTGGAACAGCGCGACGCGTCCGCTATCCTGTAGTGCCGATTGATCGTGATGTCGTGCCGAAACTTCTTACTGTTGCAACAAGCACCTCCGCAGTTATGCAAAGACAGTATGTGTCATAGTTTGTCCTTGATACTTGATTGCATTGGGTGAAGACCTTCGAATTTGCATAGCGAGAAGTACTTTGACGACAAGAAGCACTCTAGATATGGCCTAGAAGAGAGGCACTCTGGTGAGTCACACTACAGAGCATTATGAGGTACCGCCTGTCGAGTTTGGTGCCGGTGCAGCATGGGCGGGATCGACGGACAAGTGACAGTACGGAAGGCGTCGTGCGACCGGGGGAATCGCCACTTTGTTGTACAAGAATTCCAGACGGGATTTCTGCCCGGATCCTGCTCCCGCTTCCAGATTTGTCAAGCGAATCGTGGATCGGCATCTCGTCGTATTCCGTGGGCACCAACCTCTTTGGAACTGGCGGCTGTCGCGGCCAATCAAATTCCTTGGATCCTGCAGCTCGCCGAAAGTGCCGGGTAAATGCCGGAGACTTTCCATAAGCGAGGGATTCCCAAAGTTGCCGCCAACGCTTTCCCCTTCAACGAGTTGCAGCTCCCGGGGCCTTCGCTGCATTGATGCGCAGACCTGGCAATTTGTGTTTCCCCGCCCTGGGTCTAGGCGGCCACTGCTGGGCTCCGGCGGCTTTCGTACCTACTCCGATAGCTATGGCACCGGATAATGCAGCGAACTTCTTGGCATCTCTTCAGGAACTCTTGCCCAAGCCGGCCAGGTCGCTGTTGCAGCACAAGCTCTCTCTCGCGCGGGCAACACGGAAAGTGTGCATATCACACTCGTTTCATCCCGGCCATAGTCATGTCCTTATCGCCCAAAGAACGCGCACAACGACGGCTGCGATCTCATCGCAAGGATGGTCTCGAGTATGACCCGCGACCAGGCCCTTCGTCATTCGGTGCATTTGCAGAGTCCCCGATTCTCTACTACACCGTTTACGACAAGAATCTCTCGCAAGTCAGGAAGGGCGTGGTGTATGCGCATTCCCTCGAGGAGCTGTATTACATGGCGATCGACAATGCAGCCAGGCTCGATACCTTGGACCTTCTCTTTCGTCTGAGGCCGGACTTCAGTTCCCGCACAATGACCATCCGGGATCTCATCCTCACCGCATTTGTCGGCACAAGTGACGGGTCGCTCAACTCGATGCTTGTATGCCCGTACCAGGGAGAGGGATCATATAGTCCAGACACGACCTTGTATGCCACAGTCATGAGCGACCTCGTGCGCAACTCGAGAGACACTCCCCTGAGGATCGCCTTGAACGTTCCGACCGCGATGCAAAAGTGGTCGCACACTTCCAAATTGCGGCTCTTTGGCGCAAGCGTTGATTCAAAACTGGTGGATCTCAACAACCGTGTAAACTGCAAGCAAGTCGTTGAGCTTAGAAATGATCCGGAAGGCGCAGTGCGATATTCCCAAAAAGCCCTTGAGGCGATGAAAGCCAGTCAGAATCCGCCAAAACCTGCCCAACAGGTCGCTTCAAGCTCCGTTGAGCCCATCTCTGATGGCGCTGCTTCAGGCACTGCTGTCGAGAACTCAAAGACCAGTGGTGATATAGCTGAGAGCGATCAACCAGCCACGATTGCAGATGAAAGTGATACGTCCAAAGGTCCAACAGGAATCTCAGAGGATGGAGCACGAGTCGAGTCGTCTGCTTCAGGTGTCGCCGTGGTGGATCAGGGACTCACAAGTGATGCACCAAAAGGTTCGTCCGACCTCGCTCGAGCACCCATCCCAGAACTGTCTGGGTCATACCCAGACAATGAGAATGGCCAAATTGATGTCTCTGCAATATCTGGTCCCCTCCAAGCAGCCCGCTTGACAGATAACACCACTGCCGAATTGGACCATGTAGCGGTAGATGCTAATTCTTCTCATCCGGCATTCGAGTCCCTGGAGCACAGAAATGGGAATAGCGTGACGGAACGGGCATCTAGTACTTCTGGACAAGTTCCTGAGCTCTCTTCAGAGAATGAGTTGACGAGCACAAGAGCCAATGGATCATCTACTGCAGCAGTGGAAGAGGAAGAGTACGAAGGGCTTGCGCCAGCGGTCATCCGTGAGTAGTGCTGTGGAGGATCATATGAAATGATCAGTTCTAATACATTAAACCGTAGTAATGGATCCGGATGAGATAGTATATCATCATACCTATATTATATACTGGTCATGCGTCCTAGCGTGAATATGTGGATCATCAAGCCCTTTCAACACAATGGTTGACAGGAAGTTGTGCTTCGTGATGCTTGCCTGCAGCAGCTGGCTTGCGCTTAATCATAAGCTTGCAGAGGTGCCCATGATCGATCACGACCTGCGTGCAATGAAGTGGTGCCCAACTTCCCTGGCTTACCGAGCCGGCGGAAACTCCGAACATCGAAGGCTCACAACATTCCGTGCTTGGAATAGCGCACACATAACGAAGCAAGAGATGATGCCTCGAGTCTGGTGCGGTGAAGTCTCATGTATAGTGCACGACTACATCCTGAGTCAAGCATAAGGACGAGTGTACATTCAAAATAGAGGCTGTGGTGGAGCACGGAGTCATGGTCGCATACGCATTCTGAAGTTATTGTCGCGAAGTCTCACAGAGTCGAAGCCAACAGCGAATATGGATCTCGGTGCTCTTGCAAAGACTTTACTGTCCCCTGGCCTGGCGACTGCAGTGTTTCTGATCTTTGGGGGTTGCTGTTCGAATGTCTATACGCTGGAGTCCATCACGCATCGGGTGCCAGATAGCGGCACAGTGGTGACATTCGCTCAATTCTTGGGAGTGTCCATTGGCGGCTTCTTGCTATTCTCTACATCACATCAGGGCAGACAATCTATATGGCATCACAAAGTGCCTTTGATGGAATTCTGCAAGATTGTCGGGTTTCACTTTTCCGTCTCGATATTGAACAATATGGCACTGGCATATCACATCTCCGTGCCCGTGCACATCATCTTACGAAGTGGTGGCTCGATGGTCACGATGCTGCTTGGATATCTGTTCTTTCAGAGGACTTATACGTACAGACAGATTGCTGCTGTGCTGCTCGTCACTCTTGGCGTCATCATATCGACGACAGCTGGAAGAGGCTCTGGAACACAATCTGAGGAACAAACAGCTGATTATAATACCTTTATCACCGGAATACTTCTAAGTATTGTAGTCTCCTTCACAACGAGTCTTCCCTACTAATCCGGGTAGTGATACTATCACAATTTCTATCCTCGGGCACAGGCCTGTATCTGGAACGAACTTTTCGTGTCTATTCGCCATCTTGGAGGGAGACTCTTTTCTGGACCGTGAGTGATGCCACCCTCCCATATGCAACAAGTCGACTGACATGGTAATAGCATCTTTTGGCTTTACCTTTTTTCATTCCCTTCTGGCAAACAATCTCATCACAATTCGAGATTCTGCTGCAAAGTCCTCCCTTCTTGACGAACCACTCTTCTGACCTCGTCTCATCATACAATCCACCATCACTAGTGGTGCATCTCTTCCTCAACGTCATTACGCAACTGATTTGTGTCTGTGGTGTCAATCAATTGGCGTCCACATCTACGGCTCTATCGGTCAGTATCGTGTTGAATCTGCGGAAATTCGCCAGCTTGGTGATTTCGTTCGTCATCTTTGGACACCGCATCGATGCCGGCGTTATGACTGGAGCGATTCTCGTCTTTATGGGTGCCTTTTGGTACTCGCAGGAACCTGGCAATTCGTTGAAGAAGCAGGAACTGAAGGGGTCGAGCGCCGATCTGCATTCAATGGAGGAGCCGCAGTCCACTAGCGCACGTCCGCAGACACAGTCGCCCATGCTCGAGAAAGGTGGCTTCGATGAGACGTACCGTGCCAATAAACGCCCGTCACTACTATCGAAAGACTCTGTAGGATGACCGATTCCATATGCGGAGCATTTCCCGGAACTCTTCATTAGATTTCATTGCATGGTGTATAGAATAGTAGTACATATTGACACAAATAGACGCTGAGCACTATCGTGAGTGTCCATCATGGTCCCCTGGTTGATATGACACGAGCAAATATTTCTTGAATTGGTGCTATGAATGTATAGTGTACAATTTTGAATTATGAATACAGGCCAGAAACTCCTTCTACAACGCAGATCATACAGACATATCAAGCCGCGCTCTGCGTGACGTACGTGATGATAGTGGTGGTACTGGTGGGGCTTGGCCACGACTGCGTATCGGTTGGCGTGGCTGTCGTCGTCGTCAAGTACTGTGCTGGAATGGTGGTGATGGTGGGCATTGTCGAGATCGTAGTCGAGCTCGATGGGAGGGGCAGACCTGTGCTGGGTTGCGCTTGAGCCAGGATGATGGACTGTGAGGGCACGATGATAGTGCTTGAGGAGGAGGCGATGCTGGACTGACTTTGCGAACCGACCGTGGTCAAGGTACTCATTGTGCTAGCAACGGGTGTCAGCGAACTCTGCCAATTGGCAGACATGCTCGAATTCGACCAGTATACGGCAGTGCTCGATGGAAGGGCGCTCATTGTCGTCAATGGAGTGGTCGAAGTCTTCTGTAGCGGCGAAATATCTGCACCGCCCATTTGTGTCGTCGCAGATGAGCTTGTTATCACAACCGCCGCCGAGGAGCCTGTTGTGTCCGGAGTGACAGTTGTTGATGTGGTACTTGTGCTGCTCGCTGCTACTGCGGTAAAAGTGGATGGCACTGAGGCCGCAGCGGGCACAGTCGAGCTGGAACCCGCGTTTGTCGTCGGTGCCATCGAACTCATCGAACTTGAGCTTGCGATGACAGAAGACTGCGGTATCGACAGCGTAGGAGATGCGGCGGAACTTGCTAGAGTCGTACCCACTGCCGCTACACCAGCACCTCGCGAGACAGCCGAAGAAGCGGTGGTCGCACCGTTGCTTGTCTGCACAGGGGATACAGTCGAGTCTGATGCAGTCGTGACGGGAATGTTACTGGCTGTACTAGCATCCGCCATTACCTGCGGAGTTGCAGTATGCGTTAGTGTAACAGTGCTTGGAGAACGCGTGACACGAACAGTACTTGTAATTGTCGTAGTAGAATCTTGTGTTGGAGTTGCATACAGAGTTGTGGAAGCTGAAACTTGATCGAGGACACCTGCAACGGCTTCGGCAGGAGTGAGAGTTACCACAGAAGGACTTTCCGTGGCGGTCACAATGACAGAGTCTTGATTGGCAAGTCCTTGGTCCTGTGAGTTCCCGTTGACATTGACCACATCATATGGTAAAGAGCTCGCAGAAGACACGCCAGAAGTCGTTGTTGGACATCCGCAGTTTGCGTATGCTGTTTTCCAAACAGTCAAAACTTCGTCAGGCGTATCGAAATAATCTCGTCGCAGAATTGCAGGTGATTTTGAGCCAAGTGCTTTGGGCTGAGAAATGTGTAGAGCAGAAGCGCATGTAAAGAACGTGAAAAAAGAACGTGGGCCTCGCATCGAACTGATGTTTGAAAGTTCGTGTCTTGAAAGTTGTCCTTAGGCTTTGGTCTGCGATCTCACGATACCGACGAAGGAGAACGAAGAGAGTGTGAAGAATGGTTTGTCGTGCGCGATCTTGCGATGTCAGGATTGTTCCAGAGCATGTATCTCATATGGTAGCAATTGCCATCAAAGAACATTATACCCGAATCTCGAAGCAGAACAGATGGCGGGTTACAAGTATTACCAGCCACGCCAGAGCATATTTTCGTCACATCGCAAAAACTGTTTATTGCAGTCTTGTTCCTCAGATCAGATACCTCCGTATAACCATATGTGGCTTTGAGAACGATGGAGTCATGCATGCCATGGACATATTTGATGTGCTGAAAGCGCAATATGGATATAAATGTACAGAAAGTTACCAGTTATCACCGAGAGTGGTTTCGAATGAGGCAGATCTAGCCGAGATGTCACGTGTTCATCCAGATCTGCAACAGGCGTCGCCATATACGGTAATTACTCCCGCGAAGCTCGAGAGGAGCATATCGATAACAATATTATGCATGTTAGGACAAAGCTACCAAGCACGTGGGTTCATCATGAATGTCGAGACCTGATGGATCGCATTCCTTCGGATGGCGCCGCTGATTGTCCATTCTCAAAGAAGTGATTGGCCGATCGATTTGTCATGACGAATGAAAGAGCCTACAATTTGAGGGCTGGCTGTGTCAGCAAAACTTGCTGCCCAGCAGGTGCTCAAGGATTCAATCACATTAATATTGATCATGATTGGACGGCGGTTGATCAGGTAAGTGGAGTACTCCGGAAGTCCGTCAAGCATAGACAACGACGTCACCAGGCTCTTCACGATACAATTGCATTGATTCTTGTTGTCCCCGTAGGCTTTTATGCTTCGTAGGCTATCACAGATAAATCGAATTATCAGCGGATCAAGTACTCGTTCTATAATGTCAAAGACATATCAAGTAGGCTCTGTGTCGGATCTGAAAGATGGAGAGAAGAAGGAGGTCGAACTTGAGAATGGCTCGAAGATCTTGCTGGCAAAGCTGAATGGCAAATTCTTAGCGACTTCATCGAATTGTACCCATTACGGTGCTCCATTAAAGAATGGTGTCCTGAGTCCAGAAGGTCGTATCACTTGTCCTTGGCACGGCGTAAGTGCCTCTCGTCACTTCGAGGTCATAAACCACCTTGTCGTGTCTCGTGTCAGACGACAACTAACGTCATAGGCGTGCTTTGACATGCACACTGGTGATATTGAGGATGCTCCAGCGATTGACGCGATTTTCGCCTTCAAGACCAGTATCAAGGATGACAAAGTATTTATCGATGCCACGGAAGAAGACCTCAAGGCAGGTCGTCGCATGCCTTCTTGCGCGGCAAAGAGTGCAAAGAATACTCAGGATCGTGTGGTCGTCATTGGTGGAGGCGCTTCAGCTGCAACTTGCATCGAGAGTCTTCGTGAGTATGGTTACGAAGGAGCTATTACAGCTATATCTTCTGAGCCATACTATCCAATTGATAGGACGAAAATCTCCAAAGCTCTGATTACGGATTCCTCCAAGATTCTACTTCGAGACCAAAAGTTCTACGAGAAACTGGATATTGATTTCAAGATGAATGAGACCGTGGAAAGTGTAGATACTTCCGCCAAGAGTGTGAAGCTCGCTTCAGGCTCGAACATAACGTATTCCAAGCTAGTTGTTGCCACGGGTGGTACGCCCAAGCGATTGCCTATGGATGGATTCAACCTCGACAACGTCTTCCTGCTCAGGAATGTCGAGCATGCACAGAACATTGTTGCGTCTCGAGACGCTCGCCCCTCGAACGACAAGCAGACGCGCAAGAATATCGTCATTGTTGGGTCTTCCTTCATTGGTATGGAAGCCGCCTTCGCCAACGCAGAGAATCACGATGTTGTCATTATTGGACAAGAGAAATATCCTCTCGAGTCTGTGCTCGGGCCACAGATTGGCAAACAACTACAGTCCTCGGCAGAGTCGAAGGGTGTCAAGTTTCATATGGAGGCCGGGGTCGAGAAGGCTTTACCGTCCAAAGCGGACCCAAAATCTGCAGGCACTGTGTGTCTGAAGGATGGCACACAATTGCCATGTGATCTTATCATTCTAGGAGTCGGTGTAGCCCCTGCTACGAAATTCCTTGATGGACAAATCAAACTTGAAGATGATGGAGGCATCGATGTCGATGAATATCTGCAGGTAAAGGGTACAAAGGACATCTATGCCATCGGCGACATTGCCCACTTCCCATACACTGGACCGGGTGCGACTGGCAAGCCAATCAGGATTGAGCACTGGAGTGTCGCAGAGGTAATTCCCCAGGCTCTCTTCAAGTGTTTCGCTGACTGTAGATAGAATCATGGGCGTGCCGTTGCAAAGACCCTGGCTGGAAAGAAGACACCATTCACCAATATACCTTACTTCTGGTCAGCACAGGGTGCTCAGCTCAGATATTGTGGTAACAATTCTCCAACCGTAGGCTGGGACGATCTCGTCATTCAAGGCGATTTGGCGGAGACGAAGTTTGCAGGATTCTACACGAAGGGAGAACAGGTCGTGGCTGTAGTGTCCATGGGCTACGATCCAGCTGTCTCCAAGTCCGCCGAACTTATGCGTAGATCTATGATGCCATCCAAAACAGAGCTGAAGAATGGCACAGATGTTCGAGAATTAGTATTCTAGATTGGCAACATGCTTAGCGAAAAATTTTTTAGCTTATACTCTCTTATTGTTGGTATACTGCGGATGTCGCTCGCTGTTCTGCACGGCACTGAGCTTGATTGTTGTATCAAGGTGACTGAACTGAACCCTTGCCCTTCATCTCCAGACAGTTGCAGACCTACAGCCCTGGATGCCAACTTTGGTAGCACACCGGCCCCGCTTCTGTCACATCTGACGGCCTGTCTACTGGCGCAATATCACGTCATGCTCAGAAATACATCTGAGTTGCCATGAATGCTGTACAATTGACTGTTGGACCGGAGCAGACAGTCGTAGGACGCATGTGTTTTTGAGTGTGATACTATTTTGCTGGTCTGAAGATCTCGTATCTTTCTGGAAGACCCAAAGCGTGACTTCATGAGATACATGCACGAGTTGTGTGCGATGTCTTGCAGATCCAAATCTCCAGAGTCGCCATAGTCGCCAACCTGCGTTTCGAACATGTTTCTAGGCCGGCTTTGCTTCAGGACAGGTCTAAGATCAAATGTGCGGACTCTTGTGTCGACTCGCAGCATCGAAATTCGAGGTGATTTGAGCTTGGAAGATTTCCGAAATGAGTTCTTCGAGCAGAAACCGGTCTTGTTAAAGCAATCCTTCATCGGATTGCCAGCAATCAAGAAGTGGCACGTAGATGGTTATGCACACCTCCGTCAACACGGAGCGTCCATGGTACCTGTCGAAATATCCCATGGCGATACCACATATGTTGACGAAAACGACTCGTCACGGTTCGAGAAGGCGGAGGTGCCTCTCAGAGTATTTTTGGATGCCATCGTTCAGGTAGAGAACAATAAATCTTTGGAAAAAGATAGCGATCTCAAACTATATCTTGCTCAACATGCCTTGTTCGATTCCATTCCAGAATTGTATGAAGATGTCTGTTTACCGTCGTTCACAAGAAATCTTACAAATGGCAAACTCGTACCCAGCTTAAGCATGGCCAAGCATGGAGATATCTACAACATCAATGCGTGGATCGGAACCTCGACGCACACACCTGTAGGTTCATGTAGTCATATCAAGACACATGCTAAATGGCTCTAGCTGCACAAAGATCCGTATCACAACATCTTCGTTCAGCTGCACTCCCGAAAGAATGTTATCATTTTTTCTCCAGCTGCGCAAGCATCATTACAGCTACATACCGATCGATTGCTTCAGAACACTAGCAAGATCAAGAATATCTTTGATCCTCACGAAAGAAGTCTTATCGATTCAGCGATTCTGGGAAGTGCCTTTGAGGCACTTATCGGACCTGGTGATGGTGTCTATATTCCACAAGGCTGGTTGCACAGCTTCAAGGGTAATCGCGGCATATCATCCTCTGTCAATTGGTGGTTCCGATGACTAATGTCAACTTTTTCAGACACCTGCTTCAAGGCGCAAAGGTCGTGAAAATCGAGTATTGAATGCAACAAACTTCAGATTTCACAAGTGACTTCAAGATGCACAAAATTTCCGCTTCATGTTTCATATCTTACAAGACGATAAAATCAACTTGAAGCATGTGAGAATTAGATTTTGTATGTTGTGCATCAAACATTCTGCACGAGCTAAGAACCACGAGCCAAGACAACCAATGATCTTTGTCATCAAATGCCTGGCATGGCCGCACGACAACCAAATAACATGGACTAAGCTGACAAAGAGGCATCCATAAAGCATATGAGGCCTGTGTCAGCAACAAGTTGTGTGAAATGAGTTTATGATCTGGACGTCAACTCGTCGTCTTCAGGATCATTTCCTTCGAAGCGTGAAACACATCTCAAGTAAGGTTAGCTACGTCACCCCTGTCGGTATTTCTGCTGCGTCGGATTAACGACTTTTGGAGAGTCAGGTAGACTCTTGGTCGACGGTATGCATAAAGATCGCTCTGCCCCACCTATGATGTGGCCTTTCTCATCCGAAGCGTCTCTGCAGCCACTTCGATCAAGTACCAGTCTCTGTCTCGCACCGTCACCGAAGGGCTCAAATATGGACGACGGTCGAGGTTACACGCCTCCGCAGCTGGGTGACCATGAATTACGACGTAACATGGTTCTTCGCGATTACCACGATCAACCATTCGCGGAGCGAAACTATGGAGCGATACGTGGACTCTTCGAGACGCCTGCACGAAAGATCTTTCGGCACGAAGGTATCGCATTCATGGGAGAATTCATCGGCACTTTTTCCTTCTTGTACATGGCATTCATGAGTGCACAAGTAATCTCGACAAAAGGACCAGGCGTCAAGGTCGACCCCGAGAATGTCGACAAACCGGCACTAATCATGGTCGCATTTGGCTTTGGCATGGCACTGATGGTGAATGTGTTTATCTGGTTCAGAGTTTCTGGTGGACAATTCAACCCGGCAGGTATACATTCATATCTTGTGGCATTATGATACAATGCTGATTCGTAATAGTGAGTCTCGGATTATTACTCATGGGTGCCATCAAACCCGCTCGCTTCCTAGTGGTGATCTTTGCCCAAGTATTCGGTGCCCTGTTTGCTTCGCTCGTGGTGGATACACTGACAACAGGGCACGTACGAAGTGTGGCTGCTTTAGCGACATCTGAGGGCTCCAAGGTCTCTGTCGTGCAGGGTTTCTTCATCGAGATGCTTGGCACCGCACAACTGATACTAGTGATTTTCTTCATGGCTGGCGAGAAGCATCGAGCCACACCTATGGCGCCACTTGTCATCGGGCTCACACTATTCCTTATCGTCCTCACCTCAGCCAATTACACCGGAGGCAGTGTCAATCCTGTTCGTGCCCTGGGACCTGCCTTGATCACCAAATCGTACGAACATCTCTGGCTCTACTTGATTGCACCATTTACCGGCAGTCTTTTGGCAACCAGCATCTATGCCCTGATAAAATGGGCCGGCTATCAAGATGTCAATGCTGGCCAAGACAGTATTGCAGCTCCAAATGCAAATTACGTGCTTCCTGGAGATGAGAGGGGTCCAGAATTTGCCAATAAGTTTTGAGTCTAGAGCTACGTCCTGTCTTTCGAAGAGCTACCAACCTACACTTTGGTCCATGCCGTGCCACTGATTGTCCAATATTCACCTGTGATCGATTGTAATGACATTGCTCCGTCCGATTCATAAGTCGGCAATACCTTTGTTCGACTATCGCCGCCGTGACAAGTGGTGCCACAATCGTGCGTGGGAAGCTTGAGAACTTGGTCCATAACCCTGCTCAGAACTTTGTGGGTGTCCTCACTAGCTTGTTTCGCAAGTGTCCAACGTTTTCCGTCCAGCACGAGATGGTCACGAAACCCCGTTGCGAGGGGTGTGGGATCGATGAACAGGGTGAGTAGGAGGACTGATTTCAAGTCATCCCCCAAAACCCCAATGAAGAAGATGTGTCCATGATCGAAATTGACTCGTTGTTGTCTCTGCTCACAAATGCTCTGTACCTGCTGGCGACTTTCTTGCGAGTCACGAGTGTCCAGCACGGCGAGGTACGACCACCGTTCTGACTGACCGTGTCCAAAAGATCGCTGTTGCTTTTTCAGAAGCTGTTCCGCAAATATATCGAATTCGAAGACACGGACAACACAATTTTTAGCGAGGTCGATGTTATAGTCAGTCGTCCAAAAACCGGCTTGCGAGTCGGTGACAGCCAGGCTATCCATGACGAAGAAGACGCATCTGGTACGCAGCAGGACTGTAACGTACTCCGTACAGTGTGCGAAACAGGTTTGTGCCGACACAATCTCGGTGGAAGAACATGTGGCCGTGGTGTCATGCCAATCGTCAGGTGATGAGGGAAAGTTGTTTCTCGTGCTTCTGAAAATAATGATACCGCATTCTTGCTCCGGGTCTGAGCAGAAACAAGTGACTTGTAAAAGTTTATTTGAAGGACCCGAGAATGCCGAGGAACAACTAGCCAAGCTCCGGAACTCCTCGCAGTGTATCGTCCATGACGACTTGTTGGCGATGATGGTCAAGCTGTTGAAGTCAATTGTCCAGAAACTGGTCATTACGACAGTGCTATCTCCTTCATTCGACGAAAGTGAGTCATCACTTCTCACACGAAGAGGATTCCTAATGACGAGCAAGGTATCTGGACGACCCGGAACGAAACCAAGAATGACATGATCCCGAACATTTATGGCTGAATCATCCCTATTGACGTCCACGAGCGATTGTATGCCAATCTCAGGTAGTCCTATATCCACCCGAAGCGGTCCACGAATAGAGCCGAGAGAACGCGCATGCACAAGATGAGTCACGGACACCATGCAGTCTGCTCATTATTCATGCTATCCACGGAAGTCAGGCCAAAGCTCAATTGTCAGCTATGGTCCCATCATGAATTACCTTTGCCTGACTAGCTACCATGACTGAGCCGTAGCCCTTGCCAACATCTGAGTAGTATCTCTGAAACAGTAATATCCAAGGCCTTCAAGCTCTCGACTAATGGAAATTCGCACAAGTTAGAAGCGAATCATTCTGTGCTCGGCTAATTTGACTTTTCCACGCTCATGCATTCAATTATTTGCTGATAGCTGCAATTTCAATCTTGTATATATATTCACAACGCAAAATGCTTTTATCGCTAAGTGATACACAGGGGAATACAATTCTTCTAGATTATATTTGTCTATCGCAGTAATGCTGTACTAAATCTCGCTCTCCAGGATAAGACAGTCTGCAATAAGGCCATTGCTCAAATGTGTAATTCTGACAGGAAGGATTGAGGGTTGAGCAATAGAGGTGCTGCAATATGACAGCCAACCATGAAAGCCAGTGGCAGCACAGTCAGAAGATCATTGATTCGCCAAGCAGTTGGCACAGCGGTACCAATCACAATCATTCCAACAACCATGATGATCCATGCCAGGTAGTAGAATTTATAGCGTCTCCAGACCATTGGCATCTCCTTGAAGAAATGCGAGTTCTCCAGCGTTTTCGCGGTCGCAGACCATGAAATAGGAATTTCAAAGAGATGATATAGCAGTGGCTTTGACAAGTGCATCGAAAGGCCACCGAAAAAGACTGCCAACAAGGTGATGTACTTGAAGTTCTCCCAAAGAGCGAAGAACAAGTTTCCCTGTCTCGTTCTGAAGCGGAATATAGCATTGACGAAGGGAGTCACGACATTGAATATGATGAGAGTCGAAAGTAAAATCTTGAATGCGGACTGGTATAGATTGGTGACGTGCACATTGTACCAACCAAGAATGAAATAATTGATCAGCGCAAGAACCCACCACGATCCGATGGCATAGTATGTTCCCATATACGCAAGCATAGTGAACTTGCTGAAGCCACGAATCTGGCGAGAGAAGAGGAAGGTGCGAAATAGAGGAGTAAAAGGACCTTTGTAGACCCAATATCGTAGTGGGTTCCACATCAATTCGGAAATACCATAGGCATACTTCTGCCATCGACTGATCTCATCATACACAGTCAACGATACACCTTCTTTGAAATCGCCATTGTTGTATGAAGCCATTCTCACAGTGTATCCAAGATTTTGTAACTGCAGACTGAGCTCGAAGTCCTCGGAGACGTGTTTCTCGGACCACACACGAAATTGACCATCCTCTTCCCAAGAGCATTCTTGAATGGCAGCCCAGCGAAGGAATGCGTTGTGACCGACGAAGGGTGCTACATCACCATTTGCGCAAGCCCACATCATGGCAGAAGTGACAAACCGTGTGAAATGGGCCATACAATCTTCCCAGAAGTTGTTGACCACTTGGAAAGCATCATTGGTATGTTGTAAAATGGCGAGTTCCGGAGCTTGATAAAATTCGGTCGCAGCATCCTGAAAACAATCGTTGGGTATTCGCGTGTCTGCATCGATGAGAAGTATCAATTCGCCTACACGAACATTGCCATCTGCCTCACATCCAGGCAGTTCCTGCATGACCTCGTGGAGACATCTTTCATACTCTGCTAACTCAAGTATGTCAGACCAGTCATCAGGTCGATGGACTTTTTCGAGTTTGGCTTCAATCATCTGAGCTACATTTAGAGTGTAATTCAAGTTCGAAGCCTTTTTGAATTTTCCAGCTCGAATGAAACCATCCTTACCATGTGGGGGTCTTGCCACCCATCCTATGCCGTGCATGCGGTAATAGGCTATCCGCTGCTGACGTTCCTGTGCGGATAAAAGTTGCATACCATCTTCGCAAACGAGGAGGGATGCGGTGCCACCTTGAAGCTCATAAGTCTTGATTGCCTGAGCGACTGATTCGAACGTGAGCGATAATACTTGTTCCAAGTCCTCCTTGTATACCGGACATTGTATCGTAATGTGTGGGAGATCTGTACGTTGCTTAAGCAAAGGAGCGACTCCCGAGTAATATTTGCTGTTCGATGTGAGTTGAGAGATCGGACCGATAAATTGACAGATTAGAGACGCAACAAGATATGCGAAGAAGGCAGAAAAAAAGAAGAGCAGCGGAAAGTATACCACTATTCCAATAGCCATCCAATTTTTCTCGGCGTGCAATTGTAATGTTACTTCATGTATCTCTGTGCCATAAAAGACAGCCATGATGCACAACGTCAGTGCTACTATTCCTGCCTGCACGAAAGGCTCCTGACGTTTGAGTTCCACACCTGCTTCAGCATCCATGAACTCGGTGATTGTTGCTCCATGCATGGCTCGCTCTTTGTCTTTGGCGAGCATGTTGGACTGGGTCTTCTTCTCTTTCCATATCAAGTTCACCATCTTCTTCTCGAGCTCTTCAGCAAAAGGAATGAGAGTGGCCGCATCGTCTGACCAAACAAGCATACTGCCTGTTTCAATGATCAAAGCAGCATACTGTGCTCTCCGAATACTGTGGACATCAGAATGACTTTGAAGTACTTGAATTTGAGTGACAGAATCTAGCGGAATTTGCTTGACAGTTGGCAAGACATGCTTCAAGATTGTCTTTGAGATTTTGCTAGTCATCTGCAATATCACCTGGCATTGTAGGAAACCTGCAATGTCGACCAGTCCGACGACGTCCTCGTCCACTGTTGTCTCCTCAGCACTCGGAGCTGTGAGGTAAGGCACATTTGACAAATCCTCGGCAGATTGTGCAAAAGTATCAGATCCGTTAGCCCTCAAGGCCAACTTGATTTCGTCGTCTCGTGCAAGCTTAAACCAGCCATTGTTTCGACAGCGCTTGAACAAATGTCGGAGCATCAATTGATTCTGATAACCTTGTTCCACATGTTTCTCACCAAAGTCGTATATCGATGAAGCTATGGAAGGCGACATAGCTGCCTCGCCTCGCATGAGGACAGCTCGTAGGGCCGCTTCATTCTCTTTTGTGAGATCGGAAGGCTCTGCATAATCCTTTTCGTTGTCCTGACCGGCATCGTGAATAGTCGGGACCTTCTTACGAAAACCGACTTTCCCAAGAAGTCCCATGACAGCGATGTGCCACTAATGAACTCCAGCGACTGAACTGTCGGATTGATGAATATGTCTTTGATAAGATAGTCCTAGACGGCTCGTCGTCGCTATGGATCTGCTCGTACCAGATACTCTTCACTCTGAATACGTGCGGCACATCAACAAGAGATTCAAACCTAGCTAGCCTGCCTGAAACATCTCGCACACCAATGTCCAAATGTACACCGACTTCGCGTACCCAGGCGGCATGCGGCATTGCGCCAGCTTCTTTCTTGGTGGTCTTTTGAGACATGAGGCGTTTGCGCCGTGCCCAGCCTCCGATGCATAGATCTGCCACATGCATGATGCGGCTGCAGCTCGTTTTCTTCCATCTGGGCTTCCCAGCTTTAAGATGCACGCTTGCATTGCGACTGGTGCTAGCCTGCAGATGGGATTATGCATTCCAAAATGTATAACTAATAGATACGGATCCGGATGCTCAACAAATACGAGCGAGGCACTTTGCACAGACCCGAACAAGTCCGTGCCACAGTCAGTGTCGCGGAGCGTCTTATACGCTTGCATCCAGGCGCTTGGTCGCCATGAAACATGCATACCTTAGCTAGCGACAACCCAACGAATTTGCAGACTGGTGTGAGGCATGCACTACTTTACATCCCAGCTGCAGCAGGTCACTACTGGTCAACGGCCGGAGGAGGTTTGCTGGTGATCGCAAGTCAGCCGAAGTGACAAGCTTAAGAATTCGCGAGTCATTTTGATGAGCGACGATCCGGCAGTTAGGGAGGATTCATGGTTACATGAGCACAAATCACGACGAATCCGCCTGCCGTCTCGTAAAAATCCATACAAAAAGAATCTTTCCAAATATTCGCGTGCAGGTTGTGCTGCAGCTGGAGATGCCATAGCTGGTCTGTTCGCACGATTAGTCTTGATTGACCACACGTAATCATTGGTGCGGGTTGTACATACGGTCCCAACGAAGGTTGCTTGTCAGGCCACGGATGTCTGCAATCATTTGTGCTATTCAAAGCGCGTTCCAGGAGCTATCTACAGCAGCAGCCCAGCTGATCCTGCGAATGGGATGTCTTGGAAGGTGATCGGATAAAACTTACAAAGCGTCCACTCCATGCACGCACGTCTGCAGTTCAGCCGTGAAGCCTCAACACGCAAAAGCCCCATCGGAGAGACTTCAGCCCCCTGTCGGGGACAAAAGCCTCCATAAAGCCCGATTCGTGTTTCTGTTTGTGGCTGAAACCGTGCCGAACAACCATTTCGGGCTCCACAAACGGTTTGTGTAACACTCGCTTCTCGTGCCTGTCACCAGACTTGGAAGTGCTGCAACGCTTGCTCACAGCTGCATGATCCTACTCAAGACGGATCATGCCTCTACAGACAGACCAGCTATCTCAGAAGCGGAACCTTGCAACAGTATCCGCTAGTCATTTCATTGATTGCCCTGTTCAATTCAAACATTCTTCGGTGTCAAGTCGTTTGCTGAGCAGCTTTTGTCCTAGCTCGGGCGCGGTTGACCACAAGTTGTAAAGACGACCTGAAGATGTCGCACACAGACTATGCGCATGTGCCTACCACATCTTCTCCCTTGCTAGAAGGTAGCAGCTTGCCTTCTAGTCCTCAACAAACACCATACAGGATGTCACGACAGCTTTCTCCTGCTCCATCTAGAAGTGATTCAGGGATATTCGCATCTGGTCCAGGAACCCCGACGTCGCAGCATCATGGGTTCTATCGCGGTACATCGATCAGGTCGGGGATGTCGAAATCGGGATCTTTCTTCCTCAACACATCCGCCTATACCCGTCCGTTCAAGTCGCGACGAATCGAGCCTGGAGTAGCATCTATGCCTTGGACTGACAGGAAAAAGACCAAATCCGATCGCGCCATCACGGCCATTCCGATCGTGGGTCTCGTTATTGGCCTCATAATAGTTGGGATCTATGGATACACTGGCTGGTCCTCTTATGACACCGTAGCTTTCTGTCCTTACTGGGAGGATGACTTTAGTGAGGGCTTGGACCTCAGCATATGGCAGAAAGAGGTTCAGCTTGATGGCTTTGGTACCACTGAATTCGAGTGGACGACACCGTACGATAACAACTCATATGTGCAGAATGGACAGCTACATATACATCCGTCGCTGACCTGGCTCAATCAGACCGATGGGCTTACATTCAACTTGACAACTCTCGGGCTGTGTACCAGTAAGTTAGATTCGTCGTGCGCAGCGACCCGAAATTCTACGTCCGGCACGTATCTACCTCCCGTTCAGTCTGCTCGCTTGAACACAAAGATCTCGAAGCACCTTCGATATGGTAAGCTCGAGGTGAGAGCGAAAATGCCGGTTGGTGACTGGCTCTGGCCTGCCATCTGGATGATGCCAGTGGACTCAAAATACGGAGTTTGGCCTGCTTCCGGTGAGATTGATATCGCCGAGAGCAGAGGAAACGGCCATAGTTACTACACTGTCTCTGGTGGCGATCCCAATGCTGCTAGTGCTTCGAAATTACCACACCTCCCCGCTGGAAATAATGCTATTGGGTCGACTTTACATTGGGGTCCAAACTCAGCTGTCGATGGATACCCTTACACTACGAATGGTTTCCACTATCCAAGCTCAATAGGTGACTTGACGGAGACATTCCATACGTATGGAATGGAATGGACACCAAATGGGATTCGAACCTACGTTGACGAGCAATTGACACAGATTGTCTACTTCAAGTTCCCCAGCGCGGGATTTTGGCAACTCGGCAATTTTGCGTCAAATCTGATCAATCCGTGGTATGGTGGCTCAAAGGCTACACCCTTCGACCAGGACTTTTACCTGATACTTAATGTCGCGGTCGGTGGGACGAATGGATACTTTGCAGACCGAGTGGGCAACAAGCCATGGAGCAACGGTCTGACCCGAGACCAGGCCATGGAAGTCTTTTCAGAAGCACAAAGTCAGTGGTACCCTACATGGACACAACCCGACCTCATCGTGGACAGTGTAAAGATGTGGAAGACGTGTCAAACCTATTGAATGTGTGCATAGAGATTTGATTTAGCATCAGTCGCATCCTTTGGTAAAGCAAGCTTAGACAGCAGGCAGACCTCATAATAGAATTGATCTTGCCATTCAATGTGATAACTATATACATATAAAACAATGTAAGAATGGTAATAGTCTTGAATAATGCGAAGCGAATATTGCCAGACATGTATACACAATTATATGCTAATTGTAGCGTGCTTATACCTGTGTTCTTGATGTTGGTGAATAACGAAACAAAAGAAAACGTTATGCCAACGCGCGAATGCACAGTAAATCACAAATTTTCAAGCAGGAAATGTTGACCGTCTGAACCCTCACGCTGTGTCTTGTGCTTAAAACACGATTCCAGACCATTTGTCTCCAGTATCTTTGTAGCTTGTGGGTTTGACCACGCACTGCTGGCGCATTGTGACGGAATCGACAATCAGATCGCGGTCGTCCCCTGTCGGCCATTCACCATACCAGCTCGCATTGGCAGCTCGAAATTCAGTCAAGGCAGTGTCGCGACCTTCGGAAAGCTGCCAAGGCTGGTCGACATCAAATATACCATTCATACCTCCGACTCCGAGCTGTATCGTGAGGTGGAAGTGCCTATCGAATGGCGCTGCGAGAGAGGGATATGCCACTGACCATGGATCAAATACCCCGGGGAAGATCGTTTTTTCCCATCCCCCTTTGTTCCAAAATCCACCAAACTTGTTCCATTGAGCCAGCAAGACTGTGTTTACCGGATCATCGACCCAAGTTCGAATATGTGTCGGGGTCCAAACGAGTCCAATGATATGAAAGCCATCGGAAAAGTCGGTGAATTTGAGCTTCCGATCGGCCCCCAATGTTTTGCCTAGACCAACAAAACCATCGGGACCATAGGCAAGAAATGAATCCATATTGTCATTGCCACCCTGCGAATATTGATAGGAGTTGCCTCTAGTTTGTGCCAGCACAATCTGACCGTTCGCTGGGTAAGAACCATAAAAGTCGTCATCAGGATTGAGCTGTATCTGAGACCAGATCCAGTCACCCTTGGGAAATTTGACCTTGATCTGAGCTTCGCCGTATTGCATGGAAACTTTTGTAGAAAGTTTGGCAGATTTGACTGGATTTATGGTCGTACCTGCAGTTGTATTTTGTGTCATTGAGCACCAAAAGTACGGATCGGTGCAAGTTCCATCTGCAGTCAGGTTGAAAGTCGTTCCCTCTGGGTAGGTTTGTACCAGTGTCGGTCTGATATGCAGCTGCCCATTCTTGATGAAAGCGTTATCCGTCGAGTCAGTAGTCCACTCAAATGAGCCTGCATTACCTCCTCCGGTCGAAATTTCATATTGCCACAGGTTGGTGTCTAGGGTGCCATATCTGAAATCATCGTCGAAAAGTTTACAGGTTGCCGGAGTGGCAGCAGCTAGGTAGCCTACGATCGCAAAGAGTACAGCAAGCAAGCCACCAATACCCATGCCTATCCATACTATCCTGGATGACCATTTCTCCCGTTTCGTCGGAGGTACTTCCAACCAGTACTTATCGGCGACTTGTCCCCAGCTCTCCTTGGGTCGAGTCCGCAGCACGGGTCCGACTTTTTCGCGTGGTGCTTTCAGAAATGGGTTTCGCAAAGATTGCCGACGGGTTCGATTATCGGAGAATGTCTGTTGAATGGTTGTGTCACCTGTAATGCCTAGTCCTGAGAGTTCCATTTCAGGAAGAAAGAACGACAGTATATATTCAAGCTTTTGGCGTGTCTTGCAAGAAGGTCTGCCGGCAGACTTTGCGCTTGTGACTCAGATCAACAAGATCCAGATGAACATTGTGTTGCACAAGAGCCTTGTGACAGTTGCGATTCCTTGTGACAGTTGCGATTGACCAGAATCTTGTTGTAATGTTCAAGTGCCTCCGTAAGATAGCACTCAATGATGTGTGGTCGAGTATTGGTCTGATACGAGCAAGAATATCGGTAAGAGTCTGTGGCAGTTGTGAGTCAAGCAACCTTGGAATTCAAGGGCGTCTGTGTGGCTGCAGCTCAAATCAATTTACAGAGGCGCCAATTAGGCATTTCCGGGTTGTCTCAGATCTTCTTTGCAGCGGCCACTGACCGAACGCGCATACAGCCCTGGACCTCGGGAGGTGAGTACCTATTCAACCGGCCCGCGCTCGCTACAGCTATAGCTACAGCTACAGTACCGTGACTGAAATATTCACCCGACCCGCTTTTGACCACCACCGCGAGCAATTTCAAACACCTCTAGCACACTCAAAAGATTAGCTATCGCTCTACAATTTCTAATACTTAGTGTAGTAGCCTCCAGCTTTGATACAAGCTTTTATCCTTTGGGGCATGCTCTCTACAAGCTCTTGTAGGAAGTCTGAATCTATCTGTTCCCACAATTTTGGAATCTCCTCTTTCAGCCGTGCCTGGATGTAAGCCGGACCTCTGGTGGAGTGCCGCAAGGCACTATGCTGTTGCCCAAAGAGTTGTTTAAGCCTCCTCCAAACATGCTCGATGGGATTCAGGTCTGGGGAGTATGGTGGCCAATCCTTGATGTATGTGTAACCTGTGGCATCCAGCCACTGTAACACAATATGTGCCTTGTGCACTGTGGCATTATCCTGCATGAAGATGCCCTCGCCTGGGCCCCCAGGCATTAGATCAAGCATCTCTGGTATAGTTGACTGAATTATATCCAGATAGTTGGCGGCTGTGACAGATCCGTCCATGGAGACCAGTGGACCAAGTGTACCACCATAGAAACATCCCCAGAACATACATGAGATGCGTGCACCACCTCCCTTGTGCATGACACACTCACTACTCCATCTCTCATGAGAGTGCCGGGTTACCCAAAGCCGTCCTGCATTGCTATAGCGGCTGACAGAGCACTCGTCAGACCACACCACTTTCTGCCAATCACTGACAGTCCACTTAACATGGGCGCGACACCACTTAAGCCGCACAGCCGCTTTGTCCTCATCAAGTACAATCTTCTGGGTC